>JBBHKE010002804.1:0-34672 GCA_037447655.1 Zygnema cylindricum
CTGAAAATCCGACAAGTGTGTACGGGCGAATGGGCAAATGACGAAAACTCGTCAAACTATGCTTATCGCGTATATACTACTGAACTGCCCCTCAATACAAAGCCGTACCGCATTCTATCTCATTGGAAGGAGTGATAGGTACGGCGAGACAATCATAAGCGCACAGATTTTAATATTTTATCATTGACTGTATGTGTATGTAAATAATTAAATATGCATGTATTTATGTAAGTATATGTGTACATGCATGTATGTATACATGTATCTATGTATCTATGTATCTATGTATATACGTATATACGTATATATGTTTATATGTTATGTCTATATGCATATATGTATGTGTGTGTTTATGTATATAATGTATATATGTATATCGTGTTTTATGTATGCGTAGATATATGTGTATATGTATGCATGTATCGTGTTCATCGGATACATGCATATGATATATGCATATTTACATGTATTATATATATATGATGTTACATATGTGGTATATGTATGTATCATTACATATATAAACATATGCATATGTACATAGTTTGGTATTCCATGACTATTTCTAACTCTTTTATGTAGGTGACAACACATAAAAGTAATTTGTAATGTGCAAATCTTGTGTTTTGTCATCACAATTGTCCATCCATTCTCATGTTTCTTTCTAAATTGTCATATGAAGATGATTATCGTTATGGAGGTGACATTGCATGTCTTGACTTCATGTCAAATTTCTATACTGCACATTTAATCAATTAATCGGCACGTGCGTATTAGTAATGTCCACCGAATTCATGGTGATCTTTACATTTGCGAGCATTTTTTTATCTTTCATTTTCTTACCTCCGGCAAGCATGTTGTAAAAACCATGATATACTGCACTAATGTGAAAAATACTTTAATAAGGAAAGCACCATAGTAAACTAGGAGTACACGGGAACAAAAAACGAAAAACGAAGACGAAATTGAAAAACCGAACGCGGAAGAAAGCGAACTAGGTGGAAACATAGTACAACAAAACTAGCACACAAACAAGGGCAAGCAGACAAAGGACATTGGATAGAATAAAGCACAAAAGACAAAACCACGAAAGCACAAAAGCTCAAAAGCATAGAAGCATTAGCGAAATAGTGTACTCAAACCAACTGTAGCTAACCAAAACTAAAGAGTTAAGAAAAGCAACCCCGTAAGTTCCCCGGGCTCCGCGAAGCACCATGATAGAGTTTTGAAACACGGTGACAATCTTTAACAGCAACAGCAAATCGACCTATCCTAATATTCGACATTTAGGCACTATTAACATCTCCAAAGCAGCGGTTTCTTGCTACAATGCCTTCAATGAGCCACTTAAGAGGGTGGCACGAGATGAGAGCGAAAAGAGGAAGAGAAGGTAGGAAACCAAGCGAGAGACTTGAAAGGAAAAGAGAAAAGAGCCAGGCGTGGGAGCTTTTGACGTGGCCTCTCTCCCGTCTCAATTAAGTGGCGGAAGAGAGAAGTAGGGCTACAAAAATAAGCCGAAAACTAGTGTTGTGTATCGGCAGGAAATTTATCGCGATAACACCGATACCGATAGTTATCGGTTATCGAACGTTCAGGGGTCCCGGTATCTATTGGTTATCGAACGGTCAGGGGTCCCGATATACCGCTCTGAGACCAACAAATTCCTTATCATCGATAAGTACAAAACATTTTGTGCGCTATATAATAGTACTTAATAATATATTGTATTGTCTAATTGACTGTATATAGCGTGGCGTGCCACGCATGAAAATCTGTTCCATTCTTTGTATTACGAAAGTTTAGTACGGACAGTGAAGCACACTAACGCTAACAAATTTACAATTGTAGTTTATAGTACTAAACGTTTAGTACCGCAACTACAAATTTGAATCACATGGTAATATCTAACTTTTTTGAAAGCAAAATGAACAGAACTGTCAGACTGCCGCCATTTTATGCCGCCATTTCCTGCCACCATTTTCTGAGAATTCTGTAAGCAGTCAGCACTAATTAGAGTATAATTGCACGGTCCGTACAATTATCGGCGATAGTTATCGGTACAGGTGTTATCGCGATAAAAACCTGATATTATAGGTTTTTTATCGGCGATAACACCGGTGTCGATATATTGTGCCAATATATCGATTATCGGCAAGCCAAAAAACTGTACATATCGATTATCGGCAAAACCCTGCCGATACACAACAATTGAAAAAACAGATGAAAACCGCTAAAAAAGGATGGGCTCTGTTAGAAAGCTTTCTGGGCAATGTTGAGCCATCGAGGGTGCCTCAATTCTTGAAAAGTGCAAAGCGACAAAGGTTTTTGCTCGGCTGAATTTCTTCCAAAACTCACTTGCATGTGTTACAACACGAGGATTTTCTTTTGTCAGATGCGTGCAAGGTCTCAAATCGTAAAGAAGACAAAAAGGCCTGCTTCAGTTAAGGGCGGAAATTTTGTCAAACAAAACCAAAAAAAAACAAAACAAAACCAAAAAAGCAAAACAAAAAAAACAAAAAAAAATAAATAATAAGAAATAAAAAAAAAAAAAAGAGATTGCCAGATTAATTTGGTGAAGGCTGGGAACCATTTATTCCCAAAATCATCTTTCCCTCCCTCTGCTTCAAAGGAGACCAGCTGGCCATTTTTTTTATTGGAGGCAATTGGCATTGGAAGGTTATTCAGTCAAAATTCATTGCACATCATAATTCCATGGAAAAAGACATCATAATTTCATGGAAAGAAACTCCATAATTTCATAAAAACAAAAAAACTTCCACTCAATTCTCCTCGCATATGACTGATACTTCTGTAAAAAAACAGAGTTTACTTTAGAACAAGCTTGAGGATCTGAAACCTATAAGCAGATAGAGCTACTGAACTTGTATGACATGTGAGACTAAAACAAATGGGAAATGAGAAAATATCACATCTGTAATAAAAAAGTGTAAAAAAAGTGTAATAAAAACTTGGGAAGGGTAATTAAATCCCTTTGAGCACCAAATGATCAAATGACTCCTAATCCCAGCAAGTTAGCAAACCATCCTGGACTAATATATACAGCCTTTAGGGTTTTTCTAGCGGTTTTTTAGGGTTCAGCATTCACCTCAGACACTCCTATCCTAAAATTCGTAGAAACGAGAAATTCTTTGCCTTTTTGTATCGATAATGACTTTGATGATCATGGATAAGTACCTAGGTGACTAACACCCTCACTGATTACGAAAAGGCTTATTGTTTCAAAAACAAAAAGAAAATCCATGTTCAGAAACAACTTTCTGGTCTACAATTTTCATTATTGGCCTAACATTGCTTTTATCATAAAGGAGAAAAAAGGTGAAAGCCCAAACAATACAAAAAGACACCATTTGGGAGATTAATGTTTCAACGTGCGGATGATATGATCACAAAGTACTAAGTTGCAAAATAAGAGGCAGTATGGTACAGAAAAGGATAAAAAAATGATTTTTTGAGGGTCGATCAGCTGTAAAGAATGATAATGAAAAGAATGCTATGCAAAGAATGTTAGGTATACACGTTAGCTACTTTGTTGTACAATTTGTTTCCTGTTCCTGATTTCTCTTTTTGTAATCATTTTGCTTGCAGTTCCAACTCTAAAAAAAGGACTAAAGACTATATACACATCACAAGAGTATTTGGAAGTTGCACCAAATTTGGCTAACAAAAATGAAATGACAAACGAATTACGAACAAAGAACAACAAAATCCTAACCGGTGTATACCTATGGAATGAAGCTGTTTTGTACCTTTTGGATTCCAGGACAAAAAGAGCAAATGTGCGCCTACCGAATCAAGAAAACGAATTGTGAACTATTTTACACGATCGGACGTGAGAAGGGCGATTTTGGTTAGGTGAAATTTAACTTCGGTTTAAAAAAGCAGTTGAAAAGCTACAACTCCAGCCAGTCTTCCAGTGAAACACCGGCAAAATCTTCTTTCTGTTATTTAGTGAAACCAGGTTTCAGCTCCAACATTGGTAGTTTAAAGCCGTACTTTGTCTGAAGCTCGTCCGCTTTCTCGTCTAATGCCTTGGCCTCGTTCGCCAATGATGCCACCTTCTCCATGTCGTACTTATTTAACGGGGTCGCTATTTTCCCTCTCTTTTCCAAAGACACAGACCGCAGACTCTCACAATGAGTCATGGCCAATTTTCTCTCTTCCTCAAATGCTGTCTCCAAATCCACAACCATTTTTTCGTTTCTTGTTATATCTTTATCCACTGCATTCAGCTTTTTTTGGAGTTCAGCCTCCTCTGATCTCTCTTCCTTCATGGTATTCCCCAAAAGCTTCATATCATCGCAAAGAAAGGTGAAATCCTTTTGTGAGTTCGCCGCTATCAATATTTCTTGATGTAATTCTAACAGCTTTGCTTTTGACTTTCCAGCGCGCTCCTGAACAACCTTCAAATCCTGATGAAGCTTCTCCTGTTCGGCAACTAGTATCTGGAAAACCAAAAGCAAAGGATTTATATATTATTTTCAGAATTGAATTTATTTCATACCGGATAGCTTACCCAGGTAATGAAATGTGTTACACGACCAAATGAATCCCATGGAACACCAAAAAAGACACTCAACCTCCTCGCAAGAAGACAGGCAAATGTCGACAAAAAATAATTTAAACCGTCAATATGAAGACATGAAGGTTTTCCTCGCCCAAAATAACAATTATTAAATCTTTACTCCTGCTTGCTGATGAATGCAACAAATAAAATCGTACCTCCAGCTTGGCATCCAATCCGGTAAGTTGCTCCAAATTAGGTTGTCTCCATTTGTTAAGTTTTCTTTCCTGTGAGGTCAAAAGGCAAACATTTCAGATTCTCCAGACTCAAGGAAATCAGAGGAGCCATGAATTCTAATTTAACTGCCCAGCATCATCTTTGGGGAGGAGGAGGGGGAGGGGGAGGGGGAGGGAGGGGGAGGGAGGGGGAGAGGGGGAGAGGGGGAGAGGGGGAGAGGGGGAGAGGGGGAGAGGGGGAGAGGGGGAGAGGGGGAGAGGGGGAGAGGGGGAGAGGGGGAGAGGGGGAGAGGGGGAGAGGGGGAGAGAGGGGGAGAGGGGGAGGGGGAGAGGGGGAGAGGGGGAGAGGGGGAGAGGGGGAGAGGGGGAGAGGGAGAGAGGGAGAGAGGGGGAGAGGGAGAGAGGGGGAGAGGGGGAGAGGGGGAGAGGGGGAGAGGGGGAGAGGGGAGAGGGGGAGAGGGGGAGAGGGGGAGAGGGGGAGAGGGGGAGAGGGGGAGAGGGGAGAGGGGGGGAGAGGGGGAGAGGGGGAGAGGGGGAGAGGGGGAGAGGGGGAGAGGGGGAGAGGGGGAGAGGGGGGGAGAGGGGGAGAGAGGGAGAGGGAGAGGGAGAGGGAGAGGGAGAGGGAGAGAGAGGGAGAGAGAGGGAGAGAGAGGGAGATAGAGAGAGAGAGAGAGAGAGAGAAGAGAGACCTCACCTGCTTCACTGCCATTTCACTGATGCGGTCGGTCTCATTTACTACTTTCTCCATGGATGTGACATCCCCACTCAAACACTCAGCAGTGAGTCTAGTGAGTTCGTCAATCACAACCTTCGGCCATTCTTTCACACGAGGGTCAAGATTCGTTTTCAGTTCAGCTTGTGAGGTAATAAGATACAATGGTCCCACCAGCATTTCTCTTAGAATCATGCCAAATTGGTACCACATAAACAAGCATGCTGCAGGGGCTGGAGGGTAAACAACCATTGTATTGTCGTTGTCATCAAAAGTTATCATTTCGGAGTCTGTCAGCACAGCAAAACCTCCTCTACTAAGGTACAACACTGCATGTGCTAACTCGTTTGCTATCCGACAACAATCTTGCCATCCCAAACCTCGTTCGATCCTATCCTTTAAGCTCCCTCCCTCTCCTCCCTCCACCACAATGATTCTACTGTCGCGACACCAGCCTTTGACCTTTGCCACGTAGGGATGACTGAGACTTAGCATCTTCCGTGCGGCATCGGTCACATCGAGATAAGGCTCCACAATAAGGACCACAACTGGAGCTCCCTCGAACGTCCCCTTGTATCCATTCCACAAAGAAGGACTGGCCCTTTTAAAGGGATAGTGGAGATCGTTCACTTGTTTGAGTGAAAGTGTACGGAGGTCTTTGAGGCTATCTTCCATCTGCACAGTGGTGGGCCCCACGTCAGCTGGTAGGAAGGGGGATGGGGAAGGGATGGGGAGGGGCCATATTTTATTAAAGCATACGAAAATAAAATTTAGCTTTAGCCAGGATTCGGTTTGAATTTTAAATTGACGCTTTGACATCTATCGCATTTGTTTCAAGACCGAACTGAATCTGAACTTCCATTTGCAAATATTTTGTGTACGGCAACCACATTTTAAACATAATTGTTACTCTACAAACCAAAGGAGAGGGAGAGCGAGAGGGATAAAGAAAAGATAAGGATTTCTCTCCCTCCCCTCCCTCCCTCCCTCCCTCCCTTCCTTCCCTCACTTCTTTGGATAGCAGTGCACCAAAACGATGCAAATAGCATAGGTCTAATAAACCCTAAATCCCAATATATTTTATTAAATATCTTAAGAAACGTCATTCTTTCTTGTTTGTTGATTTGAAACGAAGAATTAAAAAGAGGGATAAAACAAAGGAAAACTGCCTTTATTGTTTTTTTTCGGTCGTAAAATGGAGTGAGCTTTGAACAGTTTGGAGAACATCGGCAATTTGGAATGGTTTAAAAACAAAAAACAAAAAAACAATTCCAAAAAAAAACAACAGCTCATGGTAAAACTAAAGTGAATGCATGTTTCCCTGAAAATCAGTAGATCCCATCATTTTGGAGGAGAGAGAGAGAGAGAGAGAGAGAGGAGAGAGAGCATCAAGCACCGGATTTTAAGCCCCCCCCCCCCCTGTGGAGCCTCATAGGGGGCTGCCCGTCAGGGCGACAGAACAAGGTGAGAGAAGGAGGGGGCGGGGGGGGAGGGGGGGGGAGGGCGGGGAGAGGGGGAGAGGATAGGAAAGGAGCCTGAAGGATAGGCTAGCGGGTGGATTGTTGCCCCTAGTCATTGTCTCCTTAAGCTACACTATTACTGGGCCCACACGGAGAGGGAAGGAGGGAAGGGGAGAAGGGGGGGAAGGGAGGGAAATTTTTTTTCTTCTTTTTTCTTCAGAAAATACTTGACTACTGAGAACAACAAAGTGTTGACAAGGGGCGAGAGAGAGGGAATGTGAGAGGAGGGGAGAGAGAGGGAGAGGAAGAGTGTGGGGGGGGGGGGGAGGGGAAGGAGAAGGAGAGTGGGGGGGTGGATAGAGAGAGGAAAAGAGGACCTCCATTATGTCCCCTTTCATAATGCTTGCATGTAACTTAGTGGACAATTACATACATCTTCCACATTCAGTTATTAAAACTCCCTTCCCTTTCTATTTTTACCTCTATGCTATGGGCCTCAAGATCCAGGGAGACCCATAGTCCATGGATTTAAGTTTCCTGTACTTTACGGAAAACTATGGACTAATTTTATTTATTTTTTAAGTAAAAAATAAACAAATTAAAAAAATTATGGACTTGATTTTTGGACTTTCATGCAATTTGTTTCACTGAAAAGAAAAATCAAACGGTTTTGTTAGGGTTTTAATAGCCTTATTTTATAAATTCACAAGGCGCAGACTTAAAGGTGCCAAAAAACCTCTAAGATTCAAAACAAACAACTGTTAAATTGACGAAATTTATGTTCCAAAAGTACATACCCGGAAATTGCGGAGGCTTATCGGGGCACTTGAGCGTCTTAGCCAGAGTTAAGCTCATGAGAACATGCTCTAACTGGTGAAAAGTCAGGGAAAAGAGACAGCGAAGGGGAAGGGAGGGAAGGGAGGGAGAGAGGAGAAAAGAAGAGTGCGAAAAGGAGAGGGAAAAGAAGAGGGGGAGAAGGGAGAAGATTAGTTGTTCGAGAAAAAAGGGAGCAAGTAGACAGTACAAATGAGTAGACAGTACAAACGGCCAGTACTAGCCGTACTGTACCGTACCGTACTCTATCTCTGCAGCGACACAAATCGTAAGCGACCAAATTTGACCAGTACAGACTAAGTTTCTTACGAGTTCGCCCGGGGTCCGTGTATCGCTATTAGTGTTACTATTTTTTTCGCAACTGGAAACATATTTTCTCCATAAGCACTTGTCCGATTTTTACATGGAGACCGCCAATCGGAAGGTGGGAGTCTTAGCTTTCAATCGCGACGGTAAGATCTTTAATCCGACAATTGTGTACGGAGAAAAGTTGCTTTTTAGTGGCAAAAATTTGAGAAAAACATTAACACTAAATAGCGATACTATGGGAAAGTGGTTTCACAGCATTTCTTTAACAGGATGTACAACCGATAGAAGTTACACGATATTACACAGGGTCGATTAGCTACAGGACACCGTGTATCGCTAATAGTGTTTGGGTCAGAAGGTCGCAAACGGTTAACCGAAACCGTAACCGACCGTTAACCGACCACCCGCGTCGGATCCGGAACGGATTCGGGCGGGTGATTTACGAAAAACAAATAAAATCGGTTACGGTCGGGTAAGCAAAAAACGAAAAAAATTGAAGGCTTTGTAATGTCAATGCTATCCAACATTACTGTACTTTGTAATCTTGGTATCGTGGAAGGTATAAGGGTACGTCCCCAGTAGTAAAGTATCTACTTTTCTCGTTTCTTTTTGCCCTCAAATTCAGGGAACTTTGACAAAAACTTTAGCCATACGAGAAAATCATTTTTACCAAAGTAGAGTGAACGTCAATTCATACTTTGGATGTATGGCGTGCGTGTTTGTCGTTATGTGAACGCATGTTGCCGTTTTCCCTTTTTTGACCCCCGAGCAAAAGAATCCAGCCCAAATAAAAATTCATCCAAAATCACCTCGAAAGGGTGCTTTTAGTTTAAATACCGCCCAAACAGCGTATGAAAAACGAACCACGCACGGGCCACAAGCGTGGTAAAATTTTAGGACGAGGGAGAGTCCTCGCTATTTTTCTCCGTGCACGTCACGCGGATGTACGGAAAAAATTTGCAGGGGTCTCGGACCTCCACTTTCATTCATGGGGTCCTTTGCAAAATTCTCTCTCTCTCTCTCTCTCTCTCTCTCTCTCTCTCTCCCTCTCTCTCTCCTGCTCTCTCTCTCGCTCTCTCTCCCGCTCCCTCAACCCTAACAAAACATCAATTTTCCGATATTGTGAAACAAACCGCATGAAAGTCCATAAATCGAGTCCATAATTTATTTTACTTTTCTTTAGTTTTTTTTTTAGTCCATAATTTTCCATAAAATACAAGAAACTAAACCCTGGACTATGGGTCAACCCCTCCTTGGACCGCGTGGCCCATAACATAGAGGTGAAAATAGAAAAATAAAGGGAGTTGAAATAACTAAGTGTGGAAGAGGGATGTAATTGGCCACTAAGTTATATGCAAGCATTATGAAAGGAGACATAATGGAGGTCCTTTTTTCCTCTTCGTGTCCACCTCCCCCACTCTCATTCTCTCCCCCCCTCCCTCGTCCCCCCTCCTCTTCTGTCAACACTTCGTTCTTGTTAGTGGTAATTTATTTCTCTTAAGAAAAAAAAAAAAAAATCATTATCCCTCTTAAAATCCGGAGCCTGATGCTCTTGCCACTAGAGCGTCTCAGCCAGAGTTAAGTTCATGAGAACATGCTCTATTTGGTGAAAAGGTAGGGAAAAGAGACAGTGAAGGGGAAGGGAGGGCAAGGAGAGAGGGAAAACGAGGAGTGCAAAAAAGAGGGAGATAACAACAGGGAGAGAAGGGAGAAAATCAGTTGTTCGACAAAAAAAGGAGCGAACAGCGGGTCAGGGAGAAGGCCTGTCCAAATTCTTTATATATGTACGAATTGTACGGACAAAAATTCATTAACGATTTTTTATGATTTTTTCAAATCGACCTCTGCGATTTATTCCTATTATTCGCGCGTTTGAATCGTGTGTAAAATGCGTTTTGAACAACTATGCTACGCTGTTACAAATGTTTCGTTCTGACTTTCCGTTTGAAGATTTTTTACATATTAAGCATATACGCATGGTTTCTTTTTCATTTCTATACACATAGATAGTGTTGGGTATCGAGGACCGTTTGCCTATATTCGATATATATCGAATTTCAAGTACCCGATAATCGATATATCGCTTTGATATACCGAAAATCTAAATATCGCGATATATCGCCGATATATCGCCAATATATCGTATCGTCGATATATCGAGGCATTTAAAAAAAAATGAAAATTTTCACAGGTCTCCAAAGCATAGTTCAAAAGTAGGTGACCGTACGCCCATACAATATGCCTATTGTATGCAAAACATACAATATGGCCTTAAGACCCATATTGTATTGGCCGCAAAATGAAATAAAACAGTGACAGGGTTGAGTTGCACATGGATCGATAGAGAATTAAACGTCATGTCTAAATTTGAAAAAAAATCGGACAAAAAAATCTTTTTCTGCGAGTTTTGAGCAACTTTTAATTTAAAGCGACAGATTTGGACGATCTGACGGTCGTTGATGAAACTAACGATCTAAGAAGATCACATGAAAAGCCCATAACACAACTTACGATAGGACTATCGTCAGATTTGGAAGATCAGACGGTCACTGATGAAGTAACGATCTAAGAAGATCACATGGAAAGCCCGTAACACAACTTACGCTAAAGGCGGCCTACAAAAGGCCTACCAAAAAACGCCTACTTTTGAACTATGCTCCAAAGTCACATGCCTTCGGACGAGGTGACCGTAAAATCTTTGCCGAAAAGAAGTACGTTTTTTTCTTGAAAGTCAGCAGAGTGAAGGAGATCTCTGAAGCGGTACACTTGTGAAGTACACGTACGTAATACTCAAGTACGGATTTCCATACGAAAATGGTCGGTTTGAAGTCACGGAACGCAAATCACGTCGTACGTCGCGTATCAGACAATTTGTCTTTATCGCTAAAATAACATATTATATAAAATATTAGATTTATAAAATACTATATATCGCGATAATTTATGTTGGTCTCGGTACGATATATCGAGGATTCTACTCGATCGATATTCGATATATTGAATATCGAAACTATCGCGATATGAAATTACCCAATACCCAACACTACACATAAACATAGTCGCATGGTTTGCAGTATTGTGTATCTGATATTTTTTTATCGCGATGAAACCAATTTTCGATATTATTGCTAATCGAACGGTGAGGGGCTCCGATATATCGCTCCAGCACCTGGAAACAGTTTCTCCAATATATCGGTTTGGGGGGTGGTCCGTACCACGGTACAGAGCTACGGTACGAAAATACGTAACGAAATGAGTACGGAGTTATCGCGACAGGGAGGGGCTTTTGAAAACAAAATCATAATCCATTCCGTACCACAGTGCGTAGTTATCGCAATACACCGTGTATCGTTATTAGCGTAAATGTTTTTTTCGCCACTTAAAACATCTTTTCTCTGTACACATTTGTCCGATTTTCAGTTTGAGACCGCCAATCGGAAGCTGAGAATCTTACCTTTCAATCGAAACCATAGTTCAAAAGTAGGCATTTTTACGGTAGGCCTTTGGTAGGCGCACAAAACTTGGCACAAAAATCACGCAGAGTACACACACTGTATGTGTGTGCGTTGTGCACACCCCTGTACGAACGTACGAATCTGACGTATAATCATAGTACAGCGCACGCCGCCGGACGAATTTTTTTAGCGAACTGACACGGCGTAGGATGACATTCCGCGGGAAAGAAAACCCGAAAAAAAAAAAAAAAAAACGCGGACGTAAGTCCTATCGTAAGTTGTGTTATGGGCTTTTCATGTGATCTTCTTAGATCGCTACTTTGATCAGCGACCGTCAGATCGTCCAAATCTGACGGTTTAAATAAAAGGTACCTCAAAACTCACAGAAAAATAATTTTTTGTCCGAATGTTTTTCAAAATTTAGACATGACGTTTAATTCTCTATCGATCGATGTGCAACTCAACCGTGTTACTTTTTTTTTCAATTTGCGGCCAATACAATATGGGTCTTAAGGCCATATTGTATGTTTTGCGTACAATAGGCATTTTGTATGGACGTACTTTCACCTACTTTTGAACTATGATCGAAACCATCAACTCCACAATCCGACAAGTGTGTACGGAGAAAATATGTTTTAAGTGGCAAAAAAAACATTAACGCTAATAACGATTCGCGGTCTAGTTTTCGGCCCGATATTTATCGGTAAATCATAAAGACAATTCCCTTACCGGCATGTCGAACCAATATATTGATTATCGGCTGGTCAAAAAAAGGTATATTTCGGTTGGGCAATATGCTATCGATACACCACCAATGGTTTGGTAATTTATGATGGTTCCCTATTATGCTACTATTTCTAACTCTTATGTAAAATTCCCAATACATACAGCCTTATCTTTAATTGTAACAAATTTTCATAATTGTAATCCCCCTTTGTTTGTGCAAGCCTCGTGTGTTGTCGTTATTATTGCTCATTCATTTTTGTATTTCTTTCACAGTCATTGTCGGGTTTCTTTTCCAATCAGCATATGAAAACGATTCCATTGTCATTATGAAATTGAGTGCCATTATTTTATGTAACAATTTGAAATAAAAACTGAGTCCTTGATGCGTGCTCAATTTTAAAGAAACGATCAACATATACATGCTAATGAAAATGTCCTTACTCCGTTTGTAAAATAATAAAGGAACATATGTTCATAAATTCCTCCAAATTCAGGACGTTTTCTTATCTCCAGCAAGCATGGTATAAAAACCATGTTAAATGTCTACCATAAATTGAAAGTAACTCTGTCACGAAAGCACACTGGTGAACCATGAGTATGGGAAAAAAAAATGTAGCACAAACGATATTGGAAAACTGAACGCATAGGGAAGCAAAGTAAAATGAAAGACAAGGGAAAGAAACTAACACAAAAACAAGAGCAAGCCAACCACAAACATTGTATGGAACAATAAGAATGCATTCATCAACACAAGCACGTACTCAAACCCAACACCACCTACCAAACCTAAAGAGCTAAAAAAATAAACCCCTTGGGTCCCTCTGGCTCTGTCGAGTATGCAGTGAGGGTTATGAAACATGCCGATGTCCATCATCGCAATAGCAAATCAATGGAGGATAGTCCCATTACTATTGTCGTGCGCTTTAATCAACTATCTCCCATGGGAGCAACGAAAAAAATGGACACCATTTGGTCGAAGGACAAGGTCGCACAAAGAAACAAGAGAGCAAAGTAATGGGAACGGTGGAAGACAAGCCTGAACATGAGGGCAACGCTGGATAAAAATGATAATTGTAACCAGTAGGAAAGCTCCAAAACTAGCCCCCCACCGTAGGGCACAAAGAATGAGAGGGAAGCTCGGATCATAAAAGGCGACAACCTTTTCAACATATCAATTATTATACAAGTTTAACCGGCTTGGTAATAAGGGCGGAAGATTGGCTCAAAGATAAAAAAGCTGAAAAGCTACAAGCTACAAAAAAAAGCTACAACTCCAACCAGTCTTTCGAATGAAACACCAGCAAAATCTTTTTTCTGTTATTTATTGAAATCCAGGTTTCAGCTCCAACGTCGGTAGTTTGAAGCCATACTTTGTCTGAAGCTCATCTGCTTTCTCATCTAATGACTTGGCCTCGTTCGCTAATGATACCACCTTCTCCATGTCATGCTTACATAACGCGGCCGCTAAATTCCTCTTCTTTTCCAAAGACACAGACTGTAGACTCTCACAATGAGTCATGGCCAATTTTCCCTCTTCCTCAAATGCTGTCTCTAAATCCGCAACCATTTTATTGTTTGTTGTTATGTCCACTTCCACTACATTCAGCTTTGCTTGTACATCAGCCTCCTCTGCTCTCTCATCCTTCATGGTATGCCCCAAAAGCTTCAAATCATCGCAAAGTAGGGTGAAGTCTTTTTGTGAGTTCGCTGCTATCAATATTTCTTGATGTAATTCTGACAGCTTTGCTTTTGACTTTTCTGCGCGCTCCTGGACAACATTCAAATCCCGTTGAAGCTTCTCCTGTTCGGCAACTAGAATCTGGAAAACCAAAAGAAGTATAAAATTTATATATGACATTTAGAATAAGATTTGTTTTATATCGGAGAGCTTCGCCAGGGGATGATTTGTGTTACGCGACTAGAAAATCCCATATGACGCCAAAAAAGACACTCAACTTCCTTGCAAGAATATAGGCAATTGTCGACAGAAATATTCTAAACGTCAATATGACAACATCAAGGTTTTACTCGCCCAAAATAACATTTGAAAAGAACTATACTCCTGCTTGCTGCTGAATACAAAATATAAGATTGTACCTCCAGCTTGGCCTTCAATCCGGTACGTTGCTCCAAAATAGGCTGTCTCCATTTGTAAAAATTTCCTTCCTGTACGGTTAACAGGCAAACACTTTTAGATTCCCCAGCCTCAAAGAAATCAAAGGAGCCATGAAATATAATTAACTGTCCAGCATCCTCTTTCCTGCCCGACATCCAGGGAAGACCGGTAAAAAGGATGAGACATGACACAATGACACACAAAGAACACAAATTTCACTCTCCGACAATCGTCAAAGGCAATGCGAATAGGCAGAAAAGTCCCAAGGCACTCACAAACAATGCACCATATCACACCTTTGAAAGTCCTTATATCACAAAACTATTGTTGAAATTGGAAATCAGCTCAATGAACGGAAACTAATAAAATCAAAATAAATGTTTGAAAACCAGATCTTTAAAATCGCTTCGATCAGGATCATTCGTCGAAAGGATCGACAAATCATTGTCGATCGTTCGCGTGATATTCTAAACACTTTGCAGTGAGTCGAGTGGGTTCTTCAATCACTTCATCCGGCCATTCTTTCACACGAGGGTCGAGATTTGCTTTCAAAGCATCTTGTGACGTGACATAGATATCCAACACTTGTCCTGTCAGCATTTCTCTTAGCATCCTGCCAAAATTATAGTGCTCATCACCGTCTTCTGAATAGTAAGGAAGGTAAACAAGCTTGCAGTTGTCGTTATCATCAACGAATATTAGTTCAGATTCTACACCCAGTCCAGTCTCTCGTCTTCTAAGACACACCACTGCAAGCGCTACTTGGTTTGCTCTCCGACAACAATCCAGCCAACCCAAACCTTGCTTTATCCTATCCCTTAAGCTCTCTCCCTCTACTCCCTCCACCACAATGGTTCCACCAGCGAGAGACCAGCCTATGAACTTCGCCACGTGGGGATGGCTGACACTCTTCATCTGCCAGGCCATTTCCTCCTGCTTCAGCCAGAATGTGCCTGCATCGAAAGGACGAACAAATTTCACAGCAAGGACCACCACGGGTGCTCTTCCTAACGTCCCTTTGTACACAGACCAGTAAGAATGGTGAGGCAGTAAATCGTCCTTGCCCTGTCGGGCATCCTCCACTTGCTCGGAAGAGAGTAAAAGGAGGCCTTTGATGGTAGCTTCCCTCTGCACAGTGGTGGGGCCTACATGAGTCTGTCAGCTGGTTGGGTGCGAGAGCGGCGAGGGAGGGAGGGGGAGGGAGAGGGAGGTGAGAAAAATGGCGTGGGGCATGTTGAGTATATCATGTCTTTTTGCAAAGTTACGGTCCCTCAAACATCCCACTCCATCATATCTTATCATCATATCTCGTCATCATCATATCTTATTAGAGCACATGAAGCTAAACATTTAGCTTTACTCAAAATTTGTTTGTAGATCAGCCTCCTCTGCTTTCTCATCCTTCATAGTATGCCCCAAAGCTTCAGATCATCGCAAGGAAATTATTTTTGTGAGTTCACTGATATCAGTATTGCTTGTTGTGATTTAACAGCTTTGCTTTTGACTTTTCTGCGCGCTCCTGGACAACATTCAAATCCCGTTGAAACTTCTCCTGTTCGGCGACTCCTATCTGGAAAACCAAAAGAATAAAATTTATACATCATTTTTAGGATAGGATTTATTTTCTATCAGATAGCTTCTCCAGGTGATGAACTGTGTTATGCGACCAATAAATCCCCTATAACGCCAAAAAAGACACTCAACTTCCTCGCAAGAAGACACGCAAATGGCGACAAAATATTCCAGAACGTCAATATGAAGACAGGGTTTACTCGCCCAAAATTACAATTGTAAAAATCTATACTCCGGCTTGATGCTGCATACAAAAAAGATTGTACCTTGTACTGGTCCGGAAATCTAAGGCTTGAAAAAAAGCTGGGTTGTCTCCATCTGTAGGATTTTCCTTCCTGTATGGTCAACAAACAGACATATTCAGATTCTCCAGACTCAAGGAAATCAGAGGAGCCATGAATTCTAATTAACTGCCCAGCGTCCTCTTTCCAGAACATCCAGGGAAGATGGGTAAAAAGGATGCGACATGACATAATGACAAAAAAGAAGATAAATCTCGCTCTCTAACAATATTCTCAGGCAATTAGAAAATTTAGGGGTGGGCAGAAAGGTTCCAAGGCACTCACAACCAACGGACCATATAACACCTTTTAAATTCCTTATATCTCAAAACTCTTGTTGAAATTGGAAATTAATTGGAAATGAATGTTTCAAAACCAAAACTTGAACAATTCTGTGAAACATTCGAGATACTTGACTGCGTAAAGAACATCAACCGTTTCCATACAACAACATTGTTTATTTTAGAAACCTATTCTCGCATAAATATAATATTTTCACTTTAAATACGTCTACAAAAAGTAACACTCGTCTACAAAATGTAAACTTCAGCTACTGTCCATCACAAGGTCACAAAAACAGACCATTTGACATGATTAAACAAGAGAAAATGGGCACAAAAAAGCATGCCTTAATGACACCATTTCAATGAGGATAGCATTTCTCGTATTTTTTGAATGTTTTCTTGTAGAAGACAATCTAGGTTCTACTAATCATTTTCCACAGAGGGGGCACAACCATAATCCCACTCGTCTAGAGGGGGAGGGGCAGAGAGAGAGAGAGGATGTCTCACCTGCTCGGCCGCCGCTGCCATTTTAGAGATGCGGTCCATTTCACCTGCCACTTTCTCCATGGATGTCATGCCATCCCACTCCAAGGATTCGGTGTCATCTCTCAAACACTTTTCAGTGAGTGTAATGAGTTCTTCAATCACATCCTTCGGCCATCTTTTCACACGAAGGTCGAGATTTGCGTTTAGCTCTCGTCCTGACGTGACAGTATCATCCAACCATTCTACCGTCACCATTTCTTTTAGCAAC
Source organism: Zygnema cylindricum (assembly GCA_037447655.1). NCBI lineage: Eukaryota > Viridiplantae > Streptophyta > Zygnematophyceae > Zygnematales > Zygnemataceae > Zygnema > Zygnema cylindricum. The sequence goes on from JBBHKE010002804.1 coordinate 17,262, forward strand.
CGGCCAAAATTATGACGCTCATCACCGTATTCTGAATAGTACGGAAGGTAAACAACCTTGCTATTGTCATTGTCATCAACAAATATTAAATCAGATTCTATCCCCAAACCAGTCTGTCGTCTTCTAAGGTACATAGCTGCAAGCACTACTTGGTTTGCTATCCGACAACAACCATGCCAACCCAAACCTTGCCTTATCCTATCCTTTAAGCTCCCTCCCTGTCCTCCCTCCACCACAATACTTCCCCTGTCTTCACACCAGCCTATGATCTTCGCCACGTGGCGATGGCTGTTACTGTGCATGTGCCATGCCATTTCCGCCAATTCGAAGTGAGGCTTCAGAACAATGACCACCACGGGTGCTCCCTCGAACGTCCCCTCGTATACAGACCACTGAGAATGGTGAGGCAGTAAATCTTCATTGCCCTCTCTGGCATCCTCCACTTGCTTAAGAGAAAGTGTACGGATGCCTCTGAGGTCATCTTTCATCTGCACAGTGGTGGGCCCCACATGCATCTGTCAGCTGGGTGGATGGGTGAATGGTGAGGGGGGGAAGGGAAGGAGAGAGGGATGGGATGTGTTGGGTTGGGGCATTGAGAATATCATGTATTTTTGCAAAGTGACAGTCTCTCAAACATCTGAAATCATCATTTCTTATCATCATATCTTATTAGAGCATATGATGAAAAAAAAAAAAAGCTTTACCCGGGATTAAACTGAATTTTAAATTGAACAAATGCTTTGACACAAAGTTCATTTGTTTCGAGACCGAACTGAGTCCAAACTTCCATTTGAAAATGTTTTGTGTACGGCAGTCACATTATTTGTACGGAATATATCCTCTCCAAACCAAAGGAGAGGGAGAGGGAGAGGGAGAAAATTATTTAGCGTACGGAAAATACAGTATTCTACATAATTTTTCCTCTCCAAGCCAAAGGAGAGGGAGGGAGAGAGAGATTAAATTCAAACCTTTTGTTTCCGCGTCCACATTGCAGGAATGTTTCAGAAAAAGGAGGAGAGGAGAGGAGAGGAGAGGAGAGAATGAGATGAGGCTGGGAGAATACGAGGGAAGAGGAGGAGGGGAGAGACTCCCGGAGGATGAAGGGGGGGGAGGGAAGGGGAGGGAGAGGAGGGGAAGGGAGGGAAAGGGAGGGAGGGAGGGAGGGTGGGAATGAAGGGGAAAAGGATGGGTAGGAACGGATGGAGGTATATATATATATATATATATATATATATATATATATATATATATATATATATATATTTTTTTTTTATTTTTTTTTTTTCCTATCGACATAAAGGGTTAAGGGTGACCAGAGTATTAGGGGGGCCTGAAGGAAGAGGGGAAAGGACGGTACGGCTTTGTTCCGAACTACAGTACACCGTGAATCACTATTGGCGTATAATTAGTGTTGTGTATTGGTAGCCATTTGCGGATAACCGATGTGTACCTTTTCTTTGATCTACCTATAACCGATAAATCGATCCGGTATATCGGTAATTGAATTATCGCGATGAATTACCAGCAAATATGGACCCGATAATTATCGATGATAACTGTACGGCTGGTTCAGACCGTACAGAGTATTGTCAAATGTGGCATGCCACAACATGTACAGTAATGTATAAAATACCTAGTTGTTCAAATCGCGCGATTTTTTACTTTTTTCCAGTTTCTACGTATTGTACGTGACTTTTCAAAAAATCGCAAAAAAACGTCTACTGTATACTGCAACTGAATATATAGGGTAACCTGTAAACAGATCACGGTAACTGTACGATTTTTAACGGGGAATTTGACGAAAGATTCGATGCACGTATCGGTACTTCCTGTTCTGTAAACTGAACAAAATATACACGGATATGTACGGAAGTTTATCGTCACGTCTACGGACAATTCCAAAAAGAGACGTTGCGGCGTCACACTATTTACGCGTCGTAGGTTAAAAATGTGTACGGGCGTCTTCTTCAATTTTTTGAAAAGAAGCCGCCATGAAAAGTTGAAAGCGAATCTTTGAAGGACGACGCCATTACTGACGCCACGGCAATTTAATTCTGACAAAATAGAAGCGTTGTCCGGGATTATAACCTGGATCTGCAGATGTGTATTTTCGCAAAGAAACTTCCCGTAACCAGTTAATGTAGTTGTTGCAATTCAGCCGTTAAAATGTTAAAACAGTTTTTGTTAGTACACTTTTTTACTGCTCATTTAACGGGAAACGCATAAAGTGTTGTTTACATGTTCAATTCATTTTTTTTTACTTATACGAAATTGTACGGACATAATTAACGATTTTTACTATTTTTTCAAATCGATCTCTCCAGTTTCTACGTATTGTACGTGCGTTTGAATCGTGCGTGAAATGCGTTTTGAACAACTATGATAAAATACAATGTTATATAATATAAAGTACTATCATTTAGTATACTACACCTATCGGAAATAAAAGATTTGTTGGTTCCAGAGCTATATACCGAGACCCTTAAGCATTCGATAACCGATAACTATCAGTATCGGTTTTATCGCGATAAGTTTTGACCCGATACACAATACAAAAAAATATATACATATACATGTAAATTTATATATGCAGGGGTTTTATATATATATATGCATATGCTCATGGTTTTGGTATTTGATATGTAAAATTGCCAACACATATATAACTGTAATTTTTAACAGATTATGGGACCCCCGTTTGTCTGTGTAAATCTTATCTCTTGTCTTTACATTTGTCCATTCATGTCGTTTTCCTTTTCCAATCATCATATGAAGATGATCATCATTACCAAGCTGAAATTGAGTGTCTTGATTTCATTTCAATATTTTAAACAACATCTATCCTTAATCTTAGCAAATTAATCAACAAGTAAAATTGTGCCGGCATCAGTAAAATTTATTCCGATGGCAATTGTCAGTTTTGGTGTGTATGAAGCAACAAAGAAGGTCCTTGTGCGGCCTAGCTGACTGGGAGGATATTTCGTTTTTTCCTCCTACATTTTTGTCTTTTCCTCCTACATTACGCGACAGAACATCCTCCCGGTAACCATGTACCTCCGGATCTGGCCTATTTTGTCTTTTCCTCCTACATTTTCGTCTTTTCCTCCTACATTACGCGACAGAACATCCTCCCGGTAACCATGTACCTCCGGATCTGGCCTATTTCGTCTTTTCCTCCTACATTACGCTACAGAACATCCTCCCGGTAACCATGTACCTCCAGATCTAGCCCTGCGGCCGCTGTCAACAGCACGCACATTGGCGAAACCACAGGTGTGACCCCCCTATGTCATCACTAGCTCCCCTGCTCTACCCGTGAATGGCTTGATTCTCCACCCCCCCAAATGGTTAGTTCCAAAAATCATACGCACAAACGTGCACACAAAAACACATACACAATCACTCGAAAAAAGTAAAAAAAAATATATATATATATAAATATATATAAAAAAAAAACAAACATTTCTTTATCCTCTCCCCCCTAACCCCCCCCCCCCAAACCCCCCCCCCCCCACCCCCTCACCTATACCACTTACACACCCAAAACCGATTCTTAAACCCTCTCTTTTCCCACACACCCCCCCCCCCCCCCCCCCCCCCCCCCCCCCCCCCCCCGCCCCTCTCCCCCCGCCCCTTTCTTTTCCGGCATCAAACTTTATGTTACATTCTGGTTCCTACCAATTTCCCCATCCATCCCACATGGTTCATTTTCCTCTCCCACGCTTTCTCTTCCTCTCACCCTCCCAATTCCCATGTCGTCTTTGACTTATTAACCATGTCCGCAAGCCCTTCTTATTCCCTTCTCCCTCCCTCACCTCCGCCCAAACCTCGTAAACCTTCGAGGCGTTTGGAATGTCCTGGGAGTCACAACCTTTTTGCCGCTGGGGCCGTCATTTCCCTTCATACACGGAGTTGTCGACATTGTATAACCTTGGGTGGTCCTTTGTCTATCACCTCTCCTCAATCATTGTCGACCACACTCCCGTCCGGCCCCATAGATGAGGATTGGAATTTCGTACGTGAGTTAGATGTTTTGGGAGCTTATGATTTGGGAGCCCCCCGCCCGCGATTGTACACCCGTATTCCTATGGTCGTCAAGACAATAGTACAAGATGCCCTCCACCTCCCCTTGTCCCACATTTCTTCAAACCCGGCGGACATTGCTCCTTGGCACCTGCTTCTTATGTTCTCTCTCTGGGTGCTAGTCCTTCCAGGTCGTGGAGGGGGCAGTGGGGCTAGAGAAACTATGGCGCGTTGTCGCCGATTCCTTCGTGGTGACTGGAAGTCCCTCCACGCCGAGCATGAGGATCGGGTATCGAGCACCTCTTTCATATCACGTCGACCACCTAGGCCATCGGATGTCCCGACCTCTTATCGTCGAGCAATTCACTAAGGCCGAGTTGGTGAGCTTTCTCGAGCGGTTCGGGCCCTACAGCCATTCACCCCTGCCCCCGGATCTTCTTCTACTATTGAGGTCATTCGAGCTCTCCACCCCCCTGCCCCTTCCCTTTTACCCCCTTCCATCCACACCTTTGAGCCTTCTGAGAGTTTTACTTTGGATCGGGAGGTTTTCATTAAGGCTTTTAGCTCTTCTCCTCACCTTTCAGCAGGGTGCCCCTCGGGCACAGTATATGAGTTATTTCGCGATGTTTTGCCCCCTGAATCGGGTGCCCGGGGGTTCAATGTGTATTTTCGAGTATGTTCCCTTATTACTAGTGGGGATGTTCCCCCTCGGATTTGTGATCTTCTCACGGCGTCCCGCCTTGAGGCTGTTGCCAAACCTAATGGTGGGATTCGCCCTATCGCCGTGGGAGAGGTTTTATATAGATTGGTGGCTCGTGCGATATGTCTCTAGCTCCAAGCAGCTTTCGATGATTACTTCTCTCATCATCAGTTTGGAGTGGCCACGAGTGGGGGTTGTGAGGTCGTGGTCTACAGGATTCGGGCTTTGTTGGATGTACATCCGCATTAGTTGGTCCTTCAAGTTGACGTTTCTAATGCATTTAATACGGTGGATGGGAACGTGATTTTTTCAGAGCTTATGGCGGCTCTATCTCTGATTGTCCAATTATTCCCCTATGTGAGGGCTTTCTATTCTTTTGCAAGCATCCTTTCCTTCTCGGCCGATGGTGATCTTATTCCTTTCTCCTCTGCTACTGACACTCGCCAAGGTGACCCTCTCGGCGGCCCTTTGTTCGCCCTTGCCCATTACCGGGCCCTTCGTACCTCCGCAGCTATCTTCCCTTCTTGCCTTTTCCCTTTGGTCGCAAATGATACGCACATTATTGGGCCGAGAGAACAAGTCGAGTTGGCATATGATTTTTTCAGGGAGCGTTTAGCCGAACTCAACCTTTTAGTTCAGCCATCGAGTGTGTTATTTGGTCTCCTCAAGATATTCCACTTTCGTTTACTGCCCCTCCTGGTTTTCAAACCCCTTCTCCCTCCGATGGCATTCGTGTGCGTGGTTGCCCCCTTGGTTGGATACTTTCGTGACCCAATTCCTTCATAATGCTTTTTAGAGAGGTCTAGCCCAAGTGGACAACCTTCCTCACCTTCCCGATCTCCAAGTTGCTTTTGCTATGTTAACCAGGTGTTTTTCCCACCCCCCTTCTTACCTCACTCGTACTTCCCCTCCCACCTTGACATTTGTCTCCTCTCTCTCGGCTTTTGACGATCGCCTCGTGGACGTCCTCCACACCCTGGTTGGTGGAAGGGCATTTGATCGCGAGTCTGGGCCATCGACCCGCATTCAGGCATCCCTCCCTGTCTCTACTGGGGGGTTGGGTCTATTATCGACTGCTCCTGTTGCTCCCGCTGCCTATTTGGGAAGTTGGTGTCTTATTGCCTCTACTCTTGTTTCCAGTTTCTTGGCTACCCCGTTCTAGCTACTGTTATCCCCCGGGTTTCAAACGGTGTGTTCGCCTTGCAGCGATCTCTATTGGACGCGTCACGTTCTTTTCCTCCCCATTCCCTTGTGGATGTACCGATTTTCTCGACCCTTGTTACAAAATCTGTTGAGCGTGTCCAGGAATCGATTTCTGATCGGGTTGTCGCCACCATTAAATCCGAGCTTCTCAAGGCGCTTCCCTCCGATTCTTCTCGTGCCCGTCTTCTCTCTTGTGGTGGACCTGGTTCTGGGTCTTGGCTTTTTGCCACACCTATTTTGTCCACTCTCCGATTCTCACCAGCTCAGTTCACCACCGCCCTTCGGTTTCGCCTTGGCCTCCCCCATCCTCCTTTACTTGGCTCTCTTGTTTGTGCATGTGGTCGTGTCTTGGGGCCCGATGGTGTCCATTTGCTTCGTTGCTCCCATGGGGGAGATTTGATCCAGGCGCACGACACTATTCGAGACACCGTTGCCACTATCAGAAGGGGGCTTTTCTGTGCGTCGAGAGGTTTCTCATATTATTCCCTCGCGTCGGATCGATGTTGTTTTGCTTGATGGTGCCCGTCGCATTTTCGGTGATATTGTTTGGCGAACCCTACTTCAGCTACAGTTGTTGGTCAGGCGGCTCGACATCTTTGGGTGGCAGCTCGTGACGCTGCTAAGGCGAAGGAGCGTGATTATGCCCACCGGGACCCTATGGATGGCTTTATTCTGATGGCGGTCGAGATCTTTGGTTGCTTGGGTGTTGCACTGGACGAGTTTCTCCGTACTTGTGCTCGTCGTGCTTTCGAGCGTCGAGGACCTGGGAGCCCTCCTCCTTCGGTCCTTACTTCTTTTTACCGTCAACGCTTATCTGTGGCTCTACAGCGAGTGCAGGCTTCTATTCTCCTCCGATCGACTGTTGCGGTTATGGATCGTCGCCGTGCTCTGGAACTCCCTCATCGTGCTCCCCCGGGCTGGGGGGACTTATAGGGTTGTTATTCGTAGATATTTAATTGAGTTAGGGTTGGGGTTGAGGTTTGTAGTTTTGTTTTTGTGAGTTGCCGTGCTTTTCATTTTGAGTAAAGGTGCTTTTATTTTCCTTGTTGTTGCTTCCATTTTTTTGTGTTCTCGTCGCTCTTTTTGTTTTTTATTGTTGTTTTCCAGTGTTGGTCATGCCACCCCTTTTGTACCCCCAGATCAGATGGTTTACCATCGTGCTTTTTAATTTATCGTGCAAGGTCACTTATTAACAGTTTCCTATGTCTTTAATACGTTTAATAAAATAATCAGCATATACATGTTAATAAATGCCTCCAAACCGGAATGCCTCCAGACTCAGGATAGTCTTAACGTTCGTCAGCTATGTTGTTTCTCTTTTTTGTTTTCTTGTCTCTGACAAACATGTTAAAAAAAACTGGCAAAATATCAACCAAAAAAAAAAAAAAAAAAAAAACACAATGGTAAACCATGAGTATACGGGAACAAAAAATGAACGTCAAAAGCGAAATTGAAAAACCGAATAGCGGCAGAAGATCGAAGGAGGGTAGAAAGCTTGCACCTGTTGTAAACGCACAAACAATTGCCGGCTGTATAAATAAAGACCGAATTGGGATGGCTACTCTAAGAAAAAGCGTCCACCACAAGTACCGAGAAACTCATCCAAAGTAGCTCCCGAACAACCAATTATTCCGACCACCAGCAAAATGAAATGATGCATAACATCGAGTTTTGCATAATTGGTACACCCCCTTTGCAAAAAAACAGTTCGAATACCCCCTCTTTCCTCTTAGCAACGTCACGCGTCGCCACTCCAGCATGTCGAGCAGCTTGACTAATGATTGAAACCGAAGCAGGGTTCGCCAAAAGGATATCATAAAAATACCCTCAGACACTCCTATCCCAAAATTCAAAGATCGAGCAATTTTTTTCCTTTTATAATCCATAATGACGTTGCGGATCATGGACAAGTACCAAAGGTGACTAACACCCTTACTGATAGCGAAAGGTTTATTGTTTCAGAAACAAACAGAAACAAAAATCCATGTTCAGAAATAGCATTCTGGTCTACAATTTCATTATTGGCCTCACTTGCTTTAAACATTAAGGAAAAAAAGGTGAACGCCCAAACAATACGAAAAGACAACATTCAAGAAAATAATGTTTCAATAAGTGCAGATGACATAATCATATCGTAAAGAATGAGGATAAAAGGTATACACATTAACTACTTTGTTGTATAGTTTGTTTCCCGTCCTCAATTAATCTATTTGCAATCATTTTTCTTGCATTTCTAGCTTTAACTCTAAATAAAGAGAGACGTAAGACTATACAACATAAAGAGTATTTGAAAGTTGCATACAAATTCGGTTAAAAAAAATGAAATGAGAAAAGAACTACAAACAAACAGCAACAACTCCGATGCATACCTACGGGAACGAAGCCATTTCGTATCTTTTGGATTGAAGGACATAACAAACAAATGTACTTCTACCAATCAAGGAAATAAATTGTGCATTATTTTATATGATCACACGTGAGAACGCAGATTTTGTTCAGGTGAAACTTTACTGCGGCAGTTGAAAAGCTACAACTCCAGCTACTCTTCGCAAAAAAACACTGGCAAAACCGATTCTGCTATTTACTGGAAACCAGGTTTCAGCTCCAACATAGGTAGTTTAAAACTGTACTTTATCTGCAGTTCATCCACTTTCTCGTCTAATGCCTTGGCCGCGTTCGCCAAAGATGCCACCTTCTCCATGTTGTACTTGTTTAAAGCAACCGCTACTTTCCCTCTCTTTTCCAAAGACACAGACCGCAGACTCTCACAATGAGTCATGGCCAATTTTCTCTCTTCCTCAAATGCTGTTTCCAAATCCACAGCCATTTTTCTGTTCGCAGGGATATCCTTTTCCACTACCTTCAGCTTTGTTTGTAAATTAGCCTCCTCTGGTTCCTCAGCCATCATTAGACACCTAAAAAGCTTCATATCATTACAACGACGTTTGAAGTCTTTTTTTGAGTTCACCGATCCCAACAATTCTAGTTGCACTTCAGGCAGCTTTGCTTTTGACTTTTCAGCGAGCTCCTGAAAATAGATCAAATCCCGTTGAAGCTTCTCCCGTCTGGCAAATAGTAACTGAAAAATCAAAACCATAGGAATTGCTTAGAACATAATTTATTTCATATCGAGGAGCTTCTCCAGGTGATGAAACGTCTGACGCGTCCAAGGAAACCCCGGTAAAGCCAAAAAAAACACAACTACCTCACAAGACAACAAGCAAATGTCGACAAAAATCTTTTAAACGTCGATATAAAGACATGAGGTTTTCCTCGCCAAAAAAACAATAAAAATCTATACTCCTGCTTGCCAATGAATACAACAAATAGAATCTTACCTCCAGCTCGGCCTCCAATCCTGTACGTTGCTCCAAAATAGGTTGTTTGAATTCGTAAAGTTTTCCTTCCTGTACTGTGAAAAGGAAAATAATTCAGATTCTTCAAGCTCAGGAAATCAGAGGAGCCATGAATTCTAATTAACTGCCCAGCGTCGTCTTCACTGTCCGAAAGGTACAAAAACATCCCGGGAAGACGAGTAAAAACGATGAAATGGTAAAATGACACTAAAAGAAGAAAATTTTGCTCTCTAACAATCCTCTGAGGGAAGACGAATAGGAAAAAAGGTTCCAAGAGACTCACAAACAACGCACGGTTGTTCAAATAGCATGTAGAACATAAAGAAGAAAAACAAATAATTTGAAAAGAAAATTACAAATTAAACTTCAATACCTTAAGAGGGAGAGGTAGAGGGAGAGGGAGAGGGAGAGGGAGAGGGAGAGGATACCTCACCTGCTTCACTTCCATTTGACTGATGCGGTCCACATCTTCTGCCACTTTTTCCATGGATGTGAAAGGAACTTTCAAACACTTTGCAGCCAGTCGAGTGAGTTCTTCAATCACATCCTCCGGCCATTGTTCGACACGACAGTGGAGATTGTCTTTCAGATCAGCTTGAGATGTGGGCGCTTCACATCCAGTTTCCACCAGCATCTCTCTCAGCAACTTGCCAAAAGAACAACACGCAAAATTGAGTTTTGACTCGTATGGAAGGTAAGCAAGCTTGATGTTGTCGTTGTCATCGAAAAATGTTAACCCAGAAAAAACTTCCACACCCATACCTCGTCTAGTAAGGTAGAGCACTGCAAGCGCTACTTGGTTTGCTATCCGACAACAATCCTGCCATCCCAAACCTCGCTCTATCCTATCCTTTAAGCTTAATCCCTTCCCTGTCTCCACCACAATGTTTCCACTGTCGGCACACCAGCCTAGGAAATTCGCCACGTAGCGATGGTTAACACTCTGGAGCTGTCGTGCCTTGACTGCCGATCCGAGGGAAGATGTCGGAACAATGACCACTACAGGTGGTCCTTCCAACGTTCCCCTGTATCCAGAACACAAAGAATTGCAAGCCAGTAAATCCTGTTGGGCATCCTCTCCTTGCTTGAGAGAGAGTGTACCTGCGGTACTTAAGATGCCTCTGAGGCTTTCTTCCATATGCACAGTGGTGGGCCCCGAATGCATCTGTCAGCTGGGTGGGAGGGAAGGTAAGAAGCGAAAAAGGGACAGATGGGAAGGGGCATTTTTGAGTCTAATGTCTTTTTGCAAATTTACGCTCTCTCAAACATCTGATTTCATAGATATCCTCACATATTATTCGAGCATATATTGCTAACCATTTAGCTTTAGAGAGGATTCGTTTTGAATTTTAAAGTGACATCATTCTCATTTGTTTCAAGACCAAACTGAATATGAACCGAAATTAACAAATATCTTATGCACGGCAAGCACATTAGTTGTATACAATTTTTTGCTCTCCAAAGAAAAAGGAGAGGGAGATGGAGAGAGTGAGAGAAAGGGAGAGGGATATCGAGAGAAAATGGGTTATGACGAAGAAAACTCCAACATCTACGCATCCTCCACACCCCTCCCATTCGTTTCGTTTATTAGTGTTTCCTCTTCTCTACCCGTTCTCGTCTTCATACCTTCATCCCTAATGTCCTGGTATATTCTCATTTATGCCTTACAATCAATGAATGGGCGTCCTTTCATTCAGGGGAGGAGGCGTTGAGGCGGGGGAAAGGAGGATGGGAGGCTGAAAGGAGAGTCTTGAGGCAGCTTTCAGAAAGGCTTTTAGAAAGTTGTTTGGGGGGGAGGTGGTCTCGGTGGAGCGGGGCGGCGATTTTATCCTGGGTGTGGTTTTTTCACGTAAAAACAACCACATACCCAGTATAGCTACTAGACAGGCGAAGGGAGAGGGAGAGGGAGAGGGAGAGGGAGAGGGAGAGGGAGAGGGAGAGGGGGAGAGGGGGAGAGAGAGAGGGAAGGGATGCCTCACCAGCCTTAGTGCTATTTGATTGACAACGCTTGCCTCAATTACTGCATGTTGCATGCATGTGATGTCACCTCCCAAACATGCAGCAGTGAGTTGAGTGAGGTCCTCAATCGCTTTTTCCGGCCATTCTCTCACAAAAGGGTCCAGCTCTGCTTTTAGACCATCTTGTGACGTGACATTTACATATAGCAACGGTCGCACCAGCATTTCTCTAAGAATCATCCCAAATTCATGAACCGGAAGAAAGCACGCTGAAGGGACCGGAAGGTAAACAAGCCTGAGCTCGTTGCCGTCACCAAAACATATCATTTCGGAGTCTATCACGACAGGAAAACCTCGTCCCTCCAAGTAAGCCGCTGCGTGTGCTACTCGGTGTGCGGTCCGGAAACAATCCAGCCAATCCAAACCTTTCTCCATCCTATCCTTTAAGCTCCCTCCCTGTCCTCCCTCCACCACAATGCTTCCACTGTCGCGACACCAGCCTATGACCTTCGCCACGCAGGGATTTTTGACACTGCACATTTGCCGTGCGACGTCGGTCACATTCTGATGAGGTTTCACAACAAGGACCACCACGGGTGCTCCCTCCAACGTTCCCTTGTATACATCCCAGGAAGACGGACAGGCCCTACTAGAGAGATGGCGGACGCCCTCGACTTTCTCGAGAGAGAGTGTACGGAGGCCTTTGACTCTAGCTTCCGTCTGCACAGTGGTGGGCCCCACATGCATCTCTCGGTGGGAACGGGGGTGGGGGAGGGATGGGGAGGGGCATTTTGAGAATATCGTGTCTTTTTGCAAAGTTACGGTCCCTCAAACATCCGAGTACATCATAAATTATCATCATATCTTATCATCATGAATTTCAAACTGAACTCATGCTTTGACATCAATCTCATTTGTTTCAACACCGAACTAAATCTGAACTTCCATTTGTAAAAATTGTGTATGGCAACCACAGTATTTGTACATAATTTTTTTCTCCAAACCAAAGGAGAGGGAGAGGGAGAGGGACAGGGATAAAGAGAGAAGATGAGGAGCTTTTCCTCCCTCCTCCCTCCCCTGCCTCCCCTCCCTTCCTTCCCTCCCCTCCGTTGATAGCGGTGCACAAAAACAGAAGCACATGAGATAGCTCTAATAAACCCTAAAATTTTAGATTAGATATCTAAAAAGTCCACATTCTTTCTACTTTGCTGGTTTGAAACAAAAGGGAAGAAATAGAAAGAGGGACAAAACAGGGAGGGTTAAAAAAAAACGTGCCTTTAACTTTTTTTTCGGTCGTGAAGCGGAGTGAGTTTTAATCATATTGAAGAAAATCGACGATTCGAGCCTGTGGGGAGAGGAAGGGAGCCTGAAGGATAGGACAGAGTAAGGTTTAGGATGGCAGGATTATTGCCCCAAGTCATTGTCTCCTTAAGCTACACTATTATAGGCCCGCATGGAGAGGGAAGGGAGGGAGGGAGGGAGGGGAGAAGGGGGGGGGGGAGGGAGGGGAGGAGGGGGGGGGGCGGGAGGGGGGAAGGGAGGGAGGGGGGAAGGGAGGGAGGGGGGAAGGGGAGGAATGGGGAGGAAGGAGGGGAGTCAAAAGGCATTTTTTCTATTGCTTTTTTTTTTCTTGAGTGAAAGACTTGACCAGTAACAACAACTAAGTGTTGGGAGAGGTGGAGGGAGAGGGAATGTGGGGGGAGGGGAGGGGGAGGGAGAGTGGGAGTTGGGGGGGAGGGAGAGTGGGAGTTGGGGGGGGGGGGAGAAGGAGGATGGGGGGATGGATAGGGAGAGGAAAAGAGGACGTCCATCGTGTCCCCTTTCGTAATAATACTTGCATGATACTTAGTGGGCAATTACATGCCTCAACATTAGTTACTTAAACTCACTTTCTTTTTCTTATTTTTACCTTTATTTTATGGGCCACAAAGTCCAGGGAGTTGACTCATAGTCCGGGGAGTTTAGTTTCCTGTACAGGTTAAATTATGGACTTCAAATAAATAAAAAAATAAACAAATAAACAAAATAAGTAAAATACAACTAAAAAAGGGATAAAAAAACGTTAATTATGGACTTTCATGCAATTTGTTTCACTTAAAAAAAAAATAACGTTTAATTAGGGTTTTCAATAGCCTAATTTAAAAAAATCACAAGGCGAATTATTCATACTCATTCTTATACTTATTTATAATTATAATACTTATTTCCTTGGACGTATAACTAAAGAGAATTGAAGGTCTGCGTGGGCTAATGTGATGTTAGATCGATAGAAATTCCCATGCTTATATGTTGTTAAACTCCTTTGCTAACTTTAGAAAAGGTTAGCCTTTTGTAATTTTGAAGTCTATTTATTACTGCGCCCAACTTGGTTGGCCGCTTCCCGCGCTTTTGTTTCTAGTACGGATACACTTTTCATCTGCCCGAGAGGAGGGGCAAATAAACTATCGCGTTACAAAAGAGACGGACCGCAATTAAAAGTGAAAATGGGGAGAAATCTCCCTTCAGACAAAAAATAAATAAAGGGAATTGATCATGACCATAGTTCAAAAGTAGGCGTTTTTATGGTAGGCCTTTGGTAGGCGCACAAAACTTGGCACTAAACTCGCGTAGAGTAGGCATACTGTATGTGTGTGTGCGGTGGACACTATTGTACGAACGTACGAATCTGACGTATGATCATAGTTCGGCGCACGCCGACGGACGAATTTTTTTAGCGAACTAAAACACGCGGACGTTCAAATTTGCAGACGCTAATATGACAGATAGTCCTTTCGTAAGTTGTGTTATGGGCTTTTCATGTGATCTTCTTATTTCGCTACTTTGATCAGCGACCGTCCGATCGTCTAAATCTGACGGTTTAAAAATGTTTTACCTCAAAACTCACAGAAATTATTTATTTTGTCCGATTTTTTTTCAAAATTTAGACATGACGTTTAATTCTCTATCGATCGAGTGCAACTCAACCCTGTAACTATTTTTTTCATTTTTCGACCAATACAATATGGGTCTTAAGGGCATATTGTATGTTTTGCATACAATAGGCATATTGTATGGGCCTACTTTCACCTACTTTTGAACTATGATCATGACAGTGACTGCTTTGGTTGCGCACAGTCACTTACGTCACTTTGTCAAAAATTGTACATTTGAATTACATGTTGGTACAACTAAAGTACCGTTGAGTAAAATTTTGACGGTCAATCGGTTGGACAACTTTGACTTTCAAAATATTGTTTCAACCGCTTAAAATTTTGTCGCGCTTGCGAACGTCGACCGTCATAATAAAATTAGAAATTCACACGGCCGGCGAACGTTTACGGTAACAAAACTGCGGCAACCACATGTAAATAAAATGGTTGCAGACAGTCACTTTTTGTCGTTACGTGAGCTCCACGGTGTGGGCACTTAGCCGCAAAATTGAAATTTAGTCGTCTAAGCGTTACATTGAACTTAGACGCAAAATGAAACGAAACCTATTTAAACTAAAGTACTATAAGTTATGTACGAAAAACTAAAACGCACGGAAAGAAATAAACTTTGTACACTATAATAAAACGAACCGGCGTAAAAATATCAATTGAAATTAAATGAAAAAAATGCGCGTCGTCACGCGCGACGAAATTGAGCCACACTTTCTACGATTCAACATTCTTACATTGGCAGCAAAATTTTGTTCCGTGCGTTTTGATTTTTCCGTACAAGACTTATAGTACTTTAGTTTAAATAGGTTTCGTTTCATTTTGCGTCTAAAGTTCAATGTAACTCTTAGGGTGAAGTTACATTAGACGTTTTTGTAATCGTACGGCCAACTCTACAGACCGGGTCGATTGAGTCGAAGTTCCATCACGTAGAGTTTGTAAACCAAGAGTTCTAAATTGATTGGCGCCATGCAAGTTACGATCCGATACTGAGAATCTTTCAAATTTTTAGCACCGACAAACTTAACTTCAAATCTTCACTTGCGTACCATGTACCTGCGTACTTCGACAAAACTTTTATACTTTTTGCAGACGCTAGTCTGTACGCCAACTATTTTTTTAGGGTTTCTGTTTTCGAACATAACGAAAGTCCTTTAAGAGAAATAGTGTGACGAACAAAAGTTGCCGAAAATAGCATGACGAAGGAATGTTACGAAATTTCGTTTATATTTTCGGTTTTATTTTGGAAAGCGCGTGTCATGTGCAAAACTTAAGCTTTTTCGTTGGTTTTCCATCATGACGCTTAGCTAAAGTTTCCACCGTGTCACGATTTTTTTCATGTGTATGCTAACCCACCTCGTCGAGGTTGAGTCTAACAGAGAAAATTGAAGCGAACTCATCGCAGATGAACATCCGACGGCCAATATTACCTCCAAGACCTCCAGAGAGTATCGCAAGATTCTCTGTAATGTTGGTTTTCGTATAAAAACAAAATAGGCGGTACGATCCGTTACGGAGAGTCGCGGATTTCTGTTAGAAACGCCACTTTTTGCTTGATAAAACTCCACCCTTAGGGCATGGTTACATCAGGAGGTCTTTGTAATAGTACGGACAGCAAAATTTATGTATTACAGAGGCCTCGGTTACATCGCGTATTGTGTGTAAACAAGTATTTGCATACGTGTTTAGATTTGAGTGGTTCCACGTTAGTAGACGATCAAATCTCTATAATAGTTAAAGATTTAGAAACCGACCATTTTCGTATGGAAATCCGTACTTGCGTATTACGTACGTGTACTTCGCAAGTGTACCACGTCAATGTACCTCAGAGATCTCCTTCACTCTGCTGACTTTCAGGAAAAAACCGTATTTCTTTTCGACAAAGATTTTAGGGTCACCTTATCCGAAGGCACGTGACTTTGGGGGCGTGTGAAAATTTGCATTTTTCATCGACGCACGAGTCTATCGTCCAGGTGTAGCAAAATGACTGGTTCTGTATTGGTGAACCTACCTCCGCGAGGTGGGTTCACCAATACAGAGGCGTATGGAGCGATTGCTTCGCAGATGAAGACCAAAATGTAATCGGACGGTCGACGTCTTCTCCCGGATACTTGGAGAATCGTAATCTTATTTTTTGTAATGTTGTTTTCAAGAAACTCACGAAAATATAGTACGGCATGGTACGGACAAGTAAAAAATTATATATTAAACCTCACTTTTCATTTGATGTAACCATACCCTTAGACGACTAAGGTGTGTCCCCATGTACTTGTAACTTAGCGAAATTACTTTGTATTTTAGCGCGGATCCGCCGGACCCGGTTTTCAAGTGTCCCTATGTCTGTAATGACGAAATCGTAACTTACGCTTGTGACGATTGTATGAGTCGACAATACCTGTGACGGTTGTCAACGTCGACAATCTGTGGTCGCACGATATTTTTTGTACCTGCGTGTGACGTCGCATGTCTTTCTGTGACATTGTAGACGTACCGCCTTCCAGCCTGTGCAATTTCACGGTCGAAGGTGAGGCGCTTTGCCTTCGCGTCTCCTGTCCGGTCGACGTGAAATGGCATCGGAATTTGAAGACCCATGCAAAAAAAAAAATCCGGACTAGACGAAAACGGACAAATCCACACAAATTGTGTGCTTTTATTTGTCGTATTAGAACGCAAACGGACAAAACATAGCGAACTATGTACTTTTCTTTGTCCTTGGAAATCGTAGGATTTTTGTCGAAATTTACGGCACGTGCGAAAATATGTTCCTATTTGTCAATCGAAAAAACCTAATTTTAAATCACATCGCGCATGTGTTTTAAAGATAAGGTTGAAGATGACGTTTTTTGTCGTCGAAGTGGGTCAAAAAGCACAAGACGACAACATTTCGTACATCCTAAGTTCATGGATGACGCAAATTGTACTCTACAAATTTGTGATTCCTTCGTACGGTTGCAACTTAGGCAGTACGGCGCTAAGTTTTACGGCAAAACGACAGGAAAAAACCCTTACTTGTGCACATGGGGACACACCCTAAATTTCAATTTTGCGGCTAAGTGCCCACACCGTGGAGCTCAGGTAACGACAAAAAGTGACTGTCTGCAACCATTTTATTTACATGTGGTTGTCGCAATTTTTTTACTGTAAACGTTCACCGGCCGTGTGAATTTCTAATTTTATTATGACGGTCGACGTTCGCAAGCGCGGCAAAATTTTAAGCGGTTGAAACAACATTTTGAAAGTCAAAGTTGTCCAA
>JBBHKE010002804.1:34682-84874 GCA_037447655.1 Zygnema cylindricum
CTGAAGATATAAGTGGAAGAGTTTACAAGAAATGTAAGGAATCGACTCATTTTTAGAACAGAGATGGAGACACAATCTACCCTTTCTCAAACTATGGAAGTGATCTTTCCCTCAGAAATGTCGATTCATACCCCTACTTCAGATGAAGTGCCGTCTATTCAAATCGATTCCTTACAAATACGAATTGGATTCATTACTTTTCTTTTTACAAATGATATAACCCCAAGGTTTCAACTACTAAACCGTATTCACCATACAGTTCGAGTACACGAAGTGTCCGTGGGAAAAATAGAATGGTTCCTAAGGGTCCAGGAAAAAGGAGACATGCCAGAAATTTCATGCCCCTTTCCTCGCGTGAGTCGGCCTGGCCTAAGAAGATAGAAGGATTGACTTGCCTTGCATGAAATAAAGAAGAATCCGGTCCGGCTGAGTGCGCTCCTTTCCCCGTACTTTAAAGACCGTACAGAGGAAAAAGGACCTGGGAATCCTTGGTAAGATAAAAAGGGTGCCTGTGAAGCACATGAGCTTGACATACCACTTATGCCAAATCATCAACTTTGGAACCCCAATATAGTAAACATTTTTCTTTTCATTACTTAGGTTAAGCATAAACATTCCTTAGCTAAACTTATCTGCCGTGAAGTAGACTTCATCCCCATACTTAGCTGTAAAGACTCCCTTTCTAGTGAAGGTATCAAACTCTTTCCCATCTAACACAGAGGTAGAGACAAGATTTTTACTCAGCTAAGGAATGTAAAGAACATTTGAGAAGGTGAATATAGAAGTCTTACCCTCCACTAAGATGCAACTCTGAGACCTCCATAGGATCTCAGAGTAAGCAGCTCACACGAAGCCTCTAGGATAACCCTGACCCCTTTGTATTTCAGCACGAATTACCGCTACCCTGGCAAACAAAAGATCTAACAACCTTCACCCTTATGAAGGCAAGAATCCCTTGAGTCGATAGCAAAAAGAATCTCCGAATTTGCTCCCCTGAGCAGTAAGTTATGAAGGGTCAAAGTTCACCTTTGGTATAGAGGCTCTCTAGGAGAGAGGGTCCTATCTACCAATTTTTCTAAGTCCTATCTCTCTCTAAAACTCTATCTACTGGTGTACAGCACCAATCATTTATACTGCCGTACATAAAAGTAAAGCTGCCGATGTACTTTATGTACGGATATTGTACGACATGGCCTAAATGTCGACACATGTCATATCCCGATTCAGTCGCGTAACTCCCAGAGATGGCGCAATCCAACGTAATCCTGCCACGTGTCATCCGATGTGGCAATAACCACAAACCGTCGAGAATTTATTTTGCGATCTTGACTTTCTATTCGGCTGTCCGATTGAATGCAAAATTTCAATCGTAGCCGTCATAAATGCTTGTGCGGTATTTGCTTGGTTAAAGAAACAAAATGCGTGGTACTTGTTTCTTGTCCATACCAAAATCCGTACGTTTACATAACGGGATCTATGTAACCGTAAACATCCGTCGTTAAATGAATTTTCCTACGTGTTAACATTTAAATATACATCAAACCTTTAGTATGTATCGTAACTTCTAGACTTAACGGTTAAGGCTACCGGCGTTGTGACGGTCGGCAGGTACCAGGATCAAATCGTGTTACCGACATACACCTTTTAGTAAATAAACCTACCTATCTGTAAATTAACTAATATATTTCTTGTAAACCTCTGGATAGCCTAGGTAGCCATGGCTCTAGCTTCCTCTCCAACTTCTCAGTGACTACAACAAGTGTGGGAGTTGGAGAGAGAAGTAGGAGGCAGACTTCCTCGACTTCTTTCTATATTCCAATTTAGACCTAGAAAACAATAAAATAATCATCGATTTCTACACTCCCCTTATTTTCTAGTCAATCTTTAATTTCAAACCACACTTCTCTTTACAGAAAAGTAGTTTTGGGGAAGGCACAGGTTTGGTCATCATATCTACAACCATCTCACTATCTGGTCGATACTCTAAACTAATTATTTTATTTTCTACTTTCTCTCTAACAAAGCTAAGTCTAATGTCCATGTGTTTAGCTTTAAAATGATGTTTAGGATTGGAAAAAACAGCGATTGCAGCCTGATTATCACAAAAAAAATAAGGCACACCACTCTTAAGGTAACCAAGCTCACCAAGCAAAGACTTGACCCACATCAATTCTTTTACAGCAGAGCAAGAGGCCATATACTCAACCTCCATGGTGGACAGAGCAATAACCTTTTGCTATTTGCTACTCCAAAAGCAAGCCCCATCACCCACATAAATCTCATATCCAAAAGTACATCTCCTCATCGGAGCATCACCAAAAATGGCATCACTCCAAGTAGTGATGTCAGTATTCTCCCCACCCAAATGCAACCATAGATCCCTAGTTCCTATCAAATATCTAAGGACTCTCTTAGCTGCCTCCCAATCCTTCTTAGTGGGAGCATTTAGACTTCTACTCAGCACTCCTACTGCTCGAGCTAAATCCGGTTGGGTACAATTCATAAAATAGATTGGACTTCCCACTACTTGCCTGTAAGGAATAGTCTGCATGAACTTATGTTCTTCAAGAGATAATTTATCGTCTAAGACTATGACTCCTTCTTCCTCACTCCCCTCACTTCCTTTCTTTAACTCCATTTGTGTTGTACAACTATTAACTTTATCCATATGAAATTTTTCTAGCATGTTCCCTATTTGTTTTTCTGAGTCAATCTTATAATCTTTCTTTCATAGTCTCTTTCTACTTGAATTCCCAAAATATATTTTGCTTCCCCCATATCCTTCATTTCAAATTCCCCCTTAAGATCGGTTTTCTGTTGATTAATTTTTTCCATTGATTTACTTAAAACAAGCAAATCATCAACATAAATTGCAATAAATATAATTCATTCCTCATCTTCAAATACATAGATTGAGTGATCTGAGTTGATCCTGATTTATCCCTGACCGGTAAGAAATTCATCAAGTTTCTTATTCCACTGTCGAGGCGCCTTTTTCAAACCGTAAAGGGATTTAATTAGCTGGCATACCTTACTCTCCTCTCCTTCCTCCACAAATCCTTCGGGTTGTCGCACGAAGATCTTCTCTTCCAATTCTCCACGCAAAAAGGCTGTCTTGATGTCCATCTGGTGCACCTTAATGTCTTATGCTGTTAGAAACTGAGAAGTATGCGGACGAAGGGAAATTTGACGACTAGGGCAAAGGTTTCCTCGTAGTCGATATCTTCTTTCTATGTAAATCCTTTTGCCACTAATCCAGCTTTGTAACGCTCAATGGTGTTATCCGGGTTCATTTTTAATTTGAAAACCCACTTAGAACCGATTGGTTTTTCGGTTAGGTGGACAGTCCACCAGCTTCCAAGTATCACCTACCATAATTGAGGCCATCTCCACATTGATGGCTCTCTTCCACCGGTTCTTTTCTGGACAAGTCATCCCCTCTGCATAAGTTTGAGGTTTATCTTGATGAGATAGTTTTGTTACCTTGTTATTAACCTGTTTTTCTTGCAATCTTTTGCTACTTCTCCTTCCCTCTTAAAAATCTGTGGTCGGAATAGATGGTTCTCGTGGATTCTTTCGAACAAACTCGGCTTCTCCCCTATCCCTTGATTCTGAATCAATTTCCATCACGACTTCCGCTTCGGGTAGAGTTGTCACTGGAGTTTCCGCAGCCGAGTCCTTTTCAGTCTGATTTGTACCTGCAAGAATGTCATCTTCTCTAAAACTTGGATAGTTAGGAAGTTCAAAGTCATCGGAATTTTCAAACTCAAATCTGATTTTTATTGACTTTGTATACTTGAAGGGATCCACAGACTTTCCTTCATCCATAACTACTAGATGTTTTACTAAGATTATATCTTCTCTTTTTAGATCATAAACTCTATATCCTTTAACATCCTCATCATATCCTAATATGTATCCCGGTTTTCCTTTAGGATCTAGCTTCCAATTAGACCAATCTGTATCTAGACTGAATACTTGACTGCTGAAAAGCTTTAAGTGAGATAAGTCTGGTTTCCGGCCTGTCCATCTCTCATAAGGTGTTTGATCTTTTATAGCTGAAGTAAGAAATCTATTTTTATGGTAATTAGCACAGTGCATTGCTTCTGCCCAAAACCTTTTTCCTATCTTCTTATCTAACAACATACTTCTAGCACTATCACTTAGTGTTCTATTTAACCTTTCAGCTACCCCATTCTGTTCCGGGTTTTCTAGAACTGTCTTTTGGTGTTGGACCCCATCTTCCCTCAAAAAATCCTCAAACTGGTTAGAAATATACTCTCCACCATTGTCACTCCTTATTCTCTTGATTGGAGTTTCATGAAGTTTTTCGCTCCATGCTTTATATTGTCTAAAACAATCTTGAGTTTCTGACATGTTTTTCAAAAAATACACCCTGGAATACCGAGACCAATCATCAGTGATAGTCATCATAAATCTCTTCCCCCCCGGTGAGGGCACTTTGGCCGGTCCCCAAATATCTGTGTGTACTACATTTAGAATTTTTTCTCCCCTATAGGTGGCTATTTTGGGAAAGGGCAATATGTGTGCTTTACCTTGAGCACATCTACTACAATCACTTAGATTCTCACTCTCACTGAACTGAATTCCTTCCACCACACCCATGTTTTTCATCTCTCTTAGATTATCTAGATTCACATGCCCAAGCCTCTTATGCCACATCATTATATCATGAACACCAACATAATAAATTTTCTTCTTTTGAATGCTTAAAATCAGCTAAACATCCCTTGGCTACCTTTTTTAGCGGTGAAATAAACTTCCTCCTCAAAACTAGCATTAAAGACTCTTTTTCTAGTGCTAGTATCAAAACCTTTATCATCAAATACAGACGTTAAGATGAGGTTTTTGTTCAGCTCTTGAATAAACAATACATCGGAGAATGTTACTATGGATTTCTTTCCTTCTACCAACACTTTCAGATCTACTGATCCTACAAGAGTAGTAGTACTATCCTCCCATCCCCGTACTCTATCTCTACGGTGGGAATCTTTCTTATCTTAGTGAACAAGTATTTATTCTTACACATGTGCATGGATGCACCTGAATCTACAATCCAGCCTGCTTCACCATTACCGCGCATTTGTTTTGATAGCGAAATAAATACCGCGCAGGTATTTCTTACGGCTACGATTAAATATGCATTTAATCGGACGGCCGGAATGTATGCCGAGATCGCGGAAGAGGATTTTGGCGGTTTGTGGTCATCGCCACATCGGATGATACGTGGCAGAAAGACATTGGATCACAGCATCTCCGAGGATTAAGAGAGCGAATCCGGATATACCACTTGTCGACATTTCGTACATGTCGTATAGTATTCGTACAGAAAGTACATCGGCAACTGTACTTTTGTGTACAAAAGAGTAATATGATTGGGCCGTACATGAGTAGATAGAGTTTGTGAGAGAGATAGGACTTAGGAAAACTTGGTAGATAGGACCCTCTCTCCCAGAGAGCTTCTGTACCAAAGGTCAACTTTGACCCTCGATAACTTACTGCTCAAGGGAGCAAATTCAGAGATTCTTTTTGCTATTAACTCGGGGGAGTCTTGCCTTCACAGGGGTGAAGGTGGTCAAAGTTTTTTGTTTGACACGGTGGCAGTAATTCTTGCTGAAACACAAAGGGGTGAGGGTTATCCTAAAGGCTTCTTGGAAGCTATCCACTCTGAGGACTTATGGAGGTCTCAGAGTTTCAAGTTATGGGCCCACCCTCTAGAGTATCCATCTTTAATGGAAATGTCTTCATATACTGGGAAAGTATGATGATAGGAGCTCTATGCGAAAAAAAGGTTTTGGGGGATAGTGAGTGGACCATTGGGGCGTCCATCAAGTCTTGGAATCCCTCCAGGGTTTGAATGAAGCAGATTCACAAAGAAAGCAGGTCCAACTTTAACGGAGGAGACAAAGTAAAGAGAGGTGGTGAACAAAGGAGCGCAGAAGGAGACGACCACACCAATAGCAATTGGTTCAGCATTCATGTCACCTATAGCGAGGAACGAGGAGAATGATACTCAAACTTGGGACTTCAACAATATGGCGGCAAAGCACTTCATCCTACGCCATCTTACTCAAGGACTTGCATGTTCTCATTTGCAGGTAGAAAGGGCATCCGATCTGTGGATGGCTCTCATAAAGATGTACCTAAGTGGTACGATTCAGCAACAACAGTTGGCTGATCAGAAAGTTAAGGAAATAATATACAAAGGGGGGAAAATGATGGATTTTTGCAATGAGCTTGCTACACTCTTTATGGAGCTAGAGAGTGCTGAAATAGATTTTAGTGAAAAAGAAAATGTTTATTGTTTACTGATAAAGTTACCCAATGAGTTCTAGAACATAGTCAATCGTGTGCAGGACTTGACGGACTCAAGGTGGATATGGAACTCAGTTGTAGGGATGATTCTTGTTTGGGAGAATACGATAGAGATCCGAAGGGGAGGAAAGGGTGGGCAAGCCTTGGCAACTGCGACCGATTGGAGAAACAAGGATTCCTGAAGACCGGTCGGAAACTATGGGGGGAGGGAGCAGAAAAATCAGACCGACGAGTTTGGACCAAGGGCTCCCAAAGGTTTATATCACTTTTGTAAGAAATTGGGGCACTATATGGCGGAGTGCACTATGCTTACCGAGCTTTGCTTAAAAGAGGGGCAGACCGGTGGAACCCTGAGAGGAAAGAAAAAGGCCCTTCTGACACAGGTGCACGAGGCAGAATCCGAGGACAAGGACAATTAGCTCCTATTAGATGAGGAGTTGGAGGCAAAAAACGAGGTCGAATTACACGAAGGCAGAAATGTGCTTACGGTGGATTGAAAGGTGAAGCATGCTAGATTATAGATTCAGGTGCCTCTATGCACATGTGTAAGCATAAGCACCTGTTCTCTAAGATAAGAAAGATTCTCACCGTAGAGATAGAGTACGGGGATGGGAGGATAGTCACTACTACTCTTGTAGGATCGGTAGATCTGAAAGTGTTAGTAGAAGGAAAGACATCTTTAGTAACATTCTCCGATGTATTGTTTATTCCGGAGCTGAACAAAAACCTCATCTCTACATCTATATTAGATGATAAGGGTTTTTTTACTAGCATTAGGGAAGGAGTCTTTATTGCTAGTTTTGAGGAAGAGGTCTATTTCATTGCTGAGAAAGGTAGCGAAGGGATGTTTAGGCTAATTTTAAGTAATGAAACAAAGAAAATTTATTATGCTAGTATTCATGATATTCTGATGTGGCATAAGAGGTTTGGGCATGTGAATCTAGATAAGTTAAGAGAGATGAAAAAGATAGGAGTGGTGGAAGGGATTCAGTTCATTGAGAGTGATAATATAAGTAATTGTAGTGGATGTGCTTAAGGTAAAGCACACATATTACACTTTCCCAAAACAACCACTTATAAGGGAGATAAAATTATAGATTAAGTACACACTATTATTTGGGGACCGGCCAAAGTGCCCTCACCGGGGTGGAAGAGATTTATGATGACTATCACTGATAATTGCTCTCGGTATTCCAAGGTGTATTTTTTGAAAAACAAGTCCGAAGCTCAGGATTGTTTTAGACAATATAAAGCATGGAGCGAAAAACTTCATGAAACTCCAATCAAGAGAATAAGGAGTGACAATGGTGGAGAGTATACTTCTAACCAGTTTGAGGATTTTTTGAGGGAAGATGGGGTCCAACACCAAAAGTCAGTTCTAGAAAACCCGGAACAGAATGGGGTAGCTGAAAGGTTAAATAGAACACTAAGTGATAGTGCTAGAAGTATGTTGTTAGATAAGAAGATAGGAAAAAGGTTTTGGGCATAAGCAATGAACTGTGCTAATTACCATAAAAATAGAGTTCTTACTTCAGCTATAAAAGATCAAACACCTTATGAGAGATGGACAGGCCGGAAACCAGACTTATCTCACTTAAAGCTTTTCGGCAGTCAAGTATTCAGTCTAGATACAGATCGGTCTAATTGGAAGCTAGATCCTAAAGGAAAACCGGGATACTTATTAGGATATGATGAGGATGTTAAAGGATATAGAGTTTATGATGTAAAAAGAGAAGATATAATCTTAGTAAAGCATCTTGCAATTCTGTGTCCTCCATTGGACTACAGAATACAGAAAGCCTCTAGATAGTATTTAACTAACCCACTTTAAGCCACGACCACTTCTGCCCAAGAAGGCAAACTGAGAATTTGACTGCACCCCTGTGTAGCCTGGACTCCCCTGAGTCCGTAGCAAAAAGAATCACTGAAAACAGCCAACCAGGCGATAAGTTATGAGCCGGCAAAAATGCCAATTTATACAAAGCTCTCTTAGAGAGAGGTGTCTGTCTACCAAATATTTCCTAAGTCCTAAATCCCTCTCACAACCCCTATCTACTAAAGTACGAACCAATCGTATTACTGTAAAGTACAGAAAGGTACTATGGCCGATGTACTTTCTGTACGGCTGGTGTACGACAAGGCTCTTGAGTGGACGCGTGTCATTTTTCCACTTGTCCGTACTTCCTCCGGAATTCCCGCGTCCGAATGTCATCCTTCCACGCGGCGCCACGTCATGCCACGTCCATAAAATCCAAAGTGACCATTCCGCGATCTCGGCGACGACGTGCGCCGTCGGATTAAATCCGACATTAAATGTCGACCGTTAAAAGTGTCTGTTTCATTTGTTTCGTGCGAAATGACGTTTCGCACTAAATCTTAACAAGTTCTATGTTCGTTTCGTTTCATATTCTAGTTAGATCATTTCGGTACTATACAACAGTTTATATATGAATGAAACCCTATATTATCTAACGGACTTCTACGACAGACAGGTTAGAGCTAACGGCTACGCCGCGCTCTACCGGTCGGGGGTTCGAGTCCTGTCGGACTCAACCTTTTGTTGAGAGTGACTTAAGTCACTCTTTAGTCCTTCCTATGGAGCTGAGGCAGCCATGGCTCCATCGCTCTCTCTCTCAATTCAGTGACTACAACAAGTATGGGGGAGAGAGAGAAGAGATGGAGGCAGGCTGCCATCATTTCTTATATATGTTTCCGCTAATTTATTTTAAACTAGAAAATACAAAAAACTACTTATTTCAACACTCCCCTTATTTTCTAGTCTATTTTTAATTTTTCTTTTAATCCACATTTTTCCCTGCAGTATTTTAATTTCGGCGAGGGTACAGGTTTGGTCATCATGTCCGCTACCATTTTCTCATCAGATCTATATACAAGATTCACTATTTTATTCTCAACTTTTTCTCTTACAAAACTTAATCTTATGTCCATATGTTTAGCTTTAAAATGATGTTTTGGATTTGCTGCAATTGCTATGGCCGCTTGATTATCACAAAACACTTCATGCACTCCCTCCTTCATATACCCAAGTTCTTGCAGCAAGGACTTGACCCACATCAACTCTTTCACAGCAGAACAAGAGGCCATGTACTCAGCCTCCATGGTGGATTGTGCAACCACCTTTTGTTGCTTACTGCTCCAACAGCATGCACCTTCCCCAACATACAACACATACCCAGAAGTGCATCGTCTCATAGGTGCGTCCCCATAACTGGCATCACTCCAAGTAGTGATGTCAGTGTGCTCCCCTCCCAAATGCAACCATAACTCTCTAGTTCCAACCAGATATCTCATGACTCTCTTGGCTGCCTCCCAATCCCTCTTCCTAGGATCATTCAGACTCCTACTGAGTACTCCAAGTGCTGCCGCTATGTCCGGCCTGGTACAATTCATAAAATAGATTAAACTTCCTACGACCTGTCTATAAGGGATAGTCTTCATAAACTCTCTCTCTTCAATACTCATTTGATCATCTAAGATAATTACTCCTCCTTCTACACTCCCATCACTTACTTTTTTCAAGTCCATGGGAGTGGTACAACTGTTAGCATTTTCCATCTGGAATTTCTCAAGCATATTACCTATTGCTTCTTTCTGAGTAAGTCTGATAATCTTCTTCCCCCTATCTCTCTCCATCTGAATCCCCAAAATATATTTTGCCTCCCCTAAATCCTTCATATCAAATCTGCTTCTAAGTTCTGTTTTTAACTTATTGATCTTTTCCAAGGATTTACTCAACACAAGCAGATCATCCACATAAATTGCAATAAAAATGACACCATTCTCATCTTCAAACATATAGATAGAATGGTCAGAGCTTATACGGATATATCCCAGACTAGTAAGAAACTCATCTAGTTTCTTGTTCCACTGTCGGGGAGCCTGCTTTAGTCCATATAAGGACTTTATGAGCCTGCAGACTTTGCTCTCTTCTCCTTCCTCCACGAACCCCTCGGGTTGTCTCATGAAAATTTCTTCCTCTAACTCACCATTAAGAAACGCAGTCTTAATGTCCATCTGATGGATTTCCATGTCTTCCGCTGCTGCCAGGCTGAGGAGAATCCTTACTGATGGGAACCGAACAACTGGAGCAAAGGTCTCCTCATAGTCAATCCCTTCCTTTTGGGTGAACCCCTTCGCTACCAATCGAGCCTTATATCTTTCAATGGTATTATCTGGGTTCAGTTTTAGTTTAAATACCCATTTACACCCAATAGGTTTTCTGTCTGGAGGACAATCTGCTAATTCCCAGGTATTTGCTTCCATGATAGAAGCCATCTCATCATTTAAAGCTCTAATCCATCTTTCTTTCTCTGGACTATTCACTGCCTCCGAGTAAGACTGAGGCTCATCAGGGTGAGATAGCTTAGTTACCTTATGAGCGACTTGTTTTTCCTGTAATCTTTTGCTGCTCCTTCTTCCTCCCTGAAACTCTGAAGCAAGAATGGATGGAAGTCTTGGATTTCTTCTCACTGTTTCATCGGCTCCCCTGTCCATGGAAACCGGTTCTTGTCCCGCTTCTTCTATCTCCTCGAAGTCCATAGGAGTATGTGAGGTTTCCGGTGAGTCTCCTGTATCTTGGATCTCACCTGAATCTGTAATCATGGTGTCACCCATAATCCTTTCGGGAACGACCGAGTCCTCTTCACTTTCAGACTCAAATCTGATCCTAATCTTCTTTGTATATTTGAAGGGGTCAAATGACTTCCCTTCATCCATGACAACTAAGTGTTTGACCAGAATGATATCTTTCTTTGCTAAGTCATATACTCTATATCCCTTAACATCCTCATCATATCCCACAAAGTATCCAGGTTTTCCCTTAGCATCTAGTTTCCAGTTTTTCCTATCCGTGTCAAGACTGTAAACTTGGCTACCAAATACTTTAAGGTGTGAGATATCTGGTTTCCTTCCAACCCATCTCTCATAAGGTGTGACTCCCTTTACTGCTGAGGTGAGGACTCTATTCTTAATATAGTTGGCACAGTTCATTGCCTCTGCCCAAAATCTCTTTCCTATTTTCTTGTCTGCCAACATACTGCATGCACTATCTCCTAGTGTTCTATTCAACCTCTCAGCTACCCCATTTTGTTCTGGGTTATATGGTACAGTTTTCTGGTGTTGCACTCCCTCATCTCTCAGATATTCCTCAAACTGGTTAGAGGTATATTCCCCCCCATTATCACTCCTTATCCTCTTAATAGGGGTTTCATGCAACTTCTCGCTCCAAGCTTTATATTCTTTGAAGTAAGTGGATGCTTCAGACTTATTTTTCAGAAAGTAGACTCTAGAGAATCTAGACCAATCATCAGTTATTGTCATCATAAACCTCTTTCCTCCAACCGAAGGTACTTTTGCAGGTCCCCAAATATCTGTGTGGACCAAATCTAACACTTTCTCACCTCTATATGTGGCGGCTTTGGGAAAGGGAAGTCTGTGAGCCTTACCTTGAGCACAACCACTACAATCATCCATTATTTCATTATCCCCAAACTGAATGCCATCTACTACCCCAAGCTTTTTCATTTCCCTTATCCTATCAAAATGCACATGCCCCAAACACTTATGCCAAATCATCACCTTAGGAACACCAACATAGTAAGCATTCTTCTTTTCATTACTCAAGTTAAGCCTAAACATTCCTTGGCTACCCTTATCTGCTGTGAAGTAAACTTCATTCCCATACTTAGCTGTAAAGACTCCCTTTCTGGTGAAGGTATCAAACTCTTTGTCATCTAACACAGACGTAGAGACAAGATTTTTACTCAGCTGAGGAATGTAAAGTACATCTGAGAATGTAAGTATAGAGGTCTTACCTTCCACTAAGACTTTCAGATCTACTGATCCCACTAGATCTGTAGTAACCACTCTCCCATCCCCATACTCTATCTCTACAGTAGGAATCTTTCGTAGCTTAGTGAAGAGTTCTTTATCACGGCACATATGCATGGATGCACCTGAGTCAATGATCCATCCTTCCTGTGGAGCTTCCCGAATTGCTCCAAGGGCACACTTCTGCCTCCGAGGGATCTCCTTCTCCTCCAGACTCTCGTCAAGAAGAAGCTCCCCATCCTCCTCAGATGACTCATCCTCGATTTCTCCTGACACTTTTGTAACCACAAGTGCCTTTTTCTTCCCTCCGGAAGAACCCCCTCCACGGTTTTCTTAGAGCCTCAGCTCTGAGAACTTGACACAATCTGCAATAAAGTGTCCCGGCTTTTTGCAATAATGACAAAGACCCTTTGGGGGCCTCTGTCCCCCAGAATTATCTCTTTCCCCTCTATAAGGTTTCTTCGGATCCTTCCCCCATCGGTCCCCTCCTGCTGCTAGAGCTTGAATACTCTTTCCTCCTCTCCTAATCTCCATTGTGTTTTCCTGCACAAGTATCATCCTGACTACTGTGTTCCATTTCCATGAACTATCAGGCATTCCCTGTACTCGGTATACTATGTTTTCGAACTCATCTGGTAATTTCATGATAAGGGTGTTAACTTTCATTTTCATTGTACCTGTCCACCCGACACTTTCCATTTCCATATACAAACAAGAAAGATCATTACAGTAATCTAACATCTTTCCTCCTTTGTAAGTGTAACTCAATAGCTTTTGCTCAGCCAACTGGAGCTCCTGAATAGTTCCAGCTCTATAAATCTCCACCAAACTCTCCCACAATTCCTCTGCCTTGTAAATGTGAAGATGAGGAGTGGCCAAACCTTGAGTGAGGTGCCTCAAAATGAAGTTCTTGGCAGCCATGTTTACATCCTCCCACATTTGAGTATCGTTCTCCACGGTCTTCACGGTCGCCGTTCCCGATACTGTGGCAATAGGAGTGAGGGGTATCTCCTTCCCTTTCTCCTTTTCGGACACACTGCTGTCCCCATCATCTGCCTCCTCCGCTGAGGCAGCCGTTGTTGCAGAAAACCTTACTCCCCCAAATCCTGGTGGAGTTCCCGAAGGTGGACGTTTCACTTGTCCACTGACGATACCCCAGTATCGTTTTTCACACAAAGCTCCCATCATCATGGCTTCCCAATAGATGAACCCAGATCCATTGAAGGTGGGCACCCTAGAGGGTGGGCCCATAACCTGCAATTCTGTGTCCTCCATTGGACTAAAGAATAAAGGAAGCCTCTAGATACTGTTTAACTAACCCACTTTAAGCCTCAACCACTTCTACCCAAGAAGGTAAACTGACAATTTGACTGCACCCCTGTGTAGCCTCGACTCCCCTGAGTCCGTAGCAAAAAGAATCACTGAAAACGGCCAACCAGGCGATAAGTTATGAGCCGGCAAAAATGCCAATTTATACAAAGCTCTCTTAGAGAGAGGTGTCTGTCTAACAAATATTTCCTAAGTCCTAAATCCCTCTCACAACCCCTATCTACTAAAGTACGAACCAATCGTATTACTGTAAAGTACAGAAAGGTACTATGGCCGATGTACTTTCTGTACGGCTGGTGTACGACAAGGCTCTTGAGTGGACGCGTGTCATTTTTCCACTTGTCCGTACTTCCTCCGGAATTCCCGCGTCCGAATGTCATCCTTCCACGCGGCGCCACGTCATGCCACGTCCATAAAATCCAAAGTGACCATTCCGCGATCTCGGCGACGACGTGCGCCGTCGGATTAAATCCGACATTAAATGTCGACCGTTAAAAGTGTCTGTTTCATTTGTTTCGTGCGAAATGACGTTTCGCACTAAATCTTAACAAGTTCTATGTTCGTTTCGTTTCATATTCTAGTTAGATCATTTCGGTACTATACAACAGTTTATATATGAATGAAACCCTATATTATCTAACGGACTTCTACGACAGACAGGTTAGAGCTAACGGCTACGCCGCGCTCTACCGGTCGGGGGTTCGAGTCCTGTCGGACTCAACCTTTTGTTGAGAGTGACTTAAGTCACTCTTTAGTCCTTCCTATGGAGCTGAGGCAGCCATGGCTCCATCGCTCTCTCTCTCAATTCAGTGACTACAACAAGTATGGGGGAGAGAGAGAAGAGATGGAGGCAGGCTGCCATCATTTCTTATATATGTTTCCGCTAATTTATTTTAAACTAGAAAATACAAAAAACTACTTATTTCAACACATCTAGTAGTTATGGATGAAGGAAAGTCCGTGGATCCCTTCAAGTATACAAAGTCAGTAAAAATCTGATTTGAGTCTGAAAATTCCGATGACTTTGAACTTCCTAACTATCCAGGTTTTAGAGAAGATGACATTCTTGCAGGTACAAATCAGACTGAAAAGCACTCGGCTGCGGAAACTCCAGTGAAAACTCAACCCAAAGCGGAAGACGTGGTGGAAACTAATTCTGAATCAACGGACAGGGGAGAAGCCGAGATTGTTCGAAAGAACCCACGAAAACCATCTATTCCGGCCTCAGATTTTGAAGGGGGAAAGAGAAGAAGCAAAAGATTGCAGGAAAAACAGGTTAATAACAAGGTAACAAAACTATCTCATCAAGATGAACCTCAAACTTATGGAGAGGCGATGACTTGACAAAATATGGAATTCAAGTAGAGAGAGACTAAAAAAGAAAAATTATAAGATTGACTCAAAAGGAAGCAATAGGGAACATACTTGAAAAATTTCAAATGGAAAAAGCTAATAGTTGTACAACTCCAATGGAGTTGAAGAAGGGAAGTGAGGGGAGTGAGGATGAAGGAGTCATAGTCTTAGACGAGGAATTATCTCCTGAAGAACTGAAGTTTATGCACACTATTCCTTACAGGCAAGTAGTGGGAAGTCTAATCTATTTTATGAATTGTACCCGGCCGGATTTTGCTGCAGCTATAGAAGTGCTGAGTAGAAGTCTAAATGCTCCCACTAAGAAGAATTGGGAGGCAGCTAAGAGAGTCCTTAGATATTTGATAGGAACTAGGGATCTATGGTTGCATTTGGGTGGTGAGAATACTGGAGTGATGCCAGTTATGGTGATGCTCCGATGAGGAGATGCACTTCTGGATTTGTATTATATGTGGGTGACGGGGCGTGCTGTTGGAGTAGCAAACAGCAAAAAGTTATTGCTCAGTCCACCATCGAGGCTGAGTATATGGCCTCTTGCTCTGCTGTAAAAGAATTGATGTGGGTCAAGTCTTTGCTAGGTGAGCTTATTCACCTTTAGAGTGGTGTGCAGAATTTTTTTTGTGATAATCAGGCAGCAATCACTATTTTTGCCAATCCTAAACATCATTTTAAAGCCAAACACATGAACATCAGACTCAACTTTGTTAGAGAGAAAGTAGAAAACAAAATAATCAGTTTAGAGTACCGACCAGATAGTGAGATGGTAGCAGATATGATGACCAAACCTGTGCCTTCCTCTAAGCTAATATTCTGCAAAGAGAAGTGTGATCTAAAAATTAATGAGTGACTAAATAAGGGGAGTGTAGAAATTAATGGTTCATTTTGACGTATTTTCTAGGTCTAAATAGAAATATAGAAAGAAGCCGAGGCAGTCTATCTCTAACTTCTCTCTCCAACTCCCACACTTGTCGCAGTCACTGGGAAGTTGGAGTGGAAGCTAGAGCCATGGTTGCCTAGGCTATCCAGAGATTTACGGGAAATAGATTAGTTTATTAACCGGTTTATTTACTAAAAAGATTGGCGTCAGAACCAGGACTTGATCCTGGTACCTACAGAATGATATATAGCCAGTAGCCGATAGGTTTAAATGTTAAGTTTGAATTGAACGATACATAGTATAGGGTTTGATAATTATTTATATATAATTACGTTGGATAAATCATTTAACTACAAGTGCGTATGGGATACATAGATCCAGTTATGTAAAAGTATGGATTAAAGGTACGGACAAGGAACAAGTACCGCGCATTTGTTTCGATAGCGAAATGAATACCCCGCAGGTATTTATTACGGCTACGATTAAATATGCATTTAATCGTACGGCCGGAATGTATGCCGAGATCGCGGAAGAGGATTTTGGCGGTTTGTGGTCATCGCCACATCAGATGACACGTGGCAGAAAGACATTAGATCGCGGCATCTCCGAGGATTAATGGAGCGAATCCGGATATACCACTTGTCGACATTATGGACATGTCGTAGAGTATTCGTATAGAAAGTACAATAGCAGCTGTACTTTTGTGTACAGAGGAGTAATATGATTGGTCCGTACATCAGTAGATAGAGTTTTTGAAAGAGATACGACTTAGGAAAAATTGGTAGATAGGACCCTCTCTCCAAGAGAGCTTCTGTACAAAAGGTCAACTTTGACCCTCTATAACTTACTACTCAGGGAAGCAAATTCAGAGATTCTTTTTGCAATCGACTTGGGGGAGTCTTACCTTCACAAGGGTGAAGGTGGTCAGAGTTTGCCAGGATGGCAGTTATTCTTGCTGAAACACAAAGGGGTCAGGGTTATCCTACAGGTTTCTTGGAAGTTGTCCACTCTGAGGACTTATGGAGGTCTCAGAGTTTTAGTGTCTTTGTAGATGTACAACATACTCTGCTACTGTTACACTAATAAAGGTAAGTATTACAATTTGACTTGGACAAAAACATTATAAGTTCTAAAATCCTCCTCACACTAATATCTGCTGAGATCAAAGCTTTAACTTCAACATTCCCCTAAAGCTTTAGACTCAGCTAGTCACGTGGTCCAATAGAATCTCTACAAAACTGTAACTTTGGTGTAGGGAGAGCCTTGGTTAACATGTGTGCGACCATTTTTTCATCAGCCAAATAACACAATTTGATGACTCTAGCAAATACCTTTTCTCGGACAAAGTGTAACATGATATCCATGTGTTTCCTTTTAAAGTGATGGTTGGGATTAGAGGCAATGGCAATGGCAGCATGGTTATCGCAACAAATGACTTGAGGTCCAGCCTACATGTACCGAAGTTCTTGTAGAAGTGCCTTCACCCATAGGAGCTCTTTAAGTGCCGAGCTTGGAGCCATATACTCTGACTCCATTGTGGACTGTGCCGTGACCTTCTAAAGCTTGGTGCTCCTGCAACAAGTTCTATTTCCTATCTGTAAGACAAAACCAATCGTTGAACTTCTGCTAGGCATGTCGCCATAGCTAGCATCTCTCTAAGTCTGCAATTTCACTTCTCCACCTCCGAGAACAAGTTTCAGGTTTCGAGTCCTTGCGCGGTATCTCAAAACCCTCTCTGCGGCTTCCCATTCTGATTTCTTTGGATTCTGGAAGCTTCTACTTAGAACACCAACAAGAGCTGTGATATCCGGCCTCGTGCAATTCATAAAATAGTTGAGGCTGCCTACAACCTGCCTGTATGGTTTAGAGGCCATAAACTCCTCCTCCCCTAACTGTATACTCTCGCTGACTAGAATACGAGAATCTGAGTCATCTCCCTCCAATTTCTGCATAAAATCCATAAGAGTTACACACCCATTTACTTCCTTCATTTCGATTTTTTCAAGCATATTTCCTATAGCCTCCTTTTGAGTCAACATGATTACTTTCTTGTTCCTATCTCTCTCTTATTGTATTCCTAAAATATACTTGGCCTCTCCGAGGTCTTTCATCTCAAATCTTGATTTTAAGGCTTTCTTAATGCGGTTTATTTCACTCATAGACTTGCTAATAATTAATATTCATCTATATATACAGCAATATATAGTACTCCATCCTCCCCTTGCAATATATACACAAAGTGGTCTAAACTAATCCTTTTAAAACCTAGTCCAGTCAAAAATTCATCTAGCTTTAGCTTGCACATCTTACGGGTCTGTTTCAGCCCATACAAGGATTTTAACACTAATTTCTCCTTTCCTTTTCCTTCATACATTTCTGGTTGCTACATATATATAGTTTCTTCTAACTCTCTATGCAAAAAGGTTGTTTTGACATCCATCTGACAGACTTCCATATTCTCAATTGCAGCTAGACTTAGCAGAATTCTAACAATTGGAAATCTTACAATCGGAGAGAAAGTCTCCTCAAAATCAAATCTCTCTTTTTGATTTTAACCCTAGGCCACAAGTCTGGCCTTATACCTTTCTTTGTGCCATCCAGGTTTAATTTTACCTTGAACACCCACTTATTCCCGAAGGCTTTTCTATTCGGAGGAAGCTCCACCAACTCCCACGTTTGAGCTTCCATAATGGATTTCATCTCGTCATTTGCTGCCTCGATCCACTGAGTTTTTTCCGGTGATGGGAAGGCCTCTGAATGGTCTGAGGTTCTTTTGAGGTAGTAGAGAATGCAAAGTGTGATCCAGATTGCACACGGCTGCTAGATCTCCTTCCCCCCGGAAATTCTGATTTTGAGATCGATGGATGCCTGGCGTTCTTTGTCATCGTGGAGCGGGATGTGTTTCCTTTCAAAGTGGTGCAGGTGGCTTCGAGGGAGCCTTAAAAGGGACTTGAGTGTCTGTGGACATAGTCTACATAGGTTGTTGCTAAGGAACCTGAAAGTAAATGGTCTTCTTTGTGTCAAAGATGACATAATCCTGCAATTTTTCTTCTGCCCATTTATCTGTCATGGTCAAATAATCAGTTGATTCTCCTTCATCTTTTATAATGATATTCCTTGACACAACTATTTTTTTTTTATCAAATACATACACCCTATACTCTTTAGAGTTATAATCATATCCCATTAGAATACTTGGTAAGCCTTTCAGTTCCATTTTCCAAGTATTTTGTGATGTGTTAAGAATGAAGCACAAACTGTCAAAAACTTTAAAATGCTTCACCTAAGGTTTCCTTCCTGTTCATAGCTCAAATGGTGTAGTGCTAACTGATCTTGAAGCAATCCTATTCTTTATATAAACTGCATTGTTGAGGGCCTCTGTCCAGAATTTCAAATCAATATTTTTGTCTGCAAGCATGGATCTTGCACTCTTTGTAACTGTTCTATTTAACCTTTTTGAATCACCATTATGTTGAGGCGTATATGGAACCATTAGCTACCGATTAATACTCTCATCTAAAAAAACTTTTTAAATTCATTGGACATATACTCCCCTCCGTTGTCCGATCTCAATTCCAGAATCAAAACTCCATGTAATTTATCCGCCCAAGCTTTGTAGTGTTTGCGTATATGGAACCGTCAGCTGCCGATTAATACCCTTATCTAAAAGGACCTTTTTAAATTCATTCGATGTATACTCCCCTCCGTTGTCCGATCTCAATTCCAGAATCGGAACTCCATGTAATTTCTCCGCCCAAGCTTTGTAGTGTTTGAAATGTTCAAACACTTCTCTTCTCCTACATAAAAAAAACTTTTGTAAATATGGAAAAATCGTCAATAAATATGACCATGAAGTGAACTCCTCCTGCAAAAGGCACCTGAGCTGGGCCTAAAATATTAGAATGTATGAGCTGGGCCTAAAATATCAGAATGTATGAGCTGGAGTACTCTTTCCGAACGATGTTCCGATTCTTGAGGAAACGGTAACGTATGTATTTTACCTGATGAGCATCTATCACAAGTCTTAAATGGCTGATTTGTGAGAGAAATACCTTCTACTTTGCCAGCATTCACCATTTTCCTCAAACTATCATAGTTAACATGTCCTGGTCTTTTATGCCA
This sequence comes from Zygnema cylindricum, assembly GCA_037447655.1. Classification (NCBI taxonomy): domain Eukaryota; kingdom Viridiplantae; phylum Streptophyta; class Zygnematophyceae; order Zygnematales; family Zygnemataceae; genus Zygnema; species Zygnema cylindricum. The sequence goes on from JBBHKE010002804.1 coordinate 54,568, forward strand.
CAACTCATTTTTCGACAACACATTGGAATAGAGAACATCATTTTCCTTAGTATCAGCCATATCCATGCGGTACATTTTGCTTTCATCTCTAGTTCCTGTGACTGCTACCTTACCTAGTTTGCTAACAACTTGCCTACCCCCTTTAAAGGTGACCTCAAATCCTTTGCTTTCAACAAGTGATGTAGAAAAAAGGTTCTTTCTGAAGTCCGGGATATACAAAACATTGTGAAGTGTTCTTCAACCGACTTCCCTCCTACATCTACCACCAAAATAACATCACCCTGAGCAGTAGTTTAAACACTCATGCCATATGCATAGTAAATATTCCTTGCACGTGTAGCCTTGATATTAGTGAAGATCGACTTGTTCTAGCACATGTGGGCCGATGCTCCAGTGTCTATAATCCATTCGGCGTCCTTTGAGCCCTCCATTGTTGCCGCCATAGCAAATAGTTATGATTCGTCTTGTTTGTTGAAGCTCAACAACTAATCCCCTCAGTAGCAAATGAAGAAAACATAAAATTGGTTTGAACCTGCTTTCCAGAGAAGCCCTGATTAAATGGACTCTGCTGCCAACCCGGCCTATATAGACTTGTTTCATTTGCCTTTTTCAGTTTAGGACAATATCTATAACCATGACCACGTTCCGAACAATAAAAACAAGGGGTCAAAGACTATCTATATTGTCCTTGATTAAACTTTTTAAGTTGACCCTAGTGAATCTCATTACTGGGTTGATTATGTTGGTTTGAAAAGTTGTTTTCGTGCGTGCGTGTTGTTTCGTGCGTACAAAATGTTTCGTGGGTACAGTACGCTACTCTAATGCTATCTTGATTTACTGTGGAGGTTCGAATTGATTTACGAATTGGGGGAGTAATGGTACTAATTTTTTTGGGATGTACGTAATTATTTGAGTGGCGCGAACAAAACGTAAGGAAAGATACGAAATATGTAAATGTATGGCGGATCGCGAAGCGATCCGATTTGGAATATTTTGAAAAAGTGGGGGTACAGACTAATTTGGATGAGGTGACGTCATTTCGTCAAGTGGATTGTGTGACCACACGTCACGACATCAAAAATGCCGAATAGGAGCTACGGACGACAGCGTTGTCAGTTTGATTATTTTGGTGAGGGACGCGAAATCGCGTCTATCACATTATATATATTTTGGACGGTCAAGATTCGTTTGACGAAATTCTTAAGATTTGAAGTGGCGCCGACAGTGTGATCATTTTGGTGAGGGACGCGGTATGCCTCCGTACAGTCAGAAGTAAGCACTAGTGTATATTTGTAGGACTTAGTCATTTTTTGGACTAAGGAACTTTTTGGACAAAAACTGTTTTGCTCCTTTTTGGTAATTTTCATATGAGGATTGCTCTCAGGTGTATTGGCAAAATTATCTGAAAATTTGCATGTGTGTTCCTCTTTGTATTGGCAATATTTTTGCATATTTTCAGACCTATTGTGTGTCTGGTTTGCTTGACTCTCTATTGTGAAGTTGGTCAGATTTATCAAAGTTCTGGCAGACCGTTTTTCTGCAACTTTGACTGAGTGGTGTGATAAGTGTGTTTGATATCTTTATATGAAAATTTGTGGGAATACTCAGTGGCGTAGAAACTACTTTTTTGTGTAGTTTCAGCTGGTTTTATTAATTTTGTAGATTTTTGAGTGGACTCAAAGTAGGCTGTTTTTAGGGTAGTCTGTGCTGCTTCCGAGGGTAAATCCATGGCTGAAATGGCTATGGAAAACAGATTAAACTGATTTCTTGACTGGTTAAACTGACCTTTTTCTCTCAAAATCTGTGTTAAATTCCTCGACTTGCTTTTCTCCATTAAGAACCTTTGACGTAGACTCTTCTTCCAAAATAATATTGAAAGTTAACTAAAGTGTCCCGCTAGCTTTTTCATGCTTTTTAAGTGCAACAGATGCATCTTTCATACTGCTATGAAGACCTCTAATGACCATTCATACTGCTATGAAGACCTCTAATGACCAAAGCAGCTTGCTGAAATTCAGGAGAGGTACCACCAGCACAAGCATGAGCATCAATAAGAGCTCGAAAGTTATCGGTATACTCGGCCATCGTTCCTCCCGAGTATTTGTAGTCCCAGATCTTTCCTGCCAACAAAAGTTCTTCTTGAATGTTTGCCTTCTCATAAGACGCCTTAAGAGATTTTAAAATAACAATCACCTTTTTCATTTTGATTCGTGACATAACCAGGTTCTCCCAAAGACATAGTTTTAGAGTATTTCAAGCGTGTGAATTCTTTTTTGCCCAAGTTGGATCAGACTCATGAAGTGATCCATCCAAAATCTCCATTAAACCTGCAGTTTAAAAGTTCAACTCAACCATATCCACCCAGTAAGCATATTTTTGACCATTAAAGATAGGAATTCTTGAAGACAGGCCCATAACCTGTTGTTCTATGACTACCGGTACGACTATCGGTACAGGTGGAGGTGCAGCAGTAGTTGTAGAAATAGATATGTTTTTCAACAGAAGCTAACAAAAACCCTACCAAACAGCAATTTTCTAAACACTACAAAATCAGGCTCACAACTCCAAATACAACCAAAATAAGCATACAATTAGATCACCACGCACACTGTCAATTCCCCAAATTGCACCATAAACGGTCTAGTAAACCATAAGATTTGGAAATTGGAAGTTTCCCAAAAACTACCTCTAAGTTTTCATATTCTCACAACTAGATGATATGTTTTTTTTAAGTCCTAAACTTTATACGTTGAGAGTATGTGTGATCTAACTAACTAATCAACAACAAACACGTAGCGCTATCGTACTGCACTACAAAATGAAAAGGTACCGGAATTCTACGTCATTGTACTCACGGTACTTTCAAAACCCTAATTTCCGCTACCCGTAATCTAAGTGACGAAACACTAATTTTTAATGCGCTAAAAAACAAAACAATGTGTTTCAAATATTTTCAATTTCGACGCCGTACAACTAATGTTTGTTTTGCTTAGTAATCGTCAGTGGCGACAGTCCACCCGATTGTTCTTCAGAAGTATGGTCCACCTGGGCGTGTACAGTTGTGCTTAGTCACCTGTGCCCCCCCCACGAATCTCGTGTGTCGACACGATTCGTTACCCACAGTACTTATTATTATGTACAGGTAAGTTTTTCCAATTGCACGTTTTTAATTCCGCCCGTCCAATCTTGTGGTTTTGCTCGTTTGATAATCAACGCGTGTATGTTGTTGTCAGTGCTCTTTTAGAATATTTGCACAAGCCTTAGATACCGACGCGTGTCTTTGTAGACGTAAAACATACTCTACTATTGTAACAATAATAAAGGTAGTTATTACAATTTGACTTAGACAAAAATATTCTAAGTCATAAAATCCTCCTCACACTAATATCTACTAAGATCAAAGCTTTAATTTCAACATTGTCCAGGTTGAGCTTCACTTTGAACACCTATTTGCTGCCAATAGCTTTTTCTGCTTGGAGGAAGATCCACCAAATCCCATAATGCATTGCCACCATAATTGATTTCATTTTATCATTTGCTGCCTCAATCCAGTGATTTTCTCTGGTGATGAGAAGGCCTTGTGAACGATTACAGGTTCCTCAGTAGCAGCTGAAAAAACAAAGTGAGAGCTGGCTTGAAGGCAGCTGCTAGATCTCTTTCCCCTCAAAAATTATGAGGCTAAAATCGATGGCATTCTAGAACTTCTGTGCCGTGTTTCACTTGCGACCGATTGCTTTCCACAAGCTAGAGATTCTGGTGATGCATCTGTTGGAGCTACCAGTGGTGGGGACTAAAAGTGAAAATACACCGGTTGTGTATGGTGGAAAATGATGTACAATTGAGGTTTTGCTGCTGTTGGTGTGTCCCACTAAATTGATCAATTATATCTTGTTCGTCCGTAATCTGTATATTCCTGGAAACAACTACTTTTTTCTTCTCTAAAACATATACTCTATAGCCTTTTGCATGCTCATCATACCCCATAAAAATTCTCGGTAGGCCTATGCTTCCATTTTCCATCTATCTTGCGAAGTATCTAAGACAAAGCATTTGTTGCCAAATAATTTAAAGTGACTCACATCACGTTTCATCCCTGTCAACATCTCATATGGTGTAGTGCTAACTGATATAGAAGCTTCTCTGTTTTTAATATAGATTGCACAATTGAGGGCTTCAGCCCAAAATTTCAAATCTAGTCATTTTTCTGCAAGCATGGATCTAGCACTTTCTGTTACTGTTCTATTAAACCTTTCAGAATCACCATTTTTTTTTGGTGTATATATAACATCAAGATTGTGACTAATACCTTATTTGAGGAGAAACAACTCGAAGTCATTTGAAGTATATTTTCATTCGTTGTCCGGTCCGTTGTGCCAATATCAGAACTCTGTGAAGCTTTTCTGCCCATGCCTTATAGTGCTTGAAGTGTGTCAGCACTTCACTCTTATGTTGCATAAAGTAAACTTTGGTATACCGAGAATTTTCTTTTGTGAACGTGACCATATAGTGGACACCTCCCGCCGATGCCACTTGGGAAGGACCAAGAACATCAAAGTGAATGAGCTGTAGAACTTTTTTTGATCTGTGTTCATATTCTTGCGGGAATGGTAATCTGTGGATCTTGCCTAGTGAACACCTATCACATGTTTTGATAAGCTGAGATGTAAAGGAAACACCATCAACCTTCCCTGCATTCACCATTTTCTTCAAACTATCATAATTAGTATGTCCTAATCTTTAATGCTATAATTCATTATCAGATGAAACATTGGAATACTGAACATCATTTTATTTGCATTGAGCCATGTCTAATCGGTACATCTTGTTTGCATCTCTAGTACCTGTCACTGCAACTTTGCCTAGTTTGTTGACAACCTGACTTCCACCCTTTAGGACTACCTCAAAGCCTTCGCTTTCTACCAATGATGTAGAAAAAATATTCTTTTTAAAATCTGGTACATACAACACATTGTGGAGAGTTCGGATTTCTGGAACTCTCCTTTGATGCTGTACACCATCTTCTCTCATAAAATCCTCAAACTGATTTGAGGTATGCTCTTTCCCATTATCACTCCTCACTCTCTTGATTGGAGTTTCATGGAGTTTCTCACTCCATGTCTTGTATTGCTTAAAGTACTCTGGGGCTTCTGATATATTTTTCAAAAAATGTACTCTTAAATAACAAACCAATCATCAGTGATGGTCATGATAAACCACTTCCCTCTGGGTGACGGCACTTTTGCTGGTCCCCGGATATCTGTTTGTTCCAAATTTATAACTTTTTTTCCTTCATAAGTGGTTCTTTTTGGGAAGGGTAACCTATGTGCCTTACCTTTAGTACACCCACTACAGTCTTTAGATTCCCACGTCCTCCAAACTGAGTCCCTTCCACAAGTCCTTTATTTTTTATTTTTTTTAACTTATTCAAATGAACATGTCCAAGCCTCTTATGCCACAACATTATATCATAAACACCAGTATAATAAAGTGTCTTCTTTTCATTGCTTAAAATCAGCCTAAACATCCCTTTGCTACCCTTTTCAACAGTGAAATAATCTTCCTCTTCAAAGCTAGCTGAAAAGACTCTTTTTTTACTGTTAGTTCTAAAACCCTTATCATCTAACACAGAGGTTGAGATGAGATTTTTGTTCAACTCAAGAATAAACAACACATCAATGAATGTAATATGGATGTTTTTCCTTCTAATAATACTATCTGATCTATTGATCCTACCAAAGTAGTAATGACTACCCTCCTATCCCCATACTGTATCTCTACAGTGGGAATCTTTCTTATTTTTGTGAATATGTGTTTATCTTTACACATGTGGTTAAAAACATCCATATTCACAATCTAGCTTGCTTCAGGAGTCAATTCTTCGAATGTGCATTTATGTTTTTGTGGAATTTTCACCATGGACTTCACCTCTCTCTCTTCATCCAACAAGAGCTCATCGTCCTCAGACTCCTTCTCATGTACCTGTGTCACAAGTGCCTTCATCTTCCTTTTGAGAGGTCCATGAGTATGCCCCTCCTTTTGTCAAAGCATAGTAATCTTAAAACACTCCGCCATGTAGTGCCCTAGTTTCTTACCGAAGTGACAAAGCCCCTTGGGAACCCACTTTTCATACTCATATTACTGATTTTTTTGTCTCCCTCCTCCATACCTTCCGAAGGGTTATTTTGAGTCCTTGATCCTCCAATCTGTCTCGGCAGCGAAGGCTTGTCCGCACTTCCCTTTACTTTGGATCTCTATGGCATTCTTATAATTTTGTGACCTCCATTTGTCCAAAAAATGTCCTGCTTATATGAAGCCTCTAGGATAATATTTGCACTTTTGACTTTCGAAATGAATAAGTGCCACCATGGCACGCAAACACTTTGACCGACTACACCCATGTGTAGCTTGGACTCTTTTGAGTACGTAGTAAAAAAAATCACTTAAATTGCTCACCGGAGCATTAAGTTATCGCCGGACAAAGATGGCCTATAAATACAAAAGGTCTCTTAGACAGAGGTTCCTCTAAGGAAAAATGTATTAGTCCTAATTCCCTCACTAAACCCCGTACTAGTATGTACTCAGCCAATCACACGACTGTAAAGTACAAGAAGTACAGTTGCCACGGTACTTCTTGTAAGGCTATAGTACGGCATGGCCGTCCCGTTGACGTTTGTCAATTCTTGAGCCATAGTCGCTCTTCTCATAATATCCGTCGTCCACTTATGGCTTGCCACGTGTCATCCACAACTTTTGGCTCACAAAGCCCCAAATGACCACTCCGGTGCTTCGGCTCCATTGTGAGCCCTTCGATTCCAAGTCAAAATCTAATCGCGTCCGTTTAACTTTGACGTCGTTTCGTTTCCTTATTCGTGAAATGGAGTATGTCAATTGGTACTGTGTTTAAATAGAGAACACACCCAGTCCATCTAACGTTTCATTAAGACCTAATGGATAAGGAGTACGTGTACACCATAAGGTTCCATCTCGCAGGTCATAGGATCAAATCTTGTTCTCGGCACCTCAATTTTGTAAAGACCTATGCCTCGTGCTCCCTTCATTTGTTTGTCTTCCTGATTGCTTAAGGCAGCCATGGCTCTCTTTGATTCCACAATAACTACGACAAGTGTGAGAAATAAAGAACCTTCATAGACAAACTAACAAAAGACAGAAAATAGAAAATACTTTTTTCAAAACTCCCCTTATTTCTAATCTATCTTTTGCTTCAATCCACAGTTCTCCCTACAAAATACCAACTTGGGGAAAACAACCGGTTTAGTCATTTTGTCTACTACCATCTCCCCATCTGGTCTCTATTCCAAACTAATTATTTTATCCTCAACCTTCTCTCTAACAGAGCTCAATCGGATATCCATATGCTTTGCTTTAAAGTGATGCTTTGGGTTTGCTCCAATTGCAATTGCACCTTGATTATCACAAAATATTTTTTGCACTCCATTCTTGATATACCCAAGTTCTTGAAGCAATTATTTCACCCACATCAATTATTTCACAGCCAAATAAGAGGCCATATACTCAGCCTCAATGGTGGACTAAGCAATCACCTTTTGCTGCTTGCTGCTCCAACAACAAGCCCCACTCCTAACATACGCGACATATCCAAAAGTACACCTCCTCATCGGAGCATCCCCATAACTGGCATCACCCAAAGTGGTGATGTCAGTATTATCCCCTCCCAAATGCAACCACAAATCTCTCGTTCCTATCAAGTATTGCATGACCCTTTTGGCCGCTTCCCAATATTTTTTCTTAGGATCATTCAGACTCCTACTTAATATCCCCACAGCTAGTGATTTATCAGGACGAGTATAGTTGATAAAGTAGATCAAACTACCAACAACTTCTATGTACGGAATATTTTGCATGAACTTTTTTTCTTTGTAATTCTATGGGCTCCATTCCCCCACAGAAATCCCAGATCCAAAGAATCTTATCTAGATAGTGCCAAATCCAAGTTGATACAAACCCAAATGAGAGTCACCTTCACAATCAAAACCCCAATAAAGCTTCACCCCTATGAAAAAAGACTTTTTGTGAGTTTAGCTCCACCACAGAATGTAAAACTTGAACATGTGTTTTGGACAACATTCCCCACCTTGACTTTCCCTTAGAAATAATTCTACCCTGGCAAGCAAACACTGCGACCGACAATACTCCTATGTTGCTAAACTCCCCTTAGTTTGAAGCAAAAAGAATCATTGAATTTTCTCCCTTGAGCATTAAGTTAAGGCTGGCCAAAGATGGCCTATAAATACAGATGCCCTCTGGGAGAGAGGCGGCTACCTTAAGTTTTCTAAGTCTTAAGCTCCCTCTTTGAACCTACTACTAGTGTTTCTAGCCAATCAAATGACTGTAAGGTACAAGAAGGTATACGTGCGGCTGTACTTCTTGTACGGCCATAGTATGGTATGGCCGCTTCGCTGACGCGTGTCAGTTTTTGAGTTGTAGTTGCTCCCCGCGTAATATCCACTGTTCAATCATAACTCGCCACGTGTCATCCACCAACATTAGCTTGGAAACCGCCAAATGTCCACTCTGGTGCTTCGGCTCTACTGTAAGCCGTCCGATTTGAAATCCACAATTAATCGCGTCCGCTAAAACTCGACGCCGTTTCGTTTCGTAATTCGTGAAATGGAGTATGCAGATTTGTACTTCGTTAACATACCTTTCTTACTCTTATGTATTGTTTTGTCAATGTCTTAGTGAATATGGCGAATGTCCACATCAATACGTAGACTTAGGTTCAAATCCCACTAGGGTCAAATTTAGTTTGATTATTGCCCACACTCTCTCTCATTGCTTTGTATGTGTTTATATAAAATTCAAACTCTTTATCACTATCTGCCAATTTACATATATAGTTTAGTACTATTGACTATATGACAGGACCATAGACCTTGGTTCAAATCCGGTAAGTTCTATTTAACTTTTGGCATACTATCCTCTTAACCCTCCTGCTTGTCTCCCTAACTATCGGTGGGTAGACATGGAGTTTCTTTTGTCTCTCTATGACTACGACAAGCATATAGAGATAAAAGTATTTCCATGCACCAGGTAGAAACTTTGAAAAACTTTTAATAGTATCTCTAAAACACATAGAAAAAATAGAGACCTAAAAAATACTTAAATTTCAACATTTTTCTGGTCTTAACTCATCATCCAAGACTAGAACTCCCCCGGTTGAGCTCACCTCATTTTCCTTTTTTAAATCCATTGAAGTCGTACAACTATTTACTTTATCCATTTGAAATTTTTTAAGCATATTTCTGATTGCTTCTTTTTGAGTAAGTCTAATTCTTTTCTTCCCTCTATCCCTCTCCATCTCAATTGCGAAGATATATTTTGCTTCCCCCAAATCCTTCATTTCAAATCTACTCTCTAGATCCCTTTTGAATCCATTAATTTTCTCCATGGATTTACTTAAAACAATCATATCATCAATATAGATTGCAATGATTATATCTTCCTCATCCTCAAAGAGAAAGATGGAATGATCCGAGCTGATCTGGATATATCCCAAACTTGTCAAAAACTCGTCTAGCCTCTTGTTCCATTGGCGTGGAGCCTTGTTCCATTGGCGTGGAGCCTCCTTTAGTCCATTAAGAGACTTTATCAATATGCACAGCTTACTTTCTTCTCCTTTCTCCACAAATCCTTCTGGCTCTTGCATGAAGATCTCTTCTTCTAATTCTCCGTAAAAGAAAGCAGTTTTGATGTCCATTTGGTGCACTTCCATGTCTTCCGCTGCCAGTAGACTAAGTAGAATCCGGACAATGGGAAATCTAACAACCGGAGCGAAGGTCTCCTCATAATCGATTCCCTCCTGTGTGAACCCTTTTGCCACTAATATGGCATTATATCACTCGATAGTGTTATCTAGATTGAGTTTCAACTTAAATACCCACTTCTATCCTATCGGCTTTTTGCGAGGAGGACAATCTCCCAGCTCCCATGTGTTTGCTTCCACAATGGAAGCCATCTCATCATTAATGGTTGTCATCCATCTACTACGTTCCCGACTATTATTTGCTTTTGAGTAAATTTGGGGTTCGCTCAAATGTGACAGCTTAGTTACCTTTGTGTTCACATGTCTCTCTTGAAGTCTCTTGTTGCTTCTCCTTCCTCCTTCAAAATCTGATGCTGGGATGGAGGGTAATCTCAGAATTCTCCGAATGACTTCATCATCTCCCTTATCCGTGAAGTCCATCCCCGGACGTTCATCATCCATTTCCGGTCTTTCTTTGTTCTCTTCCTTGGTTTGAACCGGAAGATGTGACACTAAGAGAGGGTCACTCTCTATCAATTTGTCCTCTTCCACAACAAGGTCATGCTGAACCGAAGTTCGGTTAGAAGATTGTGAATCTAACTCATTTTCGGATTCAACTCTAATTCTAACCGGTTTAGAGTATTTAAGGAGATCTATGGACTTTCCTTCATCCATGACTATGAAGTGTTTTACTAGAATAATATCTTCTATTCCGAGATCATAAACTATATATCCCTTTACATTATCATCATATCCAAGTAGGTATCCCAACTTTCCCCTTGCATCTAGCTTCCAATCAGATTTTTTTGTGTTTAGACTAAACACTTGACTTCCGAACACCTTTAAGTGTGAAATATTAGGTTTTTTCCCGGTCCACCATTCATAAGGTGTTTGTCCTTTTACTGTCGAGATAAGGACTCTATTTTTAAGATAGTTAGCAGAATTTATAGCTTCTTCTCAAAAGCTTTTTCTTATCTTTTTATCCGATAACATACTACGGGCACTATCACCTAATGTCCGATTTAGTCTCTCGGCTACACCGTTTTGTGTAGAAATCGATGGTTATTTTATTATTTTCTAGGTCTAAATTGGAATATAGAAAGAAGCCGAAGAAGGCTGCCTCTAACTTCTCTCTTCAACTCCCACACTTGTTGCAGTCAGTGAGAAGTTGGAGAGGAAGCTAGAGCCATGGCTACCTAGGCTATCCAAAGGTTTACGGGAAATAGATTAGTTAATTTACAAATAGGTAGGTTTATTTACTAAAATTTGTATGTCGGTATCAGGAATTGATCTTGGTACCTGGCGACCGTTAGAACGCCATTGATTTACTCAAAACAAGCAAATCATCAACATAGATGGCAATTAAATTTATACCTTCCTCGTCCTCAAATAGTTAGATCGAATGATCCGAACCGATTCATATATATCCCAAACTTGTCAAAAACTCGTCCAGCTTCTTCTTCCATTGGCGTGGAGCTTTCTTTAGTCCATAAAGAGACTTTATCAATCTGCACACCTTACTTTCATATACCTAAGTTCTTGAAGTAATTATTTCACCCACATCAATACTTTCACAGCCGAACAAGAGGCGATATACCCAGCCTCCATGGTGGACTGAGCAATCACCTTTTATTGCTTTCTGCTCCAACAACAAGCCCCATTCCCAACATAGAAAACATAACCAAATGTACACCTCCACATCGGAGCATCCTCATAATTAGCATCACTCGAAGTGGTGATGTTTGTATTATCCCCTCCCAAATGCAACCACAAATCTCTTGTTCCTATCAAGTGTCGCATGATCCTTTTGGCCGCTTCCTAATCTTTCTTCTTGAGATCATTCAGACTCCTACTTAATATCCCCACAATTGTTGCTCTATCGGGACGAGTACAGTTCATAACATAGATCAAACTTTTGACAACCTATCTGTACGCAATAGTTTGCACAAACTTGCTTTCCTCACGTCCTAACTCATTATCCAAGATCAAGACTCCCTCTTTTGAGCTCCCATTATTTCCCTTATTTAAATCTATTGGAGTCGTAAAACTATTTGTTTTATCCATTTGAAAATTTTCAAAAATATTTCCTATTGCATCCTTTTGAGTTAGTCTAATTGTTTTCTTCTCTCTATCCCTCTCCATCAACACTACCATCTCCCCATCTCGTCTATATTCCAAACTAATTATTTTATTCTCCACCTTCTCTCTAACAAAGCTAAGTCGGATATTTATATGTTTTGCTTTAAAGTGATGCTTTAGGTTTGCTGCTATTGCAATTGCAGCTTGATTGTCACAAAGTATTTTTTGCACTCTATTTTTTATATACACAAGTTTTTGAAGCAATGATTTCATCCATATAAATTCTTTCATAGTCAAAACAAGAGGTCGTATACTCAGCCTCTATGGTGGACTAAGCAATCACCTTTCGATGCTTGCTGTTTCAACAACAAGTTCCATTCCCAACATACAACCCATAATCAGAATGTACCTTCTCATCTGAGCATCCCTATATCTAGCATTACTCTAAGTGGTGATGTCAGTATTATCCCCTCCGAAATACAACCACAAATCTCTCGTTCCTACCAAGTATCGCATGACCCTTTTGGTTGCTTCCCTATGTTTTTTCCTAGGATCATTCAAACTCCTACTTAAAATCCCGAGAGTTATTGATATATCAAGAAAAGTAGAATTCATAAAATAAATCAAACTACCAAAAACCTATCTCTACGGAATAGTTTGCATAAACTTGCTTTCCTCACGTCCTAACTCATTATCCAAGATCAAGACTCCCTCTTCTAAGCTCCCCTCATTTCTTTTTTTAAATCTTACAATAATGTGGTCTCTATTGACCCACAGAATGGGCGGCCTATGTAAAGCCTCTAGGATAATATTTGCCCCTTTTAGTTTCCCACTGAATAACAGCCACCCCGACACACAAATATTCTGACCACACTCACCTGTGTGAGGACCCGACTCCCTTGAGCCAAATGCAAAAAAACTCACTAAATTTGCTCCCTTGAGCAGTAAGTTTTTGTCAGTCAAAGAGATTTCACCCACATTAATTCTTTGGTGGCAACACAGGAAGCCATGTACTCATCCTCCGTAGTGGATTGAACAACTACTTTCTGATGTTTGCTACTCTAGCACGATGTTTCGGATCCAATTTGCAACACATATCCAGTTGTACACCGCCTTAAATGCACATCCCTATAACGAGCATCACTCGATGTCAGTGTGCTCCCCTCCCAAATGCAACCAGGATTCCTTTGTTCCAACCAAATATTTCATCAACCTTTTGGTTGCTTCCCAGTTTTTCATCTTGGGCTCATTTAGACTCCTAGTGAGGACTCCTACAGCTGCAACTATGTCTAGACGAGCACAGTTTATAAAGTAAATTAAACTACCAGCAATATGCCGATATGGAATTCTTTCTATAAACCTCTTTTCTTCCTCATCCATCTCATCATTCAATATCATTATTCCTCCATCTTCACTCCCCTCCAATATTTTGTTTAGATCCATGGGAGTAGTACATCCATTTGCTTTGTCCATCTGAAATTTTTCTAGCATATTACTAATAGCTGCTTTCTGGGTGAGTATTATAATTTTGTTCCCTCTATCCCCTCCATTTGAATCCCCAAAATGTACTTTGCTTCACAAAGATCTTTCATGTCAAACCCGCTTCCTATATCTTGTTTTAGTTTGTTAATCTTATCTAAAGACTTGCTTAAGACAAACAAATCATCCACATAAATAGCAATAAATATAACTCCATTCTCATCATCAAATAGATATATAGAGTGATCTAAACTAATTGTGATATACCCTAAACCGGTCAGAAATTCATCCAATTTTATGTTCCATTGTCGCGGGGCGTGCTTAAGGCCATAAAGTGATTTTATCAGTTTTCATACCTTGGTTTCTTCTCCACTTTCCACGAAACCTTCCGGTTGCTTCATGTAGATTTCTTCTTCTAACTCCCCGTGTAGGAAGGCGGTCTTAATATCCATATGGTGTATTTCCATATCCTTTGTTGCGGCTAGACTCAAGAGGATTTTGACAAAATGAAATCAGACTACAGGTGTCAAGGTTTTTTCGTAGTCTATACATTTTTTCTGAGAATAACCCTTCGCAACCAATCTATCTTTTTATCTTTCAATGGTATTATCTGGGTTTAGCTTAAGCATAAAACCCCACTTTCACCCAATTAGTTAACGGTCCGGGGGACAATCTACCAACTCTTATGTATTTGCTTCCATTATGGAGGCCATTACTTCATTTATAGCCGTGATCCACCGGCTACTTTCTAGGGTATTTATGGCCTCTAAATATGTCTGAGGTTCATCCGGATGTGACATCTTTGTGAGATGGTTGTGTGTTTGTTGTTTTTGAAGTCGTTTACTACTTTTTGTTCCTCCTTCAAAATCAGACATTAGTATGAAAGGCATCTTCGAGTTTCGTTTCACAATATCTTCAGCTCCCATAACTTCCAATTCCGGTGCCTCATCAAGCTCCTCATCGATGTCCACTTCATATTGTGGCGTTAACTCTGTTGTTGTCCTTCCTCCTTCTCCTTCGGTAGATCTGCAAATTTTTCTTTTTCCCCCTCTTTTTCTTCATTTCCAAAGTCAAGGTCAAAAAACTGATCCGGTTCAAATCTGATTTTTCTTTCTTTATTATATGTGAATGCATGAATGGACTTTAATTCATTCATCACCACTATATGTTTTACCAAAATGATATCTCTCATTTTCAAGTCATACACTCAGTATCCTTTTGTGCTCTCATCGTATCCTACAAGATATCCTGGTTTCCCTCTTCCCTATAGTTTCCATTTTGTGTTATCGCAATCCAAACTGTAGACTTGACTTCCAAACACTCTCAAACTAGACGAATCTGGCTTTCTTCCAGTACCCTGTAATTCTATGGGGTCCATTCCCCCCATAGAATTCGCAAGTCCAATGAAGCTTATCTAGTTAGTGCCAACTCCAAGTTGATATAAACCCAAATTATTGACCCCTTGACAAGTCAGAACCCCAATATAGATTCACCCCTGTGAAATAACACTTTCTGTGTGCTCAGTTCCACCACAGAATGCAAAGTTAGAATATGAGATTTGGACACATTCACCCACTTTGACTTTCCCTTAGAAATGCAGCCACCCTGGCAGACAATAACTTTGACCGACTACACCCCTGTGTAGCTTGGACTCCCTTGAGTCCGCAACAAAAAGAATCACTGAAAATGGTCAAGTAAATTGATAGTTATGGCTGGCCAAAGTTTGTCTTTTATACAAGATGCCCTCTGGGAGAGGCAGCTACCTACCAAAAATATTCTAAGTCTTATCTCTCTCTAAGACTCTATCTACTAACTTAAGGCACCAATCACTTAACTGTGCCGTTCATAAAAGTACATCTGCCAGTGTGTTTTTTGTACGGCTATCGTACGATATGGCCGAAATGTCGACACATGTCATATCCGGATTTGTTCTCGTAATCTTTGGTGTCGCCGCAATCCAATGTTGACGTGCCACGTGTCACTTGACGTGGCTATGACTATAAAATGCCAAAAGTACATATTCCTCAAGCGCGGCGCCTATCGTGGTCGTCCGATCAAATCCGGCTATATTTCTACCCGTTGAAAATAGACGCGCGCTATTTGTTCCGCGGTCGAAACAAATGCGCGGTATCCGTTTCATACAATACATATATTTCCCGTTAAATGAACAAGTCTACGTGTAACTATTTAAATATTTATCAAACCTTGCATTTGCTAGAACTAGCTCTTGACTAAACGGACAAAGCTACCGGCTATTGGAATCTTGACGGACGGCAAGTACCAAGATCAAATCTTGGGTTTGTCAACATTCATTTTAGTAAACCTACCATTTATCTACACCTGTCTCTCTAGAGAGCTTAGGCAGCCATGACTTTAGCTCCCTTTCCAGCCTTTAGTGACTTCAACAACTGTGGGGGCTTGAAGAAGGGAGTCAGAGGCAGACTGCCTCTGCTCTTTTTATATCCTAATAAAGACCTAGAAAATACTCAAATGCCAACATCCTCCTCTTATACGCAGTTTCCTCCTTATTTGTTGAAGTTAGAACTCTATTTTTGATTTAGTTAGCACAATTCATTGACTCAACCCGAATTTGCAATTCTATCCTCTTATCAACTAGCATACTTCTTGACATATCCTATAAATTTCTATTAACTCTTTCTGCTACTCCATTTTTTTGCAGATTATAGGGAACAATTTTCTCATGATGAATTTCTTCTTCTTTAAGAAATTTGACAAATTCCCTTGAGGTGTATTCTTTCCCATTATCACTTTTTATCTCTTTTATTGAGGTTTTATTTAGTTTCTCACTCCATACTTTGTATTTTTTGAAACATTTAAATACCTCTAACTTATGTCTGAGCAACTATACATTAGTGTATCTAGACCAATCATTTGTGATGGTTAACATCTATCTCTTCCCTCCATATGAAATATACCTAGCAGGTCCCCAAACATCAAAGTGAATTAGATTCATTACCTTCTCTCTTCTAAAAGTGGTTGCCTTTGGGAATCGAAGTCTATGAATCTTCCCTTGGGCACATCCACTGCAATCATCTAAGGTCTTATCATCCTCAAAGGTAATTCCATCCACTATTCCCTTTTTCTTCATTTTCTTTAATCTATCTAGATGCACATGCCCTAACCTTTTGTGCCAAAGCATCATATCACTTGCACATGAGTTAAAAACACTCTTTTCATCACACATTACAATTCTGAAAATTCTTTGACTACCCTTCTCAGCTATGAACTAGACCTCATTATCAAAACAGGCTATGAAAATTCCTTTCTAGGTTCCTGTTTCAAACTCCTTTTCATCTAGGATAGCTATAGAGACGGTTTTTGCTAAGCTATGGAATGTAAAGAACATCTGAGAGTGTTACAATTCAGGAATTTCCATCAACTAGAACCTTTAAGTCAACAGATCTGACAAGACAAGTGGTTTTTACTCTACCATCTCCGTACTCTATCTCAACTGTTGGAATTTTCCTCACTTTAGTAAACCACCTCTTATCGTTGCACATATGCATTGAGGCTCATGATTCTATGATCCACCCATCCTCAGGTGGATCACTCTTACCTCCAAAAGCACACTTTTGTCTCCGTGGAATGTCGACATGCTTCTCAGTTGTTTTCGAATTCAGAAAAAGCTCCTCAAGCTCTTCTTCTTGTACGTTCCTATCCTCCTCTTCCTCATCATGAACTAGAGTCAAGAAGGCATTTTTCTTTCCTCCATCTCTTGAGGTTCCTTGTGAAACTCTGAGACCTCCATAAGTCCTCAGAGTGGACAGCTTCTAAAAAGCCTCTAGGATAACCCTAACCCCTTTGTATTTCAGCAAGAATAATTACCACCTTGGCAAACAAAAACTCTAACCACCTTCACCCTTATGAACGCAAGACTCCATTGAGTCGATAGCAAAAAGAATCTTTGAATTTGCTCCCCTGAGCAGTAAGTTATGGATGCTCAAAGTTTACCTTTTGTACAGAAGCTCTCTGGGAGAGAGGGTCCTATCTACCAATTTTTTCTAAGTCCTATCTCTCTCACAAACTCTATCTATTGATGTACGAAACCAATCATATTCCACTTCCGTACACAAAAGTACAACCCCGGTGTACTTTTTGTACGGAAACTGTACGACATGGCCTAAAAGTCGACACATGTCATATCCGGGTTCGGTCTCGTAATCCCCGAGGATGCTGCGATCCAACGTAATTTTGCCACGATTCATCCGATGTGGCGATGACCACAAACCGCCGAGATTCTCTTGCGCGATCTCGGCTTTCTTCACGGTCGTCCGATTGAATGCAGATTTTAATTGTAGCTGTCATAAATACATGCGCGGTATTTTTTTCGTTAAATAAATAAATGCGCGGTACTAGTTTCTTATACATACCGTAATCCGTACTTTTACATAACTAGATCTATGTATTTCCCGTAAACAGTTGCAGTTAAATGAATTATCCTACGTAATATTATTTAAATAAATATCAAACCCTATATCATATATCACAAGTCTTAAACTTAACGGTTAGGACTACCGCCTACCGGCCGTCAAACATTCCGCAGGTACCAAGATCAAATCATGGTTCTGACATCCACCCTTTTAGTAAATAAACTTATTGGTAAATAAACTAATCTATTTCTCGTAAATCTTTGGATAGCATAGGCAGCCATGGCTCTAGCTTCCACTCCAACTTCCCAGTGACTGCGACAAGTGTGGGAGTTGGAGAGAGAAGTTAGAGATAGACTGCCTCGGCTTCTTTCTGTGTTTTAATTTAGACCTAGAAAATACTTAAATAAGGAACCATCAATTTTTACACAGCGCCCACGTCACAACTTCTAAAACTTTCCGCCATGGTTTCCCGATTGATGTTTTTTTTCTTTTCCTACTCTACTCGCCATCAAAATACGCTCAAAGATAGTAAAAAGAAATCGTTTTCATAGATCTTTCATTTAATACCATTATAGACATTTTTCGATGCAAAAATTGTGAGGTAGACGCGATAGTGGGAGAGGGAGAGAGTGAGAGGCGCTTTCACAAACTTCGCTTTTGCGAAATGGCGTCTGTTGGTCGAGACCCCTTCAATTCCTCTGTACGGAAAAAGGTACATGGAAAAAAAATACGTACAGGTTGTGAACGTGCAGTGGGTATTTTTTTTTAGGAAGATTTTGTCAAAAACCCTTGACGCGTGCGAAATTATATGCATATTCGCCCACGTCGTGGAACTTTATTTAAAATCAACTCGCGAGGTGATTTTATATAAAGTTTGAAGATGATCAGGAAGGACGCGAAAGTGGGTCGAAACTCGCTAAACGACAAACTGCATTGCGATAGACAACAAATTGCAGTAAAACTAAAGTTTTAATGGAACGCAACTTGTACGGTGGTAATTTGAATTTTTTGGTACGGTTGCAGATTTTTTCTTTTTTTTCCAAGTTATGAAGGAAAATGACAAAAAATAATTGTAACTTTAGCACATGGGAAAGTGCCCTTAGACGATTAAATTTCAATTTTGCGGCTAAAAGCTCACACGGTGGAGCTCAGGTAACGACAAAAAGTGACTGTCTACAACACTTTTTTTTACATGTGGTTGCCGCAGTTTTGTTACCGTAAACGTTCGCCGACCGTGTGAATTAAGTACAAGTTAAAAAAGGGGATGGAGTAGAAACGGTTGCCTTCAATGTGAACAAAAGGGTTTGGAGTAAAACATTTTCTATAAAAAGAGGATTGGAGTGCTCTTGTACGACATTTTTCAGAAATAATATCCGTACTCCTCCAACCTCTAACATTTAGGCTTGATCACTTCTTTACCGTCCAACCACCGTCGATCGAACTCATTGAAGTATGCTACGACACGGTACAGAGGTATATTTATATTTACTTCCGGTACCGTATCATGGTGAAGTTCCATCATACGTTTTTGTAATTGTACGGCAAACTCTACAAACCGGGTCGATTGAGGGTGATGTTCCATTAGGCGAAAAGTGGGGTTCGTTACTAGATGCCGTACGTTTTCGTACAGAGTCGTACCAGATTTTTTTTTTTGTCGAACGAAACATCGTTACTGGAAAGCTATCACGAAGCTCGAATGATGTAGGCGTAATTCTTGACTGTTGGATGCTTCACTTTTTGAGATCCGCGAAACAATCGAGCACATCATCTAGTGGGTCCCAACTCTCCTCGCGGAGGAGAGTTAGGGCCCACTACATGATTGTTATTCATTACTATTGGTACACGGAAAAAGGAAAAAAAATATCTACGTTGTTCAAGCAATCAGAGGCGTGCACGTTGTACATGCCATGTGCCTCCTGCCACGTTGAACGCAGGTCACGTGAAAACAACCTCGCACGATCCGTCTGACATCCGCCGACATTCGAAGTTTGCCGCAACCTTTAAAGTTTGTCGCGTCTTTTTGCCATTTTGTTTCAACATTTTGATTTCCACTTTCAAAATCAAAATATAGTCAAAAAATTTATGTACGAATCATTAATTACCTCTGGTGGTACAGAAATTTCGTACAGATATTCCGTTTGTAGATTTTTTTCAAGATTTTTAAAATCTTGAACTGTAACCTACGTGGCGCCAATCATAATTGAGGAAGGTTTGTTACTGGCCCGACACAATGGAGCGGACTTCCAGTAAACGTTGCCTGTAGACTTGTCCGTACGTTTACTGGGACCGCCTAATAGAACGTCACCCTGAGTCGATGTTCCATCACGTAAAGTTTGTAAGCCACGTGTTATAAATTGACTGGCGCCACGCAAGCTACGATCCGATATTGAATATCTTTCAGATTTTTAGCACGGACAAACTTAACTTAAAATCTTGACTTGCGTACCATGTAGTGTTGTGTATCGGTAAGCATTTACCGATAATCGATATGGACCTTTTTCCGGGTTCCCGATAATTGATATATTGGTTCGATATATCGTTATCGATTTTATCGCCGATAAGTAACCAATAATATTGGGTACTTATCGGCGATAACACCGATAACGATAACTATCTGCGATAAATGTACGGGCCGTACAGATAAATGTACGGGAAAAACAGATAAATGTACGACATGTACACTCAGCTGTACGTCTTAATCCCCAGACGCGCATAAAGTAGAGTAGCCGCCATGACGTCTGTACGGTTTTGGTACGGATCCAATATTAACGATGTACCTTTCACATTCGACGCCATGGCTTTGTCCCTTTATTCATTGGGATCCACTAGTTACCTGCCACGTGTCATTCTGTCAATTTTTTTGGCATAAGCTGCCAAAAGAGCCATTCCGAGATGCCAGCGCTCACGCTGGCTGTCCGTTGGTACTTTTTTATTCCAAGTCGTCCGTTCGATTCCGGCGCCGCGCATAATATTATTTTGCGTCTGTTGTATTTTGTGTCCGCTGTCTTTTTGCCGTTCCATGTCCACCAGTTTGTATGTAAATTCCGTACATCGCCGTAAAAAATGTTTTTTCAGTTAACCGGCCAGCGTTTTCTGTGCTGCGTTGTTCTTAATAATTGGTAGTTAATAGTTACGGAACAGAATTGTACACGTGGCATGACACGCAATATAATGTAAATAGTATAATATAGTATTTAATAAGGTACTATGGTATGCGTACTATATATTTTTATAGTTATCGCCGATATGGAATTTGTTGGTCTCCGACCGATATATCGGGTCACAAACTTAAGTAACAATTTCGAATGAACACATAGAGACACTTGAAATCCGGGTCCGCCGGATCCGCGCTAAAATACAAAGTAAGTACGCTAAGTTACAACTACATGGGGCCGCAGCCTAAGGCTTTAGTACTTTAGTACATGGACTTTAGTACTTTACCCACTTGCATACTTTTCGGACGCAGTTCCTGATCGTTCGATTGTATTCGGTTTGCTTGCTTCACAAGCTTGTACTTTGTAAACTCATCGCACGGGTGAAACGTATGATCACTGAAACTTGCACTATTTAGTGTTTACACAAAGGGCTTGCGTCCATGCGATTAAGGATTTTGTTTCCTGACGTTTTCCTCAAAATTGACCGCTTCGAGCAAAACATTTCCGTACGGTGAAAGTGAAAACCCGAAGTACGATTGAAACGTCGTACATACTTCAATTTTGTCATTTTGTCTCTTCCCGATTCCAATCCGTCGCCACGTGTCTACTCATCTTTGAGCTCAAGCGTTCACAACCTCGAAAGCCGGTTCTAAAAAAAAGTGACATCTGACCGACGAATAGGAAAACTCTTCCACACGCTTCACAAGATTTCAATCGCCGCACACGAGGAAAAGTACACGATATATATTTTTTTTGCCCGTCCATGCATGCACGTAAAAAAAATTGAACTTAAAAATATAGAACGAAAAAAAAAATGAACGTAGAAAAAATTGAACGTAAAAAAAATTGCACGTAAAAAAATTTGCAAGTTTCTCGAAACACCACTGTCATTTCTGCGTCTCTGCATAAGTCTTCAGTGTCCCCTCCCCCTCCCTCTCCCTCTCCCTCTCCCTCTCCCTCTACCTCTCCCTCTCCCTCTCCCATCACACTGCCTAATCCAGGAATGAAACTGGAGAAGAAAGAGCTCTGAAAAAGTAAAAAAAAAAATCCTTTTTGACTCTTTGTGCGGAGAGAAATGTCAGTAAAAAAAATCAAGAATCCTTGGCGAAAAGTTTCAGAATCAGTGACACGTCAGCGGTGTCATAAAATATGCATGATGTCGACAATGTCACGAAAAATATCTCGTCTACAATGTCAACAAATTGTTTAGCGTCTACAAATGTCATGGAGTTAAGTGACGACTTTTGTTTTTTGGACTATGCATCCGCGCATGCTCTAAACCATAGTTCAAAAGTAGGCGTTTTTTCGTAGGCCTTAAATTGGCCACCATTAGCGTAAGTTGTGTGACGGGCTTTCCATGCGATCTTCTTAGATCGCTACTCTGATCAGCGACCGTCCGTTCGTTCAAATCTGACGATAGTCCTATCGTAAGTTGTGTTATGGGCTTTCCATGTGATCTTCTTAGATCGCTACTTTGATCAGCGACCGTCCCATCGTCCGAATCTGACGGTTTAAATAAAAAGTACCTCAAAACTCCCAGAAAAATATTTTTTTGTCAAAATGTTTTTCAAAATTTAGACATGACATTTAATTCTCTATCGATCGATGTGCAACTCAACCCTGTTACTATTTTATTTCATTTTGCAGCCAATACAATATGGGTCTTAAGTTACACCGTCAATCGCTATTAGAGTACATAACACCAATTCGGTGCCCTTTTTTCAAAAGAAAAAAACCCGAAATACAATCTATAATTCTATTTTTTCCATTATTCTAATTAGGGTTTTTTTCCAATTAGCGTTAATAATGGAAGTACAATGCAATGTTTTTAGTGTGGTGTACGGACAGGGTATCTCCGTACGAAATGGTACTTTTTGAATTATAAATGCATAAAAAGACACTTAATATTACTGAGCACACATGTGAATGTGCATTGGAAGAGAGAGACGCAAACTCGTCAAAAACAATCACGTTCTCATATGTTTGTCTGTCGACAGTGTGATCATCGAACATGTTCGCGTGTGGAAACTCCTATTATAAACTGTAAATTAACAGAATTGAATGAATTGTGCCGTAAACATGTAACTGTCCGCCCAACACCTACAGTTTCCGTTTTAGTTATGGTTATCTTACACAATTAGTATTAAAACTAATTCTAATTGAGAGTTACGGGTAAAATAGTATAAACATATACCCTATTACGATATCAATATGCCATTTGGCTATAAAATAATGTAAACGTTTACGTTAATATTGGGTGGGCGCGCTGAAAGGACCACAAATTACAGTAATTTAATTACAATAAATAGAGTAAAGTTACAATATTTGGCGTCGTTGATATTGGCGCGGAGTCACGTCAAATGCGGACACTCCCTAGAAATTATATATTTTCTTAACCAATGGAAACCAATCGTTTCCTTGGCCCCTATGGGTATGGACACCTACGCCATCAATCTCACAAATTCATCCTTTCAACAACAAACAGGCAGGTGACAGCTTGTCACCTGCTTCGTTTCGCCTGTCGCCTGCTTCATTCGCCTCCATGGATGCCATTTCACGCATGTCGTCAAAAAGCTGTCGTCTTGGGACTTGTGTTACCCCACTGCATATGGAAAAGCACCATGGGCACCACGAGGAGGACAAGATATACAACTTTGGTAATTTTTTTTGTTTTTGTTTTTTTAGATTTTTTTCCAAAAAATTCTGTTTTTTTACCATTCTTCTCACCCTCTCTATATGCCTCTCCCTCCCTCTCTCTTTTTCCATCTCCCTTACACTTTTTTCCTTCGCTTCTCTATCTTTCTCTATCTCTCCCTTTTCATCTCTCTCAACCGATATCTCTCTCCCTTAATATGCCTTCCCTTCTCCTTGTCTTTTTATATTGGCCTCTCATTTTCCCTCTCCTTCTCTTTTTTCCTTTTCATTTGCCTCTCTCTACTTTCGATTTCATTTTAAAGTTCTCCCTCTTCATCTGGCCCTGTCTCTTTTCGCTCTCAC
Source organism: Zygnema cylindricum (assembly GCA_037447655.1). Taxonomy (NCBI): domain Eukaryota; kingdom Viridiplantae; phylum Streptophyta; class Zygnematophyceae; order Zygnematales; family Zygnemataceae; genus Zygnema; species Zygnema cylindricum. The sequence continues at coordinate 78,453 of JBBHKE010002804.1, forward strand.
CCTCCCTCATAATAAGGCACTCATTCTCACCGTTTCTTCCCGTGTCTCTTTTCGCTCTCACCCTCCCTCACAATCTGGCACTCCTTCTCAAAGTTTCTTCCCACTCCTTCTCTAAGTTTCTTCCCATTCCCTCACTCTCCTAGCTTGCCAACCCCTCTCCCCCTTCAGTACTCTTTTCCGCTCCTTATGTCATCTTCCCTTATCTCTTCATATCCCTTACCCTATCGTTTTTTCGTTACGTCACTGTGCAACTCAACCCTGTTACTATTTTATTTCATTTTGCAGCCAATACAATATGGGTCTTAAGGTAGTATTGTAAAATTTACGTACAATAGGCATATTGTATGGGCGACTTTCACCTACTTTAAAACTATGCTCTAAACTTCCATCGCATAAGGGTGGACTTCCATTAGCGAAAAAGTGGGGTTTTTTACTGAATGCCGTACCGTTTCGTACAAATTCGTACAAATTTTTTTTTTCAACGAAAACAACATTACATAAAATTGTCCAAGGTTGTAGGCATAAGTTAGGACCTGTAGAAACTAATGGTTTTATTAGTATTTTCTAGGTCTGAATAGAAATATAGAAAGAAGCCGAGGCAGTCTACCTCTAACTTCTCTCTCCAAATCTCAAACTTGTCGCAGTCACTGAGAAATTGGAGAGGAAGCTAGAGCCATGGCTACCTTGGCTATCCTGAGGTTTACGGGAATTTTATACTAGGATTTATTTATTTATTTAAAAGGAATGTGCCGGCGGCAGGATTTGATCCTTGTACCTACCGGCCGGCAGATAGGAAATAGCCGGTAGCCTTAGCCGTTAGATCTAGCAGTAGTATTACGTACTATGTAGTTTGATAATTATATAAATTAGAATACATACGATAATTCATTTAACTGTTACGATTTACGGGATGCATAGATCCGGTACGAATGATAGTACGGATTACGAATCAATACCGCGCATTTGTTTCGGAAGTGAAACAAATACCGCGCATGTATTTATTACGGCCACGATTAAATCTGAATTTAATCGGACGGCCGGGATTAGCGCCGAGATCACGGAGGAAGATTTCGGCGGTTTGTGGCCATCGCCACATCGGATGACGCGTGGCGAAATTCCGTTGGATCGTAGAATCTCCGGAGATCATGGCACCGAATCCGGATTTGACATGTGTCGACATTTTGGCCATGTCGTACAATGTCCGTACATAAAGTACACCGGCGGCTGTACTTTTACGTACGGAACTCAATTCTGATTGGTTCCGTACATCAGTAGATAGAGTCTGTGAGAGAGATAGGACTTAGAAAAATTAGAAGATAGGACCCCCTCTCCCAGAGAGCTTCTGTATAAAAGGTCAACTTTGACCCCCCCATAACTTACTGCTCAGGGGAGCAAATTCAAAGATTCTTTTTGCTATCGACTCAGGGGAGTCTTGTCTTCACAGGGGTGAAGTTGGTCAGCGTTTTTGTCTGCCAGGGTGGCAGTTATCTTTGCTTAATCACAAAGGGGTCAGGATTATCCTAGAGGCTTCTTGGAAGCTGTCCACTCTGAGGACTTATGGAGGTCTCAGAGTTACAGGACCGTCGGATTCAATTACACTTTTTATCCGTGATGCCACGTCATTAACCCTACAGTTTGTTAAAATCGTGCACAAGGAGGACAGTTCTCGAATACATAACGTGTAAAAATGGACCGCGTGGAAAAGGAAAAAATCATCCACGATGGGCGAGCGCATATGTGCGTACACGTCGCAAGGGCCATGTGCCTTCTGCCAGGGTGGCTACGAATCCGACGAGATTATCTAGTCACGCTCCCACCATCAAAGTTTGCCGCCGCCTTTTTGTCGTTGCGTTTTGAAATTTTGGGTAGTACATTTAATGCGCTCTGTACGAGTCATTAATTACCTCGGCTGGTACAGATATTATCTCCGCCGGTACAGATATTACCTCCGCTCGTACAGATATTGCATTCTGACATTGCGTTCGAAGATTCTTTCAAGATTTTAAGCATCGAATATCAACTTACGTGTTACCAACCAGAATAAGCCACGCAAATAAAAAATGATTTACAGACGCAACCTACATGAAGGCACGCCTTTCAGTAAAATATTTCGTGCAATTACTGAGACACAAAATGGAAGTCCACCCTAAACATAATATACATATACGTTACGGTAATTTTGTGTTGAAGGTCATGGGCATTCTGACTTGGTTGTGTTTCACTCCTACTAGGCGTCACACTTGCACCAGCAGGGACAGAGCCATTAGTAGACATGATAGCAGAAGCAAACCTTTGAAAAAATACCTATTTGACTAAATATATGTTGTAAGATATGTAGCTTTAAGTGAGAGAGGTCTTTCAACCAGATAAACAATTATTACAAGCAATACAAGGACAATAAAACAGAAAAAACTTTAAAGTGCACTTAGTGCTCTCATTTCTTTAAATCTTGTGTAGAATGTACATTCTGTATTGAATTGATCAATCCTAATTGAACTAAATACTCAAAAGATCTAGAAAACATCTAAAAGATCTAAAAAACATCTAAAAGATCTATAAAACATCAAAAACGTATGTACATGGTTCACCAGACACCCTACTGACAAAAAACTAAGTGTTTTGACCAGAATTGTCCACTAACAATATCTATACCCTAAAAATCCGGATGATTCTTATCACGTCTACACTCATTGGCGGCCCTACACACTAATTAACTTAAAGATATCAATTCGTGTAGATACTACCAAAAAAGGACACTAAATCTGGTCAATATTGAAGAGTTGGTATTCTAAAATTATTCTAAGTCCTATACTCAAATTTCTAAGACTTACTAAAGCTTACTTTTCAATATTTTGTATCGACGTCAATTGAACTGTTGAGTGTTGACGTTACATGGCATCATTAAAAGCGTCTGGTTGTGCACTACGCCATCCGTACGAGTGATTCTGGCAGAGTCACCGTGAATCGCTATTAGCATTGTGAAATAATTAGGGTTAAAAAACAATTAGCATTATCAATTATAATTTGGGATATTCCCTTTAATAATTGTCGGCGGTTAAGACCTTTACCAGATAGTTCAAAATAGGGCGTTTTAATGGTAGGCCTTTGGTCGGCGCCTTTATCGTAAGTTTTGTTATGGGCTTTTCATGTGATCTTCTTATATCGCTTGATCAGCGAGCGTCCGATCGTCCGAATCTGACGGTGTAAATAACAATTTTTGGTCCGAATGTTTTAATTGGTTCGAATAGGTCTGAATACAATATGGGTATTAAGGTCATATTGTATGTTTTGCATACAATAGTCGTATTGTATGGGCCTAATTTCACCTACTTTTGAACTATGCTTTACCCTAAAATAGGTATTCGTATAAAATGCTCGAAATTGTACGCCATCGCGTGATTGTGACATCAGCACGTGCCATAAATTATCACGCAGTTAAATGTTAACGCTACACTGTGAACAGGTTTTTTGAGTGCACATTCACATGCGCCCGCGACTGCATTAAACTTTTTTTTATATTAAAGTACAAAAGGGTACTGAACTGAACGGTCCGTATGCCACTCTATTTTAAACGACACTATATTACAGTTAGTGAACCTAATATGAAAGTACCTCAAATAACGTTAAAAGAATTTTATAATTATTAAATCTATTTAAGAATTTGGGTCAAAATTTGGGGGCACCCAATTAGCGTTATTAACGCTAATAACGATTCACGATGTAGTGTAGTGTAACACTCAGCCGAGTTCTGTTCAGTTCGGTCGGTTTCATTTGGGGTTGAACCGAAAGAAAACGGTTTAAAACCGGGTTTGTTAAGCGTGAACCAAACAAAACCTTTAACCGTCACCAAACCGAACCGTTAAACAGCTAAACCGCTAAACCATTCTTTAACAATTTAGCCCCCTATGGTCGTAAACAATGTTGGGTTTTAAATGATAACCTTAAAAGCGTATAAAGGGAATGTTAGTTCAAAAGTTTTAACTAATTTTAACTTAAGTTATGTTATGACTATTTGGCAAGGGCAATTAACCTTATATTGTTGTTACTATAAATGACCTTGTAAAATTGAGCCAAAATTGTTAAAGGCATTGTGCTCTACCATGTAATATTCTTTAGCAAACAAATACATCATTTTGAGTTATGTAGGCGGTTAGTAGTTGAATAATATTTTTTATATATATAACATATTATCTTCAAGTTTTGGGCAAAAATAGTTGAGTCAAAATTTCAAAAAAGTACATGTTCTTAGTGTGTCTGTACCTTTATACTTGCTCAGTATTTTTTGTACTCTTAAAAAACAATAACATATACTTTTAAGTTTAAGCTCTTAAAAGTAAGACAATAATTTCAATATTGTAAAAAGTAGGTTTCGACTTAAAGCTAAAATAATTTATCTACCGCATTGCCGAAGAACCATTTTACATATTGTTAAGTTTAAAGTAAGGATGTTTATCAATAAAGGACGCATATGTATGTCGGTAGACCCTGTATTGACAAAAACTCGCAAGCACACAAAATATTAGTGGTTTTTAACATGATATAAATATTGAAAACTTATTGCGAAGTGTTGAAACGCCTACAAGCCATCGACAACGTGATTATGGGTTACATCGCAAAGCATTTCCTATCTCTGAACACAACCATTAAAGTTTACAGTTCCCTCAAACATGGAAAAGTTTGCTCACCAATGGATATAAAGTCGTGGAGGCCAGTGTTTAGTGGCTTACAAAAATCAATGCAATACTCCCCAACATTATATTACAACCAACCCGCCTACTTAGGTTTTTGTATATATGGCGTATAACCAATTAAGTATACCGTTTCGATTTTGTTCCGTGTTTGTGGATAAAAATGAAGGTATGTATTCCTACGACTTCTACTTTTTAAGTATGTTTCGGGTTTCGTAAAAAAAAGAGGGGAGCAAAGCCTTAGCTTGACTAATCGTTGTCTCCTCCGAAAAGTGAATTTAGTAGAGCCATATTTTTTTTATGATTGTAAAAAATCAATGTTAAAAGTGATAGAAAGGCATGTAAAAAAAGCAACATCAAGATTTTATTCCTTTTGAATTGACGAAAAGTTGCGGCCTCATCCAAAAAATGAACCTAATACAACCGAATCCTCGTTGTTTATAAAACAACCCAGATAAACGTGATAGAGAAGGGTGTACACTCAGCAACATTCATACCAATTTTACTTCACTTGTTTCAGCTTCCAAAGTTAAATGTGCATGTGCAAAAGCTAGATGAGTTTAAGACACATACTCTAAAAAACCCTTAATAGTCTATTTTAGAGCATATGGATTAACGTAATGAACAATAGGTGGTCGGTCAGGATTTGCTCCGATTTTTTTTTGTCTTTTTTAAGGTTGTGTCACCATATTCATGGATTTATGATTCAACAATGTCATTTTATTAAAGGCCTCGTGAATTTCCAAAAAAGATCCATCGTTCGATAAATATTTTCAACTAAAGAAACATTGTATTTTTCTTCTTCTTAACACAACTATGGGACTCATATTTATAGAATAGAAGGGTGAAACCACTACTTATGGATGGTACTCCCAAATGTTGAGGTGAGGCAGCGTCGATTAGGGCTCCCCCAACTTATTTTTTGTGACTTTGCATAATTGTCGAAATGGTTAACCTTCCCAAACCATTGTGTTGTTGACACATTGAGTGAAATTGCCTCCTTGGTTCCACAACGAGGAATAAGAGAGAAAATATTTGCATTCAACAAAAAAAAGAAAAATAATTAAGTAAACCGAATCAAGGGCAATACATTATATCCACCAACCCTTTAAAACAAAACGAATAACATGTTGTGTTTGTAAAGGTTTATCATTCGGAATAAGCGCTGCTGGGTTTTGAAGCCTAAATGATGCAAAAATCAAATATTGTACATGTTTTGACTCGCATAAGCGTATGCCACTTCTATGTATCAAAAGCGGAAGAGAAGCTTGAGACTTTTGATCCTCACAATGGTTATCTCTTAGAAAGGTGACACCCTACGAGTGCAATCAATATTGCCAAGTAGAGTTCCAATAAGGGTTTATTTTGCGAAGATATTTTCAGTTAAAGCCGAAACATGTCGCGGACGCTCAACAAGAATTTTCGTGGCTTTAATGCCCCCCGCCAATATTTGTCACTTCTTTGGGTATATGTTGCTTACGTACCAGCTGAAACAACCAATCCTTTTTATGACTATTGAGTAATTACCCATTAAGATATAGATTGACCTCATCAATTTTTGTTGAGTTTGTAAAAATAATTAATTGCTTAAAATGGGATCTCTATTGTTGGGAGCCTTGAACCATTATAACACCTAGGTGAAAACCTTACGCGTATCTTAACGTGTCTCCCCCCCCCCTCCCCCTCCCCCCTCCCCCCCCCCCCCCCCCCCCCCCCCCCCCCCCCCCCCCCCCC
>JBBHKE010002805.1:0-10783 GCA_037447655.1 Zygnema cylindricum
ATAGTTCCTTTTTTTTCCAAGAGTATACCAATTTGTAAAATGTTTTTTGTTGGAAGATTGCCAAATGTGTGATGCACGAACATGTTACTGCACACAGGTATGCTTTATGACCCAGTGACGGTAAAGTGAGAATTTAAAATTGGTAAAGATTGTGAGGACTTTACGAGTTTTTTCATTACTAGATCGCAATGACGTTTTTCCCTTCTGATTTTCTCCCTCCAAAGCCAATTTCCAACTTCCGCCTTCTAGACAAAAAAGCAAACATCTCAAAATTTGTAGCAATAAAATAGTTGTTGGCGGCAAGCAGCTTGGTGACCATCATGTCAAGAATATTTGAATTGTCAAGTGTACATATCTGCCAGACCTACAAAAGCTTCCATAGTGGTGCAAGATAAATAGCTCTCAATAAAAAACACTGAGATTTATTGTTGATTCTCCGTGGATGCTATGGGACCAGGAAGCATCTTGGTGGAATTCAAAGCTGGGTTGATCGATCAATCAAACTTACTTTCATCATGGAAAGACCCTCGCAACGTATGCAAGTGGTTTAAAGTGGAGTGTGATAACAATATTGTAACCAAATTGTATGTCTTACTTTCTCAATGGATATGATATGCATCGGTATATAACAATGTATTTAACACTGCAGAGAATATCAGTTTTCAGTTCAGAAAACAAAGTTGTCAACTGTAAAAAGCAGGGCTGGAGCTTTGAAAGCGAAAATGATACTATAACTAATTTGGTAACTATCTGTACGGTAATTATTTTATCAACAGGTTTTATTATCGCCAATGCCTCGTTTATCTCCAACATAGCTCTTGCCAACCACAATAAGCCCAATTTGCTCTTGTCATCATAGCTTTTGCTCTTGAACTCCTCCCAATATTCTAACTTAGTCACTCACATCCTTTGTTTTTCACCAAGGTGTATCCAAAAATTTTACCCAGCATATACATCAGGTTTGCTATCTTAAATTCTCCCCTAATATCCGGGCAATCTACTAAGACGTCCGCCCAAGCAGGAACTAATGGAGGGAAAGATATTAGCTCTTCTTTCACTGGTTTGCAAAGATCATAGGAATTAGCAGTCAAGTGAATTTTTTGACCTTTTTCACACATTTGTTTGAAGCCTATCCTCTTATACAAGCAGCCGGCAAACCTCCCTTGGAATTACCAATACAGAGATGCCCTAAACCCCTCCACAAATCCTTATCCTCTACTGGAAAACTAATCAATTGGAAAGGTTACCTTGAGCGGTTTTCCTTAATACCGCAACTGAAATGCTTCCTAGAGGGGAGTCAAGGTTCACCAGATGAGCCCTACCTGGCTCTAAGCTACCTTCTAGGGAACAAATACACTAACTGGTCTATTTTGAGAGAAAGGAGTGATTGGAAGGCATTTAATCACCGGGTAGTATTCAAAATTTTATCACTGTTACATGAACCCATGTTGGGTTATCTATAATTTTCAAGCCCAACCTTCATGGTCTTTTATGCTTCTCTGATTAGTGGCCCTTGCACTATTTGTGGAAAGAAGAAAGTGATTCTTAAAGGCTTCCCTTTGTGGTGATGCAGGACACTCCCATCAACCGTCTCCGGAGGAAGCATATCGGAAGTCATAGGCCTCTTGGATACTCTTGTAGAATTGTACGTTGAAAGAAGGGCACTATTTAAGACTTAATTAGAGAAAAATACGTGTGTGCTGGAGACTATTCTTCTAATTCTTGGCACAATTTCCTTTTTTTGCATTGGTAACTAATAAAAATAAACCATGTAGTCCCCCACGCAAAAAGAATTTGATTACATGAGCATAACATGGCTATCACATTTTTTGATGGTTGATCTTTCAGGGATTTATCCTTCAATAACTTGAGTGGACCTCTCCCGACGTCTCTGGGAAATTTACGGAAGCTTAAAATACTGTAAGCTTCACTATTTTTGTTTCCCACACTCCAATTTCTCGGACAAATTTTGTACTATAAATTTATTCTTTCTGAGCTCGAAGGAGAGTTGTAAAATTATTTGTTAGGCTGGAACCAATCGTCAGAAACGTTTTTGAAAAAATGCATATTTCTTAAGGAAAATGTACTTAGTGTTAAAATGTGTGGGAGTTTTCAAACTGAGATGAAAGAATAAATTGAGGCTATCAAAGCTCAAAAGTTGGTGCATCTCGTTTACGACTCGTTTTACTTAACTTTTGTTAATGCCTCTCCCTGACCTGTCTCAAGAAATCCTTCACTCGGTTTTGCTTGACTTTTCTCATTTCATTGTAAATCTACAAGTCACAGGGAAATATTCTTACACAAGTTTTTTACATGCGACTTAATGCTCACCTCTAGGGTTAATCCCAATTACGTGTTTTTTCTAACTGATCGATTTTATAGAATAGAAGAGAATAGAAGAAAAATAGCAGCGACAGACATTTTTTTGAAAACATTACATATATTGTAAACGTTCTTTATGGTTATTGTATCTTTAAATCACACTCCAATCTAAAAATGGTGGCCCTTCCATTTCAAAAGCCTATATTTGTTCACTCGTTGGAAGCGACGAAGTATACAAGGGTCTTTGTCACAAAGTGCCCTTTTTTGTTCAGTTTAAAACTTGAGAGGAAAGCAAAGAGATGCCAAAAAAAAAACTCAATTTACAGGCAAAATTGTGACGCTCTAATTTCCGGCAGATATTATTAATTATACTCTACTCTATTGACGTGATTGTTGTTGTGCAGACGCGTCTCTAAAAATAACCTCATAGGTCCAATTCCTTCCAGTCTTATAAGTTTGACAAGGCTCGAACAGTTGTAAGTATTACAAGTTCACATACCCTCTACTTTTGCTTAAATCAATGCAATACACTTGTACCCTCTTATGCTTTGCATAAACGGTGATGGGTTGCATGCTCATATGAGGATAAGCAGTGTTAGCTTCTGGTTGAAGGTAGTTTGGGTCAGAGATGAGTGCATTCAATCTTAGAGCTCAGGCAACTTCTTTAAATGAATGTATCGTTTTTTTCCAAATGAATGTTTCAGGTATCTGGATCGGAACAGTTTCAGTGGAACATTGCCTGCAAATATAGGCAGCCTAAGCAAGTTGCGAAAACTGTAAGTTGATCCACATTCTACCCAATTTTCTGGCTTTACTACAAAAGTTGGGAGATAACCAAGCTGTGGGGATTATTTTGTATCAGAAAAAATCCCACTTTCATTTACTTAAACTTTCGTATAGTATCCCAATTTTAATGCAGAGATTTGTCCTTCAACAAGTGGATGGGCACAACGCCTGCAAGTTTTTCCAGTCTTAAAAAACTTGAAGAATTGTAAGTTACATCTCTTTATTTTGTCATTCTTTAATTTGATTTGTAACATGAATTTATAATGGCATGAAGAAAGTAGTAAGCTAGACATTTGGCTGGCCATGATTGCTTTAAGATATCAAGCATAAAAGTCATAATGGCTGTCACTGTCAAAACCTTCAGATGTCTTTGATACCTACAACTTGAAAATTTGAAGTCCAAATCATCTTGATTTTTTTCCTTCCTTATACAGCTAAAAGAAGAAGAAAAAATCCGGTTCTGATAAATTCACAAGAAAATTCTGATATTCTAAAAATCAACAATTTTGGCAGTTTTCATTGTTCATTGCTCAATAATCGAAAAATTGCTATTTCTTATATCTTCATCTAAAACATGACTAATGTGGATGGTAATGCAGTCTAAAAAATGGTGTGGGAGGTTCCTCATGGGTGACATACCAGTTATCTAGCGTTGAAGTGCGGCAATTGAGTTTTTGTGTGTGCATAATTCTGCAGTATAAATTAAATGTGGTAGAAATAATCTTGTGTGGCAAACATCACAAGCGACGAGAACAATAACGACCCATGCCATACCTATTGTGGTGTGGTTATTGCAGGAGTTTGCGAAACAACCTTCTCACTGGCAGCTTGACTCTTGAACTCCAAACTTTGCAAGACACCAAAGTTGACGTCAGCAACAATTTCTTCTCCTCGGCGAGCATCAGTGTGAATGGCAATCCGATTTGTGGCAATGTAGAAAATAATTGCTTTGATGTTGAGAACTCAACTATTTGTGAAGGCTCTGGCTCGACAGACAGGAAAAGTGTATCGAATTGCGAACGGTTTTGCAATACAACCCAGCCCAGGGGTGTTTGTGGAGGTCATGGCTACTGTACGGATTTGGATGTTCCATGTACTTGTGACAAGGGGTACAACACGACTGAAAGTAGTGCAACTTGTACCTTCGGTAAGTAGCGTGTATTGCCTCACTTGTCTCTTAAGGTCCAACATATCGGCACAACTGTTAGCGCATGGATTTTATGAATTTTAGATTGTGTCGACTACACGCTAGGAAGCAGACAAAGGCATGCAATACAATTGCATAGAGGCTGAAAATGTAAGATGACCAATCAGCCACTCAGATATTGTACATGAAATTGGAGGGCTGATTTTATTATTGATACAACGCGACTACATACCGGCCCCCTAGACTCAAATAAACTAATGAATAAACAATTTTCACTTCGTATTTGCAGAGGGACGTGGTCTAGGGCTTACAAGTCTTGAAGGAGCAAAGCCTACAAATCTGAACAGATATTTCCGCTATGTAAGCTTGGGATACATCCTACCGGATGACGACAACAAACCATCTTGGATGGTTGCGACAAACTGGAATTGGGTGAAGCGAAGAGCTGTGGCCTCAATCAAGGACCAGCAAAACTGCAGTATGTCTAAGACAATTTCTGTATGGGGCTTGTACTTAGAAAAGAGGTCAATGAAACCTGAGGCATGATTGGTATTAAGTTGGGTATAACTTTTACCATCGTTTTACCAAGTCATGATCCAAGTCCTGACCTTAATGCAAAATAATCAAAGAACTCCACCATGATTAAAAAATAATTGTTTGAAGGCAATGAAAGCATGAAATTTCAAAAATACAGCCCAAAATCATCTTGGCAATTGACAAGTGAAAAAAGACCTTTTATTGATCCACTTACCAGAATAAGGCTGGTCACAAACACAATCACTTTTGTCAATAAGGTTTTTCTTTTTTATTTTAACAACCTGTAAGACTTTCAACAGTTTGAGCAATATCTATGGCACCTTTCAATGTACATAGTATTAGCAACTGATTTTTTTCACAATCAAATTTGTTAGACAGCAGGAAAATGTTGAACCACATGAACTCCATTTTAATTCAAAATTTATGCACAACGTTCATGGCTCTTCCAGGCACTTGTTGGGTCTTTGCATCCACTTCGGCTATCGAAAGCGCCTTTTACATTACGAATGGGGGAAGTTCCGATGTTCCTATTATTGCAGAGGAGCAAATATTGAACTGCTCAGGCTTGGCCCGGGACTGCGCTGTCGGTGGATGGCCAACAGCAGCCCTTGACTATGCCTCCAAGAATCCTCTCATGCTGATCTCTGACTATACTCCAGGCATTTGCTCGAGAGGCCAAGTAATTTTCTTACCCACATGCATTCAATTTCAAACCAGGGAAAAAAAAATAAACAGACAAACTAATAGCTTGTGCAGAACTATCGTCATAAGAACTAGAGTTGGAAGTGGACAGATCCGTCCCAAAAGCCGATAAATTAGGTCAGAAGTCGGACCTATAGTGCATTTTTAATATATTTAGATTGCAGAACCAGAAAAATACAACATTTGATCCAACATATTTGCTATAAAATGAGCTTTCTAGAGTCTCAACAAACAGTTTTTGTCATTTCCGTTTTATTAGTTATGCCAGTCAGAGTAACAGTGACTCAAGGACGTAGTCGCCGTCCAATTTTCAATTTGCTGGATGGCCAAGATCTTGGTCCTTACACTCAGATAAATTAAGTGTAGTGGCGCTTGTGAATAAAATCGTCTGAATTGGTTCGCCGAAGGTATTAAAACAACGTTTCTCACATCCGCAGAGTACTAAATGCCTTATTTCCATCTTCAGAAACCACGTGGCGCACGGTTTTGCCACATCACACCTAAAAACAAGTATAAAGTAATAAATACGCAAAACTGCTTCTGTAATATATTTATTTAAACTTTGAAGATTCATAACTCAGTAATAAACAATTTGCTCTTTTTGTTTCTTTAGTTGGGTCCTTGCTATTGCCTATTTTATGTTTGCCAACATTCAGAATTTTACGGAGTCTATGATTTTGTCCAGATACAAAATAGTAAATTTGTGAGGTCGCATGGAAATGCCGTGTCTTCACTTGGCATCGTGACATAGATTTTTGCTGGAAAATCCTCAATTTTTTGTCACATTTACTGTCATGCCTCAGAAATTTGGATTTTTCCTGTTGAGACCGAGGGAGGTATGCAAAGGCATAAAACCAAACGATCTGCCTAATGAAACTAAAGTATCGAGATACAAAACGGCAAAAAACGGACTGATTTGCCTACCAGATCGAAAATTTTAGTTCAATTACTTCCAACTCTAGTGTCGAGTCTTGTGACATATTAATAAAGATTCGCACTATGTCGTTGCTATTTATTGAAGCTCACAAGCGGTACTGTTTCTTCTAGCTAATTAAGTGGTACATCCTTGTGATGTTGGTTCCGCTTAACAAGAAATGAATTGGAATGTGTAGACAAGAAACGAGTGGACCATATCGTCCTTTGAGAGGATCCAGATGAATGGCTGGCTAGGATTGCTTTTGGCCCTCCAACAGCAAACAGCAATCGTGAGCTTAGAAGCAAGTGGAAGCGCTTTCTTGAATTATGATCCCAAAATGGTGAGTTATGTTCAAAGTGGTAAGCAAATAAACCATCCCATCAGACAAGGTGTTCTTGATTTTAGAAATTTGGATTTCGTCACATGAGAAACTTCTACGCTCTCATGACCAAATTAGGTTTTTGAACGATTCTAGTCTTGATTTTTCATCTCCTTGGTTCTTTTGTCTTTTTTCCTTTTCACCATAACAATAGGAATAAGTGCATCCGAGTAAGAGCGTCCTTTACCTTTTTCCAAGTACTTCCTATCCCTTTCAAGATCCATCCAAAATCAGCATTCAATATTAGAGAGGTCTAGGTCAATGGTCTACAAACATGATGAAATTTAAAAATGACCAATAGTAGGGCATTTCTCTGTTTCAAACAAAACAAGGTGTTTTATCTTCAAAAGAGCAGAAAATGGTATGACTTCAAAGACAAGATTCTGCAAAAAAATTATGAAGAAGACTGTTTTGGGCCTACAATATGTCGAAAGGCCCATTCTCTCTCTTTGTAGAATTGATTGGCAGAAATAAGTCATCCTCCCCATCGGAAAATTGACAGGAGAAGGTGCTCGCAACCACTTATACGGGAAAATAGACTCGAAGGAATCGTGAAACTTAATTAATTTTGAGCTTGGGAGGGAGAGAGAGACAAAGAGAGAGAGGGAGGGAGGGAGGGAGGGAGGGAAGGAGGGAGAGAGAGAGTACAGTGTCTGATTCGGTTTTCAATGATGGAGCAACCTTTCTCAATTATTCGTTCCTACCTAACTTCTATACCAAGTTCTAACGCAGTTGGCCAAAGTAGGAAAATCGAGCAGTTCATCGATCCTCTTCTAGGTCAACCAAAAAGGTAGTTGTTTTAATTTTTCTATAAAATTTGAAGGAGTTATTGACTTTTGTAAAAGGGATTAATTGGCGTAGTGAACCAAAATGTTGGCTCAAAGTTTCCAGTTGTCTTGTTAAGCGCGCATAAGGCAATTGGGCCACCTCGTCAAGCAAGTGTTGTGTTTTCTCTTAAAATTGATTGTGGAACTTATACCTCCTTTTGATGTCCATGACAATTTTTGGCAATATCCATCATAGGGTATACCGGCTCGTACGGACAAATGGAGATCTAGATACCGTGTTTGTCAGTTAGCAACAAAAAATGTACTAGTGTCACATCAGGATAGGACCACCATTAAGATGTACAATAATCATTATTCATCGCCTTAGATTGCAAAAGGCAGAAAGAAATGACAAAAATTATCCAATCCATAGCATTTGTTTTCATTAAAATACAAAGGAAGAAGACAAATCAGTTTTATTGAGAAAGACAAGTGTCCATTATACTTCGTCCGCCTTCTGGTCTTATGACTTAAGTTTGACTGTAAAATTTTAATCGGAACCGCCTCTCTCTATTTACAGTAGGTGCAACTCCTTTTTCTTTCTCTCCCCTTATTGTTATTTTCACTCTCGTGATATGTGGGAACCATCTCTTCGTAATTTTTTGCGTGATCGTGGCTGCGTAAACTCCTTCTGATCGATCAAATAGTTGACGCCAACTTCCACTTTTCTCATCTCTTGAGGACAATTGTCCTTTTATTTCTAATTTCAAATAAATAGGGTCAACTTTATCACAAAAAGGGTTCTCTTAAATGTATCCGCCTGGTTTGACTTGTAGCCTCTGTCATTGTTTCCACAGGGAGTATTTGATGATGAAGATTGTTTTTCTGGTGGAGTGGACCACGCGGTCGTTGTGGTTGGCTATGATTTGACCTATTCTCCACCCTATTGGCTCATCCGAAACTCTTGGGGCCCGAATTGGGGCGACAAAGGATACATGAGATTAAAAATAACGGGAGGACCTGGAATTTGCGGAATAAACACTTTGCCGGCACTTTTACCAATTGTGAATACTCCAAGTAAGAGCTTACCTTCCACAAGATAATATGTTTGGCTTAAAAGACAAATTTTGCTTTCGACTTCGTTAGTAATATCATCAATACCAAATTTTGAGAAATTTCGTACCACAGGTATTCAAAAGTAGCGTATGTTCTTGCAACAAGTTTTGAATTCTTGTCAACAATTATTTAATCCTTTCTTGTTTCCTTTCTATAAGATTTCATTTCTAAATGAATAAGTACGTTGATGTTGCGGGGTTCTTTTCCCCCATGAGATTAATAACCCCAAATGTATCATAAGATCTATCCGCCAACTAAAAATTAATAAATTGTGAGGGTTGGTATTTACGTGCGCTCTTTGATTTATGCAGGTGACCCTTGTAGGCTAAACAATTTTGCAAGGAATAAGCTCCAAGTGGCTAACGGTCCGGGTCTTATGAATCCATGCGGCAATGGCGTTTGCGTTGTGTCCGGCGCAACCAATCTATGCAAATGTGGCAGCGACTTCGTGGTTGTCACCAACACGGATGGCACGCAAACTTGTACTCCAGGTTTTGTCCTCACATTTTTACACTGGTACCCCGGTTAACTTGGAGTATCTTCGTTTGTCAAGATGTGCATTGTGCAAATTAGTGAATCCGTTTCGTGTTCACATGCGTTTTCTGTATGTAATGCTCAATATTGTTTCGTGCATGCTACATTTCGTGTTCGTACCGTACACACGTTCTTACTCACGTTTAGTTACGGTTGTGTTTGGCTTGGTATGTTAAATAGTGTTCGGCCCGCAGTATGTTTCGTTGAGTGTCACTTGTGTCTATGAGTAAGTTAAGTCAAATTGGTCTGCCAATTGTTGTATATTCACTTGTATGGTAATCTTTGAGTAAGAATTGTGCGAAGTGTTATAGTGAAAAATAATTCTTTGTGAGAGTGAGAGGCATCTTCAACTTAACATATGCGTCTTTGAACGAGACTCTTCTGTTATTGATAAATCTTTATGATGTTGTTTTTTGTGTGCTGGACTTCTGTGAGCTTCCTCTTGTGATTGGTTAGATGCTTCCGTTTGCCAGTGTGTGTGCTTTTTGCGCATTCTAGTATGTGTGAGAACGATTCTATCACTATCTTCATAAAAGAAATGTAAAGCAAGGGGAATATTTCAAGAGCAGGGCAGTTGCAAAAAAATTAAGCTTGAAAACAAATAAACCATTTTTTGACGATTTTCACACAAACCCTTCACACGTGTTTCCAAATTTCACACAGTTTATTTTTGCATGTACACCAAAAACCAGTGGCATGGCAGGCCTGTTTTTAGGCTTTTATTGCATTAGAAAGACGTATGAAAATCGGGATTCGTTGAAATGGAGGACCCTCTATGTGCTGCACAAGTTAGCAGATCCGAGAACACATTTCTTTCCAAACAAAAAAGATAAACCAATTGAGTTTTAATCGTCGTTGCCATCATAACGTTTACGACAGCCAAACGGACTACTCTCTGTTTCAATGAATTTTTTACCTATCATAGTTACATCTGATGACTTTTTTTACATGGAAAGTGATGCTTTATGTGGCCATGCAGCCAATCCGTGCACATTTACTTCCAAAAATCCATGTGGCATGGGCATTTGCGTGAATTCTACGCTTTATCCGGAAACATATATGTGTGTTTGCCCTATGGGCTATTCGGCAAGCGAGGCTGAGAACCTTCTCACGTGTGAACCAGGTCAGCTACATAGTGACAAACTCACATGTGTGCCAGGTCATAGGGTAATTATACATACGAACTACTGACGTTATTGACAAGTATTCCAAGTAGCCAGATCAATAAAATTGTACTATTTTTATAAATCGTATATTTTTCTGTACAATTGTCAATGCAAGAATTAGCATACATATTATTACCTTACTTCATACCAAAGTAGACAAAGAAGAAACTTTTCTATGTGCAAAGTAACAAACTGGATGGTGACAACAGAGTAGATTGGAATGGGAAATGGAAACCGCAGATGGATATGCAATAGTGCGTTTAATGACCAAAACAGTTTGAATTCTTTTCACATTCGGTTGTTGTTAACAACATGACGTTTTTACGAAATCTCTAATCTAGTTCACGATGGTCCACTTTTGCAGCTGTCATCCTTGGAAACGCCCTAAACAATTATACTGTGCCCGAAAGT
>JBBHKE010002809.1:0-41746 GCA_037447655.1 Zygnema cylindricum
ATTATATAGTGCGAACATTATCTCGCACGAAAACAAATGAATCGGACATTTGTTTTGACGGCGGACATTTAATATTGAATCTGATCCGACGGCGTACATCAATGCCGCGATCGCGGAATGGTCACTTTTGGCGTTTATGGAAGTGGCGTGACGTGGCGCCACGTGGAAGGATGACATTTGGTTGCAGGAATTCCGGCGAACACAAGGACAAGTGAAAAGTGGACACGCGTCCACTTAATGGCGCTGCCAAGTACATCGGCCATAGTACTTTTGTGTACCCTACAGTGATCTGATTGGTTCGTACTTCAATAGATAGGGGTTGTGAGATGGGATTGAGGACTTAGAGAATATTGGTAGATAAGAACTTCTCTCCCTTTGAGAGTTTGTATAAACTTGGCATTTTTGCTGACTCATAACTTATCGGCTAGTTGGCCGTTTTCAGTGATTCTTTTTGCTACGGAATCAGGGGAGTCCTGACTGCACAGGGGTGCAGTCAAATTGTCAGTGTGGCTTTTTGGGCAGCAGTGGCTGTGGCTTGAAGTGGGTTAGTTAAATACTATCTAGAGGCTTCCTGTATTTTGTAGTCCAATGGAGGACACAGA
Source organism: Zygnema cylindricum (assembly GCA_037447655.1). NCBI lineage: Eukaryota > Viridiplantae > Streptophyta > Zygnematophyceae > Zygnematales > Zygnemataceae > Zygnema > Zygnema cylindricum. Next base: position 603 of record JBBHKE010002809.1, read on the forward strand.
ATTGCAACGTGATAAAATGACAATGCAAACGTCCGACCGAGCACAAAGCATGGCATGCATACGCTTCCCTACGTTAAAGCGATAAAGTGGATTTATATCGCATTGGCCATCCCCATCTTTAGACTCTTACGATTTTTCCCCTCACAGTCGCAAAACACTTTCATTCCCAAAATATAACGTACCTCTCCATGCATTACCTTAAACTGAATACTTGGATAACGTTTCAACTCATTGATTTGTAACAACCTATCATATGCCAACGAGAAATCATCCACATATACAAAAATACAATTTCATCTAAACATTATCCTTTAACATTTAACTCAAAAATTGGACAAGTCCGGACGAAACTAAATTTCATTAGTGTTTTGTGAACACGCAAGTACCATGCAATGGCCAAAAAGGTTGACATGCATACCCTCCAACGGTTGTTGATCTCGATGTTTGGCTCCTTTCTTTAGGTAAGGTTATTGGACTTGATGCCCTTAACTTCATCCTCCAGATCTATTTTGTTTTAGGGTCTAACCCCCCACCAAATAATTATGACGAATTATGTTCACATGTTGCCCGGGTGTATGAAATATTCGATAGTGCCACAAAGTTAGATCGTCTTTCCACTCGAGAACTTCCTATATTACACCCGTAGACGGGTGATTCGATTTTGGTCCATTATATGAGAGCTAACTATGATAAACATATGTCGCAATTCCTTCATTTACTAGATTACTATCATTAATCCAAATTTTACTAAATTGGTTACTTGACACGTAAGCTTTAGTCGATCCGTTAGATTTGCATAACACTTAATAAATTGAAGAAACCACTGGAAGAAAATATACTTTTTGAGGGTTGGTATTTTGTCGCCATTTTTTTGCCATTAACATCCGATGACACACAATCTAGTGAGACCGTAATTAGCATTGGGGCCGTTAATTCTCGTGTATTGTCAAAAAATGTGGCATTCGTGATACATGATAAAATGCACATATGTCATTTATCTATTCGTTCTCAACTTTTTTCCCATCAACCAAGAGTTCCTACAAAAAAAATAAGATTCTTCCCCATAGTCGAGGTAAATTCTTTGTGCATGAATGCGAACCACGATTGTCGCCACGACCTCGACTGATCGCAACCACGTTCGATTCCTAGATCGCAACCACGACAGTCTTCGTCGCTCTTTCCACGAGCTCGTCCTCTATCAACCTTCTCTAAGTAACATTAACAACTAGTGTGTATACATTTGGAGAGGGGGGTAGGAGAGCGGGAGACATTTAAAAAAAATACAGAAAGTATCCGTTTAAGAAAGAAATAACGTTACTGGGAGACTTGAATTGTAATGACAAAGTCAGCGTTTCAATGCCTGCATACAAGTTTACACCATTAACTTTTGTAGTTCAACTTTAATTGCACACTTTATTAAGAGTGAACACCATTATTTTGACTTTAATTTTGACTTTAGTATGAAATTATGACCATTTTTAGTAGGCATTGACACAATTAGTACATCAATTTTTTTTTTCTTAAATTGGTGTCTTCGCATTATTTATAACTTATCTATATTAGCATAAAGAAAAAGATATATATTTTTTTATTATATTTTAGTTCGAGGGTCAAAATTTAAAGGGGGCGAAATTAGTATTATTAACACTAATGGCGATATACGGTGTACTCACTGGACTCCACAAATGTTTTATGACCCATAGCGTTGGGCAGAAGTCGCAAACGGTCAACCGAAACCGTGACCGACCGTTAAGCGACCGCCCGCGCCGGATCCGGAAAGGATTCGGTTGCCAAATTTTGGGGGTCGGGTGGTAAAGGTCGGTTTACTCACCAGGAGAAAAAAAACGGTCGGCTACGGTCGGTCAACCAAAAAACCAAAATAAATGAAAATTTTGTACTGTCCCTATAATCCAACATTCTTGTACTTTGTACTCTTTGGCATCGTGGAAGTACGTGACATCATGATTAGCATCGCAAATATGACACGGTACTGTAGTAAGCTATTTATTTCGCAAATCAAAGGGAGCGCGACAAAGTGTCGCAAATCTCACACGGTAGTATACTATTTATTTCGAAAATCTTAGGGAATGCGACAAAGCGTCGCCAATCTGACACGGTAGTACAATATTCATTTCGCAAATCTTAGGCAACGCGACAAAGCGTCGCAAATCTGACACGGTAGTACAATATTGATTTCGCAAATCTTAGAGAACGCGACAAATCGTAATTATTGGCTTTTTCCGTTGTACATTGATTAATTTTGTACTTTTTCGGTTATAGGCGAGCACGGTTAATCGCGAAAAATCAAGATTCGGTTAATTTTTTTTTTCGTAAACGACGGTCGGTTAACGGTTAACAATTTTGGTGCGTGACAAAACCCGGTCGGGCGTCGGTTACTCAGATTTTGAAAAAAAAAAAAACGGTCGGTTTCGGGTATGATTTTTTTTTTACTTTTGCGACGTCTGGGGTTGGGTCTAGTGTTGTGCATCGGTAAAAAAATTATCGTGATAACATCGATACCGATAGTTATCTGTTATCGAACGGTCAGCGGTCCCGATATATTTGTACTTCATGTACTTTCTGTCCGGTAAACTGAACGGTAAATTTACGAGAAATGTACGGTTATTTACGGGAAATGTACGGAATTTGACGAGAAAATACGTTGCACTTTGTAGTATTTTTTGGGCGGTTAACTGAACATAAATTTTACGGGAACGTACGGTATTGTATCGATAAACTGATTATCATGGAACGGTAAAAAGACGGCGGACACAAAGTACAACAGATGCAAAATAACATTATGCGCGCCGCCGGAATCGAACGGACGACATTCAATGAGAAAATACGAGCGGACGGTCAGCGTGAGCGCCGACATCTCGGAATGGCTTTTTTGGCGGCTTTTGCCAAAAAAGCCGACGGATTGACACGTGGCAGGTTTCCAGTGGATCCCAAAAAATAAAGGGACAAAGCCACGGCGTCGGATGTGAAAGGTACATCGTTTTAACTGAAGCCGTACAAAAGCCGTACACATCTTATGCCGGCTACTGTACTTTCAGCTTGTACAAATGATCTGATTGGTAGGTACCTCAGGGGTTGTGAGTAGGGCGAGTCGGGGGAATAAGACGTACAGTTGAGTGTACATGCGGTACAGCTATCTGTACGGCTTGTACAGTTATCGCAGATAGTTATCGTTATCGGCATTATTGCCGACAAGTAGCCAATATTATCGGCTACTTATCGGCGATAAGCAGAGGTCGCAAAAGTAAAAAAAAATCATACCCGAAACGACCGTTTTTTTTTTTTCAAAATCTTAGTAACCGACGCCCGACCGAGTTTTGTCACGCTCCAAAACTGTTTAACGTTAACCGACCGTCGTTTACGAAAAAAAAAATTAACCGAATCTTGATTTTTCGCGACTAACTGTGCCCGCCCGTAACCGAAAAAGTACAAAATTAATCAATGTACGACGGAATAAGCCAATAATTACAATTTGTCGCGTTCCTTAAGATTTGCGAAATGAATAGTGTACTACCGTGTCAGATTTGCGACGCTTTGTCGCGTTCCCTAAGATTTGCGAAATGAATATTGTACTAATGTGTCAAATTTGCGACGCTTTGTCGCGTTCCCTAGATTTTCGAAATGAATAGTGACTATCGTGTCAAATTTGCGACACTTTGCCGCGTTGCCTAAGATTTTCGAAATGAATATTGTACTACCGTGTCAGATTTGCGACGCTTTGTCGCGTTCCCTTTGATTTGCGAAATAAATAGCTTACTCCAGTACCGTGTCAGATTTGCGACGCGAATCATGATGTCACGTACTTCCACGATGCCAAAGAGTACAAAGTATAAGAATGTTGGATTATAGGGACAGTACAAAATTTTCTTTTTTTTTGGTTTTTTGGTTGACCGTAACCGACCGTTTTTTTTTCCTGGTGAATCAACCGACCTTAACCGCCCGACCCCTAAAATTTGGCAACCGAATCCGTTCCGGATCCGGCGCGGGCGGTCGGTTAACGGTCGGTCACGGTTTCGGTTGACCGTTTGCGACCTCTGGCGATAAGTCCGATAGCGATATATCGTACCAATATATCGATTATCGGGTCCCCGAAAAAAGGCCCATATCGGTTATCGGCAAATCTTTACCGATACACAACACTAGCTGGCCAGCTGGGTCCCATTGGCGCCCATTTCGCGCTACGGGAGTCAACTTTGACCATGTCAATCTTCGTGATATCACCTTCGTACGTCACTTCGAAAGACTGCCAAAAAATCCAGACTGCCGGCTTAAACTTTTCTGAAAAATCATGTGGAAGTGCCAGCAAAGAGACAAAAAGCGACCAATTTACAGGTCGCAGGTTGAGCAGTTTGGTTTGAATCGAGAGGACTTCCCAGTTCGTATTTCTGCCACAAACGTCGTTGCTTTTATCCTTTGACATTCAAACGGAAATACCAATCTAGGTTAAGCGTGTACCAGCTAAGCATATTTGACTGCGACTGCAACAGATGGCATGGCTACTGTACTTTCCCTTTCCTGTCTAAAGCTTTAAATTCTCTTCCCCCACGCTATCCTTCTTACCCTCCCCTCCCCCTTCCCCTCCCCCTTCCCCTCCCCCTTCCCCTCCCTCTCTCACTTTTCAATTAATAAAGCCCAACCCTGTCTGCGAGTTCTGTGTGCTCCTGCTGTTGCTACGGGGAGGTCCTTGGTGTTTTCCGCTGTGCATTGTGACGTATTGTGGGGTGTTGCTACCTCTTTTACAGCTGTAGTTGGACAAGAATCTTTAGGCTGTTGCTTGAAAAAATCCATTTACGGTCTGAAACAAGCTCCACGTGTGTGGCAATAAACGCTTCTCATTGCTTTATTAAAAGATGGTTTTAAAGAAATTAGCGCAGATCCCGGTATTGACATTAAAGGTGCGGGTGACAATTTCGTCATCATTATTATTTATGTTGATGATTTAATTCTGGCTGGTCCTAGTGACACGAAAATTCACAAAGTCAAAGTCATGCTCTCATCTCATTCGCCGATGATTGATTTGGGAGACCTTGATTATTGTTTAGGCATTAGCATCACAAAGAATAGGTCTAAACGTTTATTACAAATGAGCCAAGAACATTATATTGTCATCTTTTTAGATATTTTTGGCATGTCCGATTGTAATCCTGTCTGTACACCTCTTGATCCAAATACCACACTGAGAAAAGAAGCCTCCGATAGGAATGCCCAAAGAGACATAGGGTCCCTCTACCGGTCTATCGTAGGAAAATTGATGTATGCCATGTTGGGGTCGCGTCCGGACATCTGCATTGTTGTGTGCATTTTATCGCAATTCTCTCATTGTGCAACTTCCACTCATCTAGATGCGGCTAGACGAGTCCTTAGATACCTCCAAGGCACCAAACATCTTCGCCTCACCTTCTCTCTCCCTCCTTCTTCTCCACCTTTTTCTTCCCCTCCTTCTTCTCTTCCCGATACCTCTCTTGTTGGGTTTTGTGATGCGGACTGTGGGAATCAAACCGATGAACGCGTTCTATTTCTGGGGTTTGTTTCTCTCTTGGTGGTGGTCTTGTCTTATGGTCTTCCCGGAAACAACAAACCGTTGCCCTCTCATCCACTGAGGCTGAATACATGGCTGGTACCTTTGCCACAAAAACCGCCATTTGGCTTCGACGTCTTCTCACAGACCTTTTCTTTCATCAAACTTCTCCCACTCCTATCTTTTGTGATTCTCAAGGGGCTCTCGCTATCATGAAAAATCCTATCCACCATACACGAACAAAGCACATCGATATCCAATATCATTTCACACGTGAGAAAATTGTGGACGACACGATGTCTTTTTCTCATTGCTCTACCTCTAATCAACTTGCCGACTTTCTTACCAAACCTCTTCCTCGCCCTTCCTTTGACAAACATATACTCTCTTCCGGCCTACGAGGCTAAAACTCCGTGCTTCAATCGAGGGGGGGTGTTGGAATTCGATATTCCACTTGCTATTCAACCACTATGTTTTAGTTAGGTTTTTTCTGTTTAAAGTTCTAGAACACTAAGTCTTAAGTATACCACTTTAATTAGTGTCCATGTACTTATTGTACCTTACTTGTAAATGATGTTTTAGCGTAGAACGATTCCCACTAACTTTTGGAATCTTTCTAACTAGTCGTTTCTCCACTCTTAGATATACCTAAAATAGTTCCACTCATTAGATGTACCTTAATTAGTCATACCTCCACTCCTGTATAATGCGTCTTACACGTTTGAGTTCAACTATAAAACTCAAACGTCTCATTGTCGTTTTTATTCAATCATTTTTGAACTTAATTTTACGACAGTCTCATTTGTTCTTACTGTTTTTTCTTTTTGTCCCCTTTTATGCACGTTGTACTATTTTCCTGTACCTTTACTTTAAATCTATGGCCACTAATTTATTAATTTAGTGGATATGTTAATCGGGCAAAGAGGGTATTAAGAATAAAGGTTCTCTTTAAATTTCAAATGTGCAAGAACTCAAGTTTGAGAAGAGAATAAATTGTTTGTTTGAGTGAGCTACGAAGATTTGTTTTCTGGCTCCTCTGAAAATGGTAGGGGTGCATCCGATTTATGGAGCAAGTGCCTTATATTAGAGCTAGATGAGAGGAGAGACCATCTTGTCGAGAAGAAGTTGCTGATGGAAGATTTCAGTTTCAGCTGTTGCGAGATGGAAGTAAAGTGATGCTCTCAAGAATGGGACAAAAGCCAGTACATCTGTGAGATGGCGAATCATCTGTACAAACCTGATCAGCTTCTACTCTATTTGAAAAATTAAAATTCAAGTTTGATAGATCATTGTTTTGCATGAACTTGAAGAACACAGATTTGTAATTGGAGATCTTTGGAAGAAGTGGGCTTTGCATGAAAATCCAAAATGTCGACGGACGAAATTGACCGGTGGCTGAACTACATTGCACTAGGTGTGCACCAATAAAATGAAAATGCTGCAAAAATTTGAGGCATGGTCACAATTCTAGAGCGGTAACAACGCAGCACGTGAAGGAACAAGCAGAGAAGATAATAGGCTAGTATATATGTGTTTTCCAATTTTTTGAGCAGATAACAGAGAAGGAATGCTGGCATGAGAAGCCAAAGCTGTGAAAGAGTTGATGTACAGATTAGGTTGGCTTCTTGCCAATCATGGTAGACAATAGGAAGCAATCATAGAGAATAATTCAGTTTAGAAAGGTATGTATGTTATCTGGTTGAAAAACATCTGTTACATAAACCACGAGAGTTACATTACGCTATTGCATTGCTTGCTTTAGTACTTTTGGGATTACAAAATGCGGTACAAATTTAATAGACAATATCAACAGCTGAAATGTTTGCATACGCTAAAGTTTTAGTGATGGTTTTACATATTTCGAATTGTTTCTCTTACTGTTTTATTCGTTGGTCAATGGATGGTTAAATTGTAAAGTGACACAGTCACCAACTGTCACAGATTCTTAAATTCGAAACTGGTCGCTACAGGAAATTACATTATTGGTATTCTATGAGACTTGTCGTTGGGAAATTGTGCGAAAATATTATTTAGTGCGCAGTACTTGGTCTTGAGTCGTCGTTCTACCGCACATGTTTGTTGTGATTTGGTTCGCGCCTTTGTTTTTTTGTTTGAACGCGCGGTTTCGGCTGTCGTCCGTTGTTGTTTCAGTTTGTGTTGTAATGTTGCGTTGTATCGTAGTTTCGGACAACACATGCTTCCGTTTTTGGGCAATTCTTCCGGTTATGGACGGTTGTTGTAGTTTGGAGAGGTGTTTGGCTGACACCCGTTTCACGTATTTACATAAGCTCTCTCCCTCCCTCCCTCCCTCCCTCCCTCCGAGGGTGAACAGGTATTGGTCCATCTGTTGGTTCTTCGCGACAAAAAATGGCTGATTGTGATGACAGATCGACAGTCCAGGCATTGCCACGTGGCGGAAGTCTAGGCTGTTTGAGGACAGTATAACGGTTGTGGCGGAGGGAGGAGAGGAAGGGAGGAGAGGGAGGAAGGTGAGAGGAGGGAGGAGGAGAGGGAGAGGAGAGGAAGGAGAAAGGAGTGAGAGGGAGTGAGGAGGAGAGGGAGGGGAGAGGAGGAAGGAGAGGGAAGGAGTGAGATGGAGGAGAGGGAGGGAGGGGAGGGAAGGAGGAGGGGGAAGGAGGAGATGGAGGCAGGATAAAGAAAGGTTTGGCTTGGCAGGACTTCCATATTCTTTTTTTTTTTGGTCAAATGTTGAAGAAAGGAAAAAATCGGTTCTTGAAACTTATGTTTTTTCCCAACACCTATGGCAGAAAGCGTTATAACATCTGCCATTCTTGTGAATCTGCCCTAACATGTACCCGCTCTCTCCTCTCTCTCTCTTCTCTTTCGTCCTTTTTCTTCTATGGTACTCTCTATGAATTGAACCCATCAAACATTCACGAAGAAAAATAAAGATAGTTGAAACGACAGCCTGTCATTAAATGACCAATTTTTTTATAACAAGGAATTATCTCCTCAGTGGCTGATTTGCGGTCGTTCCATAAAAACATTAAAGGGAAAAAACAAGAATTTGGATTTGCATTTGTGCAATTTTTGTATTAAAGAGACTTGGCTGAAAATCATAATTGTACATCTCAACGAAGTTAATCTTAGGTAATCAAAATAATTTTACATCGTGTTTTCTTAAAATGCGTAGACTTTTTGTGTAGGGATACAATACATGGATTTTTTTTTAAAAAGGGTTGAAAGTATACTGTGCATCGCTATTAGAATTAGTAATTAATAACATTAATCACAATTAATGTTATTAACTCTATTTTGGGCTCAAGGGCTTAACACCAACAAAAAATCAACGCTAATTTATACACCTAAAACTAATTTGGATTGAGCCGTGATAGTCTGTGTTCACATATTCGAAGCTTGAACATGTCAGAACAAGTTCTCGCAATTTTCCCTCGTCTTTATGACTTGGAATCGAATCTGAGTACGCTTTTCAGTGGCGGCGCACTCAATTCACCATGTCGACACCTTTATCTCACACTTATTTTGTACGTTTGTATGAAATAATAAGCAATTTTAGTACGGACGGCCACATTTTGTGCCTTACATTATTTAGAAAGAGTCGAAATTAGAGTAACTTACGCTAATTAAACAGGAATGACATGTGAATACGTTTACGAGACGACTTTAAAAAAAATGATTGTAAATGTGGGCATGGTTACAATATCCTCCTCCTATCGTCACCTTTTTACATTTTTGTCACCTTTTTACATACTTGTCACCTTTTTACATTTTTGTCTTCTGCCGTCAGTTTTCTATGTCTATGTCTGTCACGTTAAATATTTGAGTACCATCTCATCTTGCAAACCTCTTTATCGCCTATCACATTCTAAACGTTGCGTGAGTGAGACCGACCAATGTGGTCAGCCCAAAAAATTAATCACACTCCCTATACTTACAAGAAAAAATCCCTTCTCCAGCAGCTTCTTGGAACCTACTACACTTCGATTCACTAACTATTCGTTTATGACAAATTTTTGCAAACAAAATCATCAATCCTTAATATCCTGGCGCCCAAACCTTGGACCTTCTAACGAATACTTTTTCTGCAACTCATCTGCTTTTCCATCGGCTAGTCGTGCCTCTCTTAACAACAATTGCAGATCCACAATATGTTCCCCATTTACTGCCGCAACTATTTCCTGCCTCATATTCGCAGCCTCTATTCGAAGCCGCTCACATCGAGCCATGGCCGTCTCCCTCTCGTCCGTATTCGCATTGTCAAAATGAGAAGCCATAGTCTCCATTTCTGCAATGTCCTTCTCCACCGCCTCCAGTTCTGACTGTAGGTTTACCTTCTCCTTTTCCTCCGCAATGATGGTCTGTCCTAAATGCTTCACATCATCTCCGAGGCGTGCGAGATCTTCAAATTTCTGAGAGCTCATTGCAAACGATATGCTCTGTTGCAATTCTGACATGCTTTTCTTCGACGTTTCTGCACGCTCTTGCACAGTCCAAAAGTCCTGATTCAGCTTTTCTCGTTTGGCAACCATTGTCTGCAACACCAAAAGTAAACTGATATTTCAGAATAGCGTTAAGTTTCAGGTCGCCAAATCTAACAAATTAAGAAAACCAGACAATGCATCTTGCAAAAGAATAACAAATGGACTACCCAAGGAAAATGATTCTTCCACAAATCCAGCCTGTAAGACAATGTCAAGCTATTAGAGCAATCATTCACTATGATGTGACAACAATCGTAACAATTTTCTTAACCTAATGTTATTTGTTTAATCATCCTCTGATTGCAAAAAACAATATCTCACCTCTAATTCTGCCCTCAACCTGGCAGAATTCTCGTGCAGCGTTTTGTTTTTTTCATCAGCTTCTCTTTCTTCAGTTGATAACTGCAAAACATATTCTGACTCAACATGTGGATCCAACCGTTTAACTTCCCCTTTGCTGGCCAAACCTTCCAGCTCTTCTAGGGATGAAAGGAAGACATCGAGGTCGGGCCGATATTCCCACGTGCGTTCCAAACACCTAAGCAAGAGCCCCACAGTCTTCTGTATGGCCTCTCTGGGCATCGCAGAGCTCCTTGGATCCAATTTTGAACAAAAATGTTCAATAACTTTGTTAAAATCATCAATATTCTTCCCCCATCGGCTTACCGGAGTACCAAAGCTACTATTTTTGCTTTCATGCTGCCCTAACAACCTATGCATATCTCGAATACTCTCTATCCCTGTCAGCAATTGTAGATTAATGAGTCCAAGTGCATAGGTGTCAGAATGGGGACCCACAAGTCCAGTTTTTACACTGTAGGGATCCATATAGCCGACAGTTCCGTGCATGCCGGACATAGTCACCTCGTTCCCCTCACACAGTTTGGCCAGACCCATATCACATATTTTGCTTTTTTTATTGTCGTCAAGAAGCACATTCGCCGGTTTCAAGTCTCGATGCACCACATTTCGCTTATGCATGTACGCCACAGCAGACGCCATTTCTCGACAGATTCGCACTTTGTCCTTCCAAGTTAAGGCACCTTCCCTTTCTCCGAGGTAGTCTTGGAGGCTGCCTCCTGACATGTAGTCGCTCACTAGACAGGGTCCACTGGGTTCATAACCAATCAGAAGCAGGATATGCGGGTGCCTGAACGTATTCAGAAGTCGAATTTCTTGTTCAAACTTGTCATCTACTTTTCTTCCAGGAAGGATCCTTTTCACAGCTATATCCATTCCCATGAGACGCCCCTTAAAAACTTCACCGAAGCCTCCACTTCCAATCCTGTTGGAAGAAGAGAAGTTGTCAGTCGCAGCTGAAATATCATCTGCGGTGATGAGCCACATGTCACCGGAGGAGGAGCCCTGCAGCAGCGGAGATTTAGGAATTAGTTTCTTACGATCATACGTCACTGAACGCATGCGGATGATGGCATTACATTTAAAGTTGACAATTCTCGTTCCAAGAAAAAAAATGCAAACCAAGAAGTGATGGCATGAGAGAAGTGAACAGTGGACGATTCCAAAGAAGAAGTAAAATTGACATATCTTCAACGACCAGTATGTACTCTGAAATTCAATCATATGTGTGATTATGTGAGGATAAGTTGTCCACAAAACTCAATTTGATCCCATTTACAAAATATTCCTCAACAAACGTACATTTCCTTTGGTACTTTAACCCAAACAGAAAACACGACAGAGCCATTAACAAAATACAGAGCCATTAATATATGATTAAATAGGCAAGAAAAACCCTACCCTCTAAATCCAATAAGTCCCAAGACAAATATGGGAGAGGATGTGATATCATGCAACAAGACAAACCAAAACGCAAAGACAAAAATGTGATGTGATGTGACAATGCCATGCAACATGACAATATATTGCAAGGCAGACAAAACCTAGACAAGAAAAATAACCAGACAAAACACACAAGAAATGCTGACATAACAAGACAAACAAACGCTCCATGACATAGAAAAGATGAGACGTGACATATGCGACAAAATTAAGGTTAATTTCATTCTCTCACAATCCTCTGAGGCCATACGGTTATCTGGAAGATAGGAGAGGGAGAGGGAGCTGTTTCTCCATTTCTCACAAATACGGAAAACACATTGTTGGATCTAACATTTTCCGTTGCTGAGGAGAAGGTTCTTGCTTTCTGGATGAATACCAACCTTAACGGGGCTCAAAGTAGCTCCTTCGTACGTTTTTCGTGCAACTCTTGAAAGAATTTTGCCCGGATGCAACCTCTGCAGTAGCGCTCCGTGACAGATGGCGGCACCGGGACTGGGAGGCACCACAACCATTTCAACTAGACCTGTACATTTGAATTTCTCGTCCAGTTTCTTAACGAGATAGGGGTTTCCTGAGAACCCCCCTACTGCAAAAATGACTTTGCATTTCCCAGCATCTGACACTTGTGTCCTCACAAGGTCGATCACTTTATTTACTATAGGGTCGAATATTCCCTTCATGTCCTTATTTGTAAGCTCAATCGAATCAAAATCAGGTTCTTTGGCACCTGTTTTCTCCCAAGCAGCGGCAAGCTTGTTTGGAACATCAAAGTATTTCGAGAGACCGTCACCGCTGAAAACATAAAAATGCAGCATATTTTGTCAACAAAAAAGGTCATTGTTCAGAAGAATCATGCGGTTGAATATTCGTAGGGGAATATGGGTACGATAACAAAGAAATTTATGTACGTGCAAAGTTCAATTATGTTTTGAAATAGAATTTGACTACAGTACTGTACATAAAGACACAGTAATCTCAAAATGAAGAAACAGAAGTCAAATGGGATATGTAGCTCAATTTTTGTCACATTTCAGAGTTTTGACTGGATCGATGTGATCTCACCTGAATGTCCTCTTGATGTCATCCCATTGCTTCGTCAGCTTTCCTATAATGCTCGGATCCTGCTGCACGCAGCTCTTCAAACAGCTTATCCTCTGGTACAAAAATTTAAAAAAACCGTCGTCAAGGTAGGAAGACCCGCACAGTCCTCCACTGCTCCTTGTTACCTCTCTCACCTCCGCTCCATCTCCCACCTTCTCATGAACCACAATGTCCACTGTGCCTCCTCCCGCGTCAAGAACCAACATTCTGTCTTTTTTCTGCATTGTGACCGCCTGCTTGTGGAAGTAATATGTGGAGGCCGCCTCTGGCTCCAGAATGATGCTGAGAGGAGGAGATCCTTCGACAGTCATCCCGGCTTCTCGGGCAAGGTCGCGCATTTTCTGCTTTGCCTTTTCTCCCCAGAAAGCCGGCACAGTGAGCGCCCACTCTAATTCCTTCATTTGCACGTGTGAGCCAAATTTTTCATGCAGCTCTTTCAGAGCAAACTCAGACATGCCTCGCAAGTAGTCTGCAATCGCCATGTCAGCAGTAACACCGGGAGGAAGCCCGGTTTGAAATTCAGGCGTCCCTTCATCGGACAAATGGAGCTTGAATCGCTTTACAATATATCCTGCAGGTTTTTCTGCCTTTGTTTTGCTACGTTTTGCAGCTTCGCATGCTTTGGTGTAACCGGCGACAGCTGGCCAGCCCCACGCACGTGCGACCCAGGCACTGCATTCGTCCTGCATGTACCAAAGTGCGGTTGGAGTTTTGCAGTACGGCATCGCAACCTCTTCCTGTGCCGGCCAATCGTCGAAGAGGAAAACATCGTCAGGAGAGGACGAGCGAGCATATGCGATGCCGGAAAATGTGGTTCCAAAGTCGAGAGCGACGATGTATCTTTCACCATGAAGCTGGGATGACATGGAATAAAGGTTTTTATATTATGATACTTTTTCTTCTCCTTTGCAGAGGTGACGAAACAACCTTTCTGTATCAGCAGGGAGATGGAAGTTGGCTATCAATTTGTGTGTATTTCCTTAGTTGCTCGTTTCAATGTATTTTCGCGAATTATAGCTTTGTCTGCCATTTGTTGACTTTTCATTGTAAGTCAAACCTCCGGAGATTAAACCTATGTTATGGGAGACACGGCAGTCAACCTTGACACGTCAATTTTGTGGGTTGGTATCACCTTCGTACGTCCCTTTGACAGACTACCGAAATATGCAGACTACCGGCCTTTCTTCTTTTTCAAAAAAGTCTGTGGAAGCAGTTCAAAAGTACGTGAAAGTAGGCCCGTACAATATGCCTATTGTACGCAAAACATACAATATGACCTTAATACCCATATTGTATTCGGAGCTATTCGGACCAATTAGAACATTCGGACCAAATATTTTATTGACACCCTCAGATTCGGACGATCGGACGGTCGGTTTCCAAAGTAGCGATCTAAGAAGATCACATGAAAAGCCCATAACACAACTTACGATAAAGGCACCGACCAAAGGCCTACCATAAAAACGCAACTATGTGTGGAAATGCCAACAAAAGGACAGAAAACGACCAATTTTGACAAAAAAAATCCGAAAAAGGACAACGGAATTCAGCGCGACAACTTTCGACGGTTCGTTACACCGTACTCTTGACCATAGTTCAAAAGTCAAAACTCAAAAGTGCCATTTAGTGCGATGGCCAGATTCGTCGTATGTATTCTACGCACTAAACACATATTGTAAAACCCCTACTTCTAAACTATAGTTGCGCGATGCTTTGGGCAGTTCTGAAAGTACATCCGTACAAACGCAGGCAGGTCAGCAGTTTGGTTTTGAATCGAGAGGACTTCCCAGTTCGTTTTGGGCCACAAACGTCGTTGATTTTATCCTTTGACATTCAAACGGCAAATCAAATTTGAATTAGCGCGTTACAGCTAATCATATTTGACGGTGACGGTGACGGTGACGGTGACATCGACAGAAGCCTTGATGTGGCATGGCGACGTTACATTTCTGGTCTTTCTGAAGCTTTTAAATTCTCCCTCCCTACTCTGCATTTTCCACTCTTCCCCTCTTCTTCCCTCTCTCATTCTCACTTCTCCATCTCTCCGTCTTTTACAGTTTTATCTCGATTCTGTATTCTTCTTTCCAAGTAGATCTCAATGACGTCCATTCTCGCAGGCATTCTGGTGGACGTGACTATTGCCCTCTCGGTTAAAGCGATAGGTCAACTCATAAAAGTAACATTTAATTCGGTGTCAGAATCCGGAGCTGCGGAAAATTTCCCATCGTTAATTGAAGTTAAATACAAAAAAGGAGATGTCAATTACAAAGTTGTTTTCGAGATGAGACTCGAGAATAATATACTGTCTATTCACAAGCTTCCACCTCAAGAATCAGTGCGTCTGAAATCGAAATCATCAAAAACCGGCTGGAATTGGCAAAATGATTTAACTTGTCTCCAATCGTGTGAAGCTGAGAGCTCAGCTTTTATGGAGCAGATGAAGAGTTCGGGCTTGGTAGAGGGAAATGTAGCAAACATGTGCGCTACCATGCGTGTCATGGATCTGATAGGTCTCATGGCCTGCTCTCTGCCTTTCTTATGGCAAGGGCTGGTAGCTGAACAAGATCTCAATGCCAGTAAATCCCGTTTGGAAATAAAATGCAGTCAGTATTCGCTGGAAAATGTGTATGATACGGAAGTGACGATGAGATACTCCACAAAGCTTGACGACTTCATGAAAATGTCTTTCGATGTAGTGTGTTGTCAGGCTGGGGAAATGAATGGCAGCGATGCTGGCTTGCAAAAGGAGACGAAATGTGAAAGGGAAGGCGGAGATGCTGACTTGCAAGAGGAGTCGAGCTCCGGGTGTTTTCTGCTGGATATGTTAGGATAGCTGAGGAGCCATGCTAAGAGTAATAGCCTATGATGAGACAAGTGTTTAGCAGATTTGCATGTCCTATAACATGTCCTACACTCGGAAATTTGAGTCTGCCATGGCTCGGACCGGTGACCTCTGCCTGTAGCTGTCAATGCGCTAATGACTGCGTCACCAGCCCTCATTCCTGGTTTGGCGGGTCTTTACTTATTATTTTTAAGTGTATTTCGGGTCAGACCACATTACACCTTGGTATTGAACAGCGCATCTTGCTCAATGCAACTGCAGGGAGAAGGAAAGTCCATGGAAAAGTCATAGATGTTATCTGCTGGACATGTGAGAATAGCGTAGGAGCC
The DNA here is from genome assembly GCA_037447655.1 of Zygnema cylindricum. Classification (NCBI taxonomy): domain Eukaryota; kingdom Viridiplantae; phylum Streptophyta; class Zygnematophyceae; order Zygnematales; family Zygnemataceae; genus Zygnema; species Zygnema cylindricum. The sequence goes on from JBBHKE010002809.1 coordinate 16,677, forward strand.
ATGCAAAGAGGAAAAGCCTAGAGGGGAGAAGGAAAGGCGACGAGGACGTCAACTGGATGTTATTTGCTGAGTATGTTAATCGGGCAAAGAGGGTGTTTGAAATTTCAAATGTGCGAGAACTCGACGCTCGAGAAGAGAATAAATCCTCTGTTTGAGTGAGCTATAAAGATTTTTTTCTGGCTCCTCTGTGAAAATGGTAGGGGTGCATCTGAATATGGAGCAAGTGCCTAAGTGGGCTGGAGACAATTGCTGAGAGAGAAGGAGACAAGAGGAGACAATGAGAGGAGACAATTGCTTGTAGAGAAGGAGGAAGTTGCTTATGGAGGGTTTGTCTTTCAAGAATGGGACAAAACCACCATATCCATCGGATGGCGAATCACCTGTACAAATCTGGTCAACTTGAAACATTGAATTCAGGTTTGATAATTCATTATTTATGCATGAACTTCAAGAAAACAGATTTATAATTGGAGATCTTTGGAAAAAGTGTGCTTTGCATGAAAATTTAGAATGTCGACGAAATAAATTGACTGGAGGTTAAATTAGATTACACTTAGTGTGCACTACTACAATTAAAATGCTGCAAAATGTTGAGGCCTGGTCACAGATCTGGAGCTGTAACAACGCGGCATGTAAAGGAACAAGAAGAGTGGATAAATAAATAGGCTAGTTTACATTAAGTTGTAGATTTTTTGAGATTTTTTTATCCTTCCAGAGAAGGAATATAGACATGAGAAGCCAAAGCGGTAAAAGCTTTAATGTAGAGATTAGGTTGGCTTCTTGCCAATCATGTTAGACAATAGGAAGGAATTATATAGAATTATCCGGAGTTGAAAGGGATGTATATTTTCTTGTTGTAAAAAAAATTGTCACATAACCATTTGAGTTAAATTAGCTAATTGCCTTACTTGTTTTATTGTTAGTATTCTTGGAAACTTGTCAGAATCGCGAAAGCTAATGACTTTTTAAGGAAATTTCACATTTCATCTTAACTGAATTCTGAACTGCTCCCATCTTGGATCTTATCTCGGAAGAAACTCTGTACTTTTGTGTGATAAACATTGACTGCATGTGTATAATTTTATTCATTTTAATTGGATTGGTTCCTTTTTAGTGAATGCATGGTAAGAGCGTACTCAGGAGGGTGGACTCAGTGGAGTTTTGATACATGATGGAAACATTAAATTATTAGCCTAAAACTGTTATTTTATGGGCTGTCGTTGGCTGCCAAACCCTCAAACGGACCATCACAAAACTGCCAGCCTTCCGTACACAAATGATTTCCCTGAGACCACGTGGGCTTCCATGATAAGATTCAAACTGTTACGGACATTCTACAGTTCTACTGTACTTTTTGACACATATAAACCGACACACATAGACTCTGAAGGACCCAGCCATATCCGGACTGTACCCTCTCCCAATACTTAGCAATGTACGGATAATCGATATGGATGGTAACAGTGAGTGAATGATGATTCCTTTTTACATAACATAGAAGAAAACTCCGCGACATAGGTTTAATTATACAGGGAGGATACTGGACATGTTACTACTGAAAGGAGCTGTAGAACACATAGAACTACAAAGATAGGGCACTCTACGACCACTCAGAAAAATCTGTTTTCAGAATTATGATTTCGCAGGCAGTTTTTCTTGTCCTTTATCTTGACAAGCCTGGAAAAACAAGAAGCAGTATTACTCTACAAGGAGCCTTATACCACGTCAAATCATGTGCCTCGTATTCCTAATACAAAATATGCTGACTCATTTCTGGATAGAAAAAATGGAACATTGGAAACATGGAGTGTTGCCATATGTTGTAGTGTACTTCACATTTCTTATTCTGTATTTCAGTTGAAACTGAGATGTAAATTTTCATTTTGGATTCCTTATCTAATAAGATAAAGTTATGAAAACTGTGAGCTTGAATACTTGAACAATAAAGAAACCGGGGGGGTAGCAGAAAAAAAAAAAAAAAAAACCTTTCAAAACCAGGATTATGAATGTAAGCCGAGGGATTCTAAAGGCTTAAAGCCGGCACAAGAAACACGCCATTTACTTTTTCCTTCAAGAAATAAGTCTTGGACCAATTCCCAAGTCAAAATGAACAAATTGACAAAAAAACACTTTGAAAAAATAACTTGTTCACTACCTAAGTTGCAGCGCAGCTTGATCAAATTATGACTCATATGAACAAATAACCTTTAGACGTTGTAAACAGGTAACCACAACAGGACAAAATATCAATTACAATATGTTTCAATGATAAAAGAATCCAGTACAGAAAATTAAACTGTACTAGGAAGGGCATATTTTAATCCAGATTTCAACACAAATATACCAAATATTGAGCCTCAAAGTATGCTATACAGGATTCATGAAAAAGAGAAAAAAACAGAGCAGGATACACCGAGTATAAAATACAAAATCTGGATGAAAAAATTGAACATAAAACAAAGAAAACATCTGAAAACTGCTAAAATATCTTCACCAACAGCCATGATACATCTTACTAACGAACCAGAATTTTTTCGAGCAATTGACCTATAACAATCCAACAACATTCATTGCAACAGACGGCAGCAAAAAATGACGTCTACGCAATCCCTGACTGATAATTATCCACAAATTGGTCAATCATTCAGAAACTATTCCACCTTTTTTGGATGAACTCGACAGGGCTGGATGGTACTTCTAACCCTAAACCCGGGCAGCACCATAAATTCTGTTATTGCATTTTGTTTTTGTTCATCTGTCCAGTCCTCCTCATACATGGTAACCAGCTTCACATAACGGCCATCCACTGGAATTCCTTGCATTGGACGAATAATGGCAGCCGGAGGATCAAATGAAAAAGCAAGGTTGTGAAGTCTTAAGGCGGCCAAGGCTACCGTAACAAAACTGGATTCAAGAGCATCCGGAAATTGAGAAACATCGATAACTTCCGTAAAACTCTCGGATAACTTCAGAAAACTACGACTAACTACTTCCCATTTGTGATGCACAAATTCTTGAAATGGCTCGGATTTCTTGTACAGTTCTTCCGCGTCTTCTTCCTCCAATGCATGAAATTCCTTGAAACAGGACTTTCCACGACCAGTTGAACCCAACTTTGAGGGCCCTCCAGACTCATAACTCTCATTTTCAAAATCCAACAGAATTTGATGAATCAGAAAACCTGCAAGAGCATTTTTAAAATCTGAGCTTTCCTTAAGGACAGCATTTGGCTGCAGATCTCCTAAACTCTTCAAGTCGACACCTTTATTTTTCAAAAGCTTTAAAAAAGGCCTTACGAAGCCCATTGTAGCGGAATAAAGATTAGAAATTTCATTACTAATATGAGAGGGAGTTGGACCATCGGCTTCATAAGATCCACTGTTCATAGCCAGAGAAGATTTTTCCGTCTCAAAAGTTGCAAGTTTTTTTTCCAAAATATCATTGGAAGCTTTTGAAGCTTCCAATTCTCTACAGAAATAGTCCCTTTCCTGGTGTACTTTGTCCTTTTGCTGCTGTAACTGTCTGTAACGAGCTTTAATATCATTAATGTGTTTCTCTTTTTCTGTCGCTTCCTTTTTCAAATGGTCCTTCTCTCCCACTTCATTACGCAAAAGTTTTTTCAATTTGTCGCTTTCCTCTTTTAACGTTTGAATTATCTTGTCCTTTTCCTTCCTCTCCTTTACCATCTGTTTCTCCAGTTTTTCCTTTTCCTTCAGGAATTTTTCAAGGACTTTCACTGATACCATTTCTTCTCCTCCTGCTTTTTTATTTGTCAAAATTGTCTCATTACGTTCTTCCACATTTTCCATGTGGAGATCATCTTCCTTATCCTGTGAATTTACTGAACTGTCGACTATTTTTTCTCCTTCCACCTTTTCTATTTCCATAGATTCCATTCCCTTCTCCTCCTTTTCAGACTTCTCATTCTCCGGTTCACCCTTTTTTCTAATTTTCTTTGCCAACGAAACGGCTTCTGCCCACATCTTCTTTCGTTTGTCTTTTTTGTGCTGTTTATTTTTACCAGAATTGAACATAAAATGGTCTTAGGGTTTGAATCTGCGAAAAAAACATTTACTTTTCCGAGTTTCTCACTTTGTATAATAGACCAATAGGCCAACAGCTATATGAGAAAGTCAAGGATGATGTACGGTACGGTACAGTACATGGTTGCATACTTGCATGCCACCATGTATTGCTATTAGTGTTAATAATTTTTTCTTAACCTTAAAATTTCGCTTAAAACATCTTTTCTCCGTACGCTGTTGTCCGATTGTCAATTTAAGACCGTCGATTGGAAGCTTAAAATCTTATATATCAATCGCAACCGTCAGATTTAGAAACCGACATACGTGTACGGAGAAATATGTTTAAAGAGACGAAAAAAACATTAACACTAATAACGATTCACGGTATAGTTTGAACGTGCGAAAACAATTGGAAACGCTATAAGTGGTTTTTATTCGATTATCGTACTATACGGTATTTTCGGATTAGAAGCTACACCGCGAATCGTAATTAGTAGTGTTGTGTATCGTTAAACAATTTATCGCGATAAAACAGATACCGATAGTTATAGGTTGTCGAACGGTCAGAGGTACCGATATATCGGTCTGAGACCCACAAATTCCATATTGGAGATAACCTCAAAAATATATAGTACGCATACTATAGTACCTTATTATATACTGTATTTTAAAATATATATTATATAGCGTGGCATGCCACGTATACGAACCTGTTCCGTAACTATTTAACTGGAAATTATTACGGGAAACGCAGCACAGGAAACGTTGGTCGGTCAACTGAACAGGAATTTTACGGCAACTTACGGAACTGTACCGACTACCTGGTGAACATGGAACGGATAAAGGACGGCGGACGCAAAGTACAACGGACGCAAAATAACATTCTGCGAGCCGCCGAAATCGAACGGACGACTTGGAATGAGAGAATGCGAGCGGACGGCCAGCGTGAGCGCCGGCATCCCGGAATGGCTCTTTTGGCGGCTTATGCCAAAGAAGCTGACAGATTGACACGTGGCAGGTTTCCAATGGATCTCAAGGAAGAAAGGGACAAAGCCGTGGCGTCGGATGTGAAAGGTACATCGGTTTTTTGGTTTCGTACAAAAGCAGTACAGACCTCATGGCGGCTACTGCACTTTCTGTCTGGGGAATATGACGTACAGTTGAATGTATATGCCGTACATTTATGTGTACAGTCCGTACATATATCGCCGATAGTCATCGATTTCGGTGTTATCGCCAATAAAACCGATAAATATCGGGTATTTATCGGCGATAATAGCGATAGCGATATATCATACCAATATATCGATTATCGGGTACCCGAAAAAAGGTCCATATCAGTTATCGGCAAATCCTTACCGATACACAACACTAGTAATTAGAGTAAATTACTCTAATTCGGTCGCTCAAAATTTCGACACTATCACATGAAATAGAGTAAATGATTCTAAATTTTTTCATTATTCTATTTAAGGTATAGTGTAATTTGCGTTTTTAATTCTTTTATATGTTCGTTCTAAATAGTGTGGAGTACGGACGACCTTCGACCGTGCAAAGTTGTACATTATTAAGTAAAAAAGTACAAATAATGATTTAATACAGGTCGTTATGATGTAAATGCATTCTAACAAACCGCGTAGTGCAAACGCCATAGTGACGATAAACTGTACATTTTGCAAAATTCTGTACATATACCTTATTTACAGTAGAGGATATTAGCGTGCATATTGTATGGGCGTACGGTCACCTACTTTTGAACTATGGTTGAAAAAGCTCTATCACATAAATTAGCGTTCATTACTCTAATTTTTTTTTTAGTTTTTGTACTCTAATTTTTTCATTACTCTAACTACGATTCGTGGTGTAGCGTTAATTACTCTAATTGTTTTTTTGTAGTTTTTGTACTCAATTTTTTTTATTACTCTAATTACGATTCACATTGTATAGACGCATGTAGTATGGTGCCAGCGTTTTCAATTGTTTTCGAACATGAATTTTGGAACTATGGGATCGTACGACCTTCACTTTGAAAAGGATGTGTCCCAAAACGTTAGGGGCTTGTTACCTGTATGCTCCTCTCGGCAGATTATATTATTTTCCTGTTTATTTTCCCTGCAACAGCACACAAGCGAAACACATATTTTGGAAGTATTCGTGTGTCTATGAAGTATGAACGTACAAACAATCTTCGAATTTTTTCCGACACAAAACTATATGAAGAAGGAGGATCTTCTCCATGTTTAGGATTTGGTAAATTTTTGGTGTACTTTACATGTCACATAAATGCACCAGCTAACAACCCCAACAGATACAAAATTGAAGGGAATCTCAAAAGATTTTATTCAAAGATTCTCTTAATCCACGTCGTTGAGGGTGGATAATCACTTGACGAAACTCCACAAATGCTCCCAATTTTTTCCAGTTCAACTGTCCAAAAGGGCTGACTGCTTCGCCTTTTTTCTGTTCCCTCATTGGAAGTATCGCGTGTCGCAATTTACGCTACGCTACGTGAGTGTCAGTTTTTCTGACAAAATTTGTGTATCGAGCTGCGAGACAGTTTCTGGCCTATATCGGCAATGTCGTTTTGACCTCGATATGCAACTCTGCATATGTTGTTGTTTAGAACTTTCGATAAACAAACATAATTTAGTACACCGTCAATCGCTATTACAGTATATAACGCCAATTCGGTGCCCTTTTTTCAAAAAAAAAAACCCGAAGTACAATCCATAATTTTATTTTTTCCATTATTCTAATTAGGATTTTTTTTCAATAAGCGTTAATAAGGAAAGTACACTGAAATGGAAATAGTGTGGCGTACGGAAAGGGAATTTCCGTACGAAATGGTACTTCTTTGAGTTACAAAGGCATAAAAAGACACTTGACATTTTTGCGCACACATGTGAATGTGCACTGGAAGAAAGAGACGCAAACTCGTCGACAAAAATCACGTTCTCATATGTTCATCCGTTGACCGTGTGAACAGTACGACGGCGTACGAATTGTCAGATTTTGTATGGATACACATATTACTGTAGGCATTGAAAGAGCATGTATTTATTATTCAGGAAAACCCAAATTACAGTTAAGGATTAATTAGTATATATATATATTTTTCAAAAACAAAAAAAATCCGATTAGTGTTAATAAAACTTTTTTATTTTTATGCTATTTATTCCTTTACTCTAATAGCAATTGAGGGTGTAGTTTACTATTACGCTAATTTGACTTGACAGGTCTAGGTTATTGTTTTTGCAATCGTCTTTCAGCAATAACATGCGATACTGTACTTTTCTTTACTTTTCCATGCAATTTGCATGTAAGGTTTTCTTGCCTTTGTAAGGCACGGCGGACTCTTGGTTCTTGAAATCTTTGTGCTCTTCTGGCTAATTATTATGCTGTAGTTTTTTATGAAAAGAGACTAGAATCGAGAATAAGAGAGCAGGATAAGAGGAGTCGCCTCGTCTGGGAGTTACACAGGGCAGAAATGTCAAACTTCTTGCTAATCTATCTCATCTTCTTTTGCCATACAAGTTCTAGCTTTGGAAATGGAGTAATGAAGTCTGAGCCAGAAGATAGTCAGTTTCTGACTGTGACTCTTGTAGCTAGAGATAAATCAGTCATCTGTTCATCTACACTCACTTGGAAAGATTTGAAAAAAAGTGAATTTATTGCAAAACAATGTTGAAACACAATTGAAAGGTGACAAATGAATATTTTTCTGACAGTATTCTTAGGTTCTCGATTAAGCTTTAAACTAAACTACACGCCTATGATGACGTATTTGATATTCTTCTCATCTGGTCGAGAAGGAGTCCTGGAGGAGAATATTGTTATGATATTACTGCATTCGATGTCTTAAAAGCATCCGTACAACTCCGAGACGAAGAAGTGACAAGGGAGCAGCTCCCAAAGAAGCAGAAACTGGTGAATTTAAAGATAATGTTGGAGATTTGATTTTAGACGACAAATTTAAAATCTCCTTAACTATCACGAATAGCTTTTTGACGGAATCACGATTAATTAGCTTTTGCATTGTCAGTGGTTCAAAAAATATGTTGATAAATATTATTTCTGGACGAGTCCCCTTCATTTCATAAAACTTTAGCCAGGAAAACTACACCAGGGTAGAGTCTTTTAAAATTTTGCCTCGTCGTTTTCTAAGGAAGTACTGCGACGGGCGACAACGTTACATTGTTCCAGCCGTACGGCGGTCCGTACTGCGGACGGTCGCACGGCAACGTTACACCGCGAATCGATATTACTGTTGTCAAATTTTAAATAGCGCTGACGAAAATTTACCGTTATTGATGTTAATCAAGATTTTGATTTTGATTTACAAAGGTGTATTCTAATTTCGGCTTAATGCTAATTTGGGAACAGCAAAAATGGAATATTCTACGTACGATTATATACATAAGTATCCGTACAGAATATTAGAAATAGTACGCCGTCGTGAAATATAAATATCCGTACATGTCAGACTAATTTATATGTCAGACTAATCCTGTTTTTTGAGCGCACGTTTCTATGCGTGCGGGTCTGATGTAATTCATTTTCTGTAAAATTTTCACTTGAAAAGGTACATTTATGTATGGTCTGACATCGACCGTACACACACTATTTAGAACTTAATTTATCCTATTTTGAGGAAAAAAATCAAAATTTTAAGAGCCCAAATTAGAATTATTGACACTAATAACGATTCGAGGTGTACATTGTACCAGCGGTACGGCGGTCTGTACACCGATGGTTGGCAAGGTTATATTACGCCAGCCGTACGGCAGTATCTACAGCGACGGCTGGCAATCGTAGAATTATGCCAGCCGGCGGCAGCGTAGAATTATGGCAGCGTAGAAAATTGCCAGCCGGCGGCAAAATAGAAAATTGCCAACGGCCGGCAGCGTATAAACTTGCCAGCCGGCGGCAACGTAGAATCACGCCGGCGGGCGGCAACTTAGAATTACGCCAGCAGTACAGCGGTCTGTACCGCGACGGGCGGCACCACTACACCGCCAATCGCTATTAGCGTAGAAGTTTCTTTAGCGTATATTATTAATTACAGTGGTGTACGCTAATTAAGAATTTGAAATTTTTGAAAGAAATCGTTTACTCTAATTAATAATTAGATTTTTTTTAAATAGTGTGGATAACTCTATTTGAGAATAATAAAAAAAAAAAGCGGGACGGGATTAGCGTACACAACGCTAATAGCGATTGGTGGTGTACTTACCTGAATCGAGTATTTTTCGCCATTTCGGCCTTCGGAGGGCGTGTGAAAGGGTCCACGTCGCCTTTCACTCCTTTCACTCCAATTTCGCTTTACGACGCCTCGCGCATGTTGTCTTGTGTTTTTTCGATCTACGGCCACGTCAATAAACGTCATCTTCAATCTACAGGAAGGTATACGTTAAAACACATCGGTAATGCGTTTTAAATGAAGTATCGCCGCGCCACAAATACGAAAACAATCGCATGTATCAAAAGTTTCGAAAGTTTCACACGATTTCAGGCGACCAGGGAAAATAGGCGATTCCTTATGTTATGTCCGTTTGCGTCCGTTTCGTGAAATGCCTCGTGTGATAAATTTAAATATTTCCCCGTCGATGAATGTAAAATTTTTATTACCCGCAGACTTGGTGCAACACGATTCTTCTTGACACGTCAACTTTCCGTTTCGAGGAAAAGGATTCGATACTATTTTCATTCTCGATCTTCTCGTCTTGGGACCAATTTCCGTGTGCAAGAATATTGCATCAGCTGTTCAGAAAAGCTCTCATATTTTCAGCTTTTTTTTTTTGCTTGTGGACGGACCATAGTTCAAAAGTAGGCGTTTTTATGGTAGGCGCACAAAATTTGGCACTAAACTCGCGTAGAGTAGGCATGCTGTATGGGTGTGCGTTGTGGACACTCTTGTACGAACGTACGAATATGTCGTATGATCATAGAACAACGCACACCGCCGGACGAATTTTTTTAGCGAAATGACACAGTGTAGGATGACATTCCGCGGGAAAGAAAACCCAGAATATTTTATTTTTATCGTCTCATACAACCAGGTTGGTCAATTTGAGGCTTTATTTAGTGTGGCCTTCAAAATTGCAGACGCTAATAAATAAGATAGTCCTATCGTAAATTGTATTATGGGCTTTTCATGTGATCTTCTTAAGATCGCTACTTTGATCAACGACCGTTCGATCGTCAAAATTTGACGGTTCAAATAAAAAACACCTCAAAACTCAAAGAAAATATTTTTTTAGTCCAAATGTTTTTCAAAATTTAGACATGACATTTAATTCTCTATCGATCGATGTGCAACTCAACTCTATTACTTTTTTTACTTATTTTACGACCAATACAATATGGACCTTAAGGTCATATTGTATGTTTTACATACAATAGGCATATTGTATGGGCCTACTTTCACCTACTTTTGAACTATTCGACGGACTAATAGCATTTGTGACAATTCTGAACTTTGTGATAGCCTAGTTTCACAGTACAGTACTTTTCCTCTGTACATAACCTTTGTACGGAACCTTTTTCCCACTTTATACGGAACCTTTTTCCCATTGATTGTAGTTTTGCATCAAAGTTCAAGAGTGGACTAAAGAGAGTTGGATTTGTTTCCTTTGTCATTTTGAACACACTGAAGTAAAAAAGATGCGCTAGGAACAACAAGGCTCATTCTTTGTTCGTTAAACCTATTCAAATGCAACTTATTTGATGTAAAAGAAGGCATCGATGATCGAAAGTCTTGCTGGAAAAAATAATTGTCCTAAAATTTTCGTATTAGAAAGCATTGACTTGCAAAAATGAGTCGGAGACTACATAAAGTCCCCCTTGATTGCAAGTGTTAGTGATTTCAGTCAATCTTTTTTGGCATCCAACAAGACGTTAGTTACCAGAATCCCGAAAAAAAAGAAGCGTACACAAGATTCCAAAATCCTTTCAATCCTCACATCCATTATCTTGCATTGAAACCAACAGCTTTATAGAACCTATGCATGGCGCAAACCAATTTTGTAGTTCTAACACTTTCTTTGTTGTATTGTTGTTCATATTTACTAAAGTGAGCAACTATTCTTGATTGTGTGCACTCTCTTGCCGTCTCGGAATAGTCTAGAGGCATGAAGGCAGTAAAGCCTTTACTGCGTGTGGCAGTAAACCAAGGCGATAAGCCACGGCTGTTACAGTCGGCCGGTGTTAGATGTTGTTCTCAACTCTTCTCTGGCCTTCAAAACAACAGTTGCTGAGTGAGACCAATCGAATTTCAGAAACCTTGCCTTCATACGTTTATGGAGTAATCAAGCAGGAAGGCATGGGCTGTCAAAATGTTTTAAGTGCGCATAATTCTTGCATATCTGTCAAAGTCAGCTTTGACTTAAGTAGTAGAAGCAAATGTCTGAATATTCTAAATTTTCTGGTTCATCATGAGGAAAACCTACAGTTAGGACGAAACAAGTCAACCCAAAAACGTTAAAGTTTGCCTAAGAGGCAGTTTGGAATAAACGTTGAAGTTGTCAACAACCTCGTTGAGACACCTGTTGATGTAGGTTCTAGCTTAGAGGTGAAAAGTTGTGTATCTAAACTGTCTCTTGTTTCTCTTTTGCATTTTCGAAACCAAAGAACTTGCACAGCGTTGATTCCAGCTGTTGGTTCTTCTAGAACTGAGTTTTTGTTGTTGATGAGAGTTGTCTCAAGTTTATGAGGGGGAGATTATCAAGGACATTGTCAAGCAAAGTAGTCAATTGTCACAAATTAATTCTACAGTTGGAAGCACACACATGATAACTAAGGAAAATGAACAGACTATTCTCGGTGAAGTTGTACAACCTAAAAGAACTTTGTGGAGAATAAAAGACATTGTCAAGCAGCATTCTTTGACACTATGTAAGGATTTTATGGCAGCGGCTGACACAGAGGAAGACAAACATTTCTTTTTTGCTGAGGCGCGACAAAGACCCCCGCTAAAGTTGTTTAGTATTCGTGCATCTATTTGTTCGAGTTGCCTGGTGGATACTTCTAATGTAGGACATGTATTACGTATGTTTTCTTTCCCTGTTGATGTCAGCAGGTTTGTACTTATAGTTTATTTGGCCTTTAACATAGAACATGTTTATTAAAGTCACTTCAGTGTATCAGGCTCGCGCAGACTATGTTGATATTTTTGCAACTGAAAACACTTGCCTCAGACCGTAGTAACACCCTAATTGAATTGAAATCTCGATGGGTTGAGTTCAAACAATAAAGAATACAACATGGAGTCCAAAATGTTGTTATTTGAAGTACTTTAATAGAATGTCGTATTGAATTTTACTATTGATTGCGAAAAGAAAAAAAGTCCACAAGGTCTCTGAATTGGCAGATTGCGCACTTGTAATTAGTCGGTACCATAATTGCAAATAAGTGTTTTTCATATCCTAAATGTATAGCCCAACTAAAATCAGTAAGTTGCCTTTGCAACTTTTTTAATGTGAATTTGATTCAGCAAAGTAATTACCTAACAACGAGAAACAACAAGAACAATGCACATTTTCTAAACAGTTATGTTATCCTTCGAATGTACATAATATTTTTTGAATCCAGTGGTTTAATTCGCTGGGATAAAAAAAATCACGAAGCCCGGTTCAGAGTGTTTGCTGTTACGGTAAATGCACTGCATATGGATAGTTTTCCATTGGTGAGCACTGCTGATACTCTTTTGATATATATGATTATAAACTCTTGATGTCATCGTCATCCATCCATTTGCAAACTTATGTAGAGTAATTGGCACATGACTGATTTCTTGCTAATGGTGTTACATTTGCAATTAGCCATGCTTTTTCTGTTTCTCCTGCTTAAGGTTGTTTACTTCATTTTTCATTTTGCAGAGTGACAACATGTCTGAGCGGATAAATCGTCATCGGAGAAGGATGAAGGCACCAAGCCAGTTTGCCTTTGCAATGTTGCCGTTTGGCCGAAGTCGTGTACAAAAGCTCCAGAAGATGCTCATTGATAAACTGTTGTTTTGCAAAGTTCTAGTAAAGAACATAGAAGATCAGCATCGTAAGTATTTTAGGTGTGCAACCAAAATCCTTTAATTCGTTTTTCTTTGGTTGGTAGGTTGTACCTGTTTCTTGAAACTCTGAGACCTTCATAAGTCCTCAGAGTGGACAGCTTCCAAGAAGCCTCTAGGATAATCCTGACCCCTTTGTGTTTCAGCAAAAACAACTGCCACCCTGGCAGATAAAAACTCTAACCACCTGCACCTTTGTGAAGGCAAGAATCCCCTGAGTCGATAGCAAAAAGAATCTCTGAATTTGCTCACCTGAGCAGTAAGTTATGGAGGGTCAAAGTTGACCTTTTGTACAGAAGCTCTCTGGGAGAGAGGGTCCTATCTTCTAATTTTTCTAAGTCCTATCTCTCTCACAGACTCTATCTACTGATGTACGGAACCAATCAGAATACAGTTTCGTACGCAAAAGTACAGCTGTCGGTGTACTTTATGTACGGACATTATACGACATGGCCTAAATGTCCACACGTGGAATGTCCGTTTCGCTCCTTTAATCCTCGGAGATACCGCGCTCCAATGTAACATCGCCACGGGTCATCCGATGTGGCGATGCCCACAAACCGCCGAATTCTCTTCCGCGATATCGGCGCTAATTCCGGCCATCCGATTAAACTCGCATTTGATCGTAGCCGTAATAAATACATGCGCGGTATTTGTTTCGCTTACGAAATCAATGCGCGGTATTGATTTCTTATCCGTATCGCAATTCGTACTTTTACACTACCATATCTATATATCCCGTTAATAGTTATAGTTAAATGATTTATCCTACGTGTACATGTTTAAATAATAATCGTACTATATAATGCTTAAAACTACTTCTAGACTTAACGGCTAAGGCTACCGGCTATCTACTCTCTATCGGCCGGCAGGTACCAGGATCAAATCCTGTCGCCGGTACATACCTTTTAGTAATTAATCCCCTAACTAATATAAATTTCCCGTAAACCTCAGGATAGCCTAGGTAGCCATGGCTCTAGCTTCCTCTCCAATTTCTCAGTGACTGCGACAAGTTTGAGAGTTGGAGAGAGAAGTTAGAGGTAGACTGCCTCGGCTTCTTTATTTCTATTCAGACCTAGAAAATACTTAAAAACCATTCATTTCTACATTTCCGTGTTAATTAGTAGTCTAACGGTGTAGTTAGAGAGAGGGTTAGAACGTGTTGACAAGCAACATTTGGAAGTTATTTTTTTCACTGTGCTTCCCCTCTCAACTTTACTGGGGTTTTTAGAATGTAATTGTGTGAATCATGTGTAATTCTTTTGCCAACAGTTATCGTGAAACTATCCAAGTAAAGCCAAGTGCAATTATAATTACAAGTATTGTCGATTTTGAGCCCAAGAGCTAGAAGGATTACTTGCATATTGTTATCATTGGTTTATCGTTATAAGTTGATATTCCGCCTAGGGGGTGTCTTTTGTTGGCGTAATCTTCAGAATTATGATATAGTTGTTAAGATTTTTGAGTCCATTTTCAGATAATGACCAGAAAGTCAAACTAGTCCTGTACGGTTGATTAGACGTGAAGTACGATTTGCGTAGACGTCAAGATTTGGTAGACGTCAAGTATACTTTTTGTAGACGTCAAGTTAAGCGAAACGTAGTCGTCTACTTGTATTATACGGCAAGTTTAAGTGTCGCAGATTTTGATTATGTGTCACGTAGTGAATTGTGGTCGTTGATTTGTTTATCTAGGTCACAAGTTAATAGTGTACTTCTTTACGTGAAAGAGAAGTAGCATAGCACCTACGTCATCTAGGCACATAAAGATGTACTCATGCTCACATTGAAAATTAATCATCAGTATAGTGAATGATTCTTCCTTGTTGCTATTTTGGCAGTGAGTGCTTATTTTGTCATGTAAGTAATGTTTTATCATGTAAGTAATCCGTCTTTTTTTTTGTTCAGTAATTAAGCTTGTCTTCTCATATAGAGAATTATAATTGTTTTCTTTAGCTTCCTGTATTGTAATTAATCGATCCTATGGCCACTTTTTCTAAATCTCAACATGGTTTCAAAGCCTTAGGTAAAATTACAGACATCCAAAAATTTAATGGTAGTAACCCGAATTCTAAAAAATAATAATTATTGAGGTATTGTAGCAGGCACTGAACTGAAACCTGTTGAAGCCATAGCGGCAGCAAGATATGATAGAATGGAAGAACAGACAGCGAGAGTAATTTTTATTGCAGTGGAAGATAGTTAACTTTTACACATAGTAGAATTGGATAAACCTAAGAATATGTGGGATAAATTAGGGACTGTACATGAGCGCACTAATCCGTCCAATATAATGCAATTACAGAACAAATTGTTGAACTTTAGTATGGAGAGTGGAGATACTATGGAAATTCATATTAATAGACCGAAATAGCTTAAATTACTACTAGCCGCAGTCGGCACAACACTGAATGATGATGACTTGATCCTTACACTGTTTATGTCATTACCATCAAAGTATACTATGATGATCACGACCTTGAAAATTCAACATGCTGTAGACTTTGATGCAGTATGTCAGCGTTTCATTCAGGAAGAAGTTGAAATTAAAAGAAAGGAGGAAAAAGAGTCAAATGCAGCTTTTTATGCTAAAGGCAAACAGTCAGTAAAACGTACTGAGTTAGTAACTGTTTGTGCTATATGTGGCAAAACTAATCATCAGACTGTTGACTCTAGATTGAAAAAGAAATAAACTAAAAACTTTAAGAAAAATATTTTAAAGATTCAAAAAGAAAGAAACCAAAAACTTTAAGAAAAAAATTGTTTGTTACATTTGTGAAAAACCAGGTCATAAGTCTTCAGATTGTCGTAGTAAAAACAAAAACAAACAGAACAAACAATCATTCGGCATGAACATTCAACATGAGACTAAACTTTTCCTCTCACAGTCTAATGCTCAGAATAGCAAATGGATTATAGACTCTAAAGCGTCTCATCATATGTGTAATGACAAGTCTATCTTTTCTTCTCTCACAGCATTACAAAGTCCTCGACGGATTGTACTGGCAGATGAAAAGATTCTAGAGACCAGTCTAATGGGCGAGGTTAAGTTACAATTATATTGTGACAATGGTAGCCATGAAGGCCATTTAAAAGAAGTGTTATATTTACCAAGTTTAAAGCATAACCTTTTCAGTGTTATGCATGCTATGAGGAGTGGACTAAAAGTGGAATTTGAGAAAAAGAAAAATGAGCGTTCTGAAATCAAAAGTGAGGGAAAACTAATCGCTCTTGGATACCCAGAAGGGAATCTTTTTGCTCTACGTTTGGATGATGAAGATGCACAGATGAATTTCAGGAAAGAAACACAGAGTTTGGAGTTATGGCATCAACGATATGGTCATCTAGGAGAGTAGAATCTCAAACGACTCATCAAAAAGAAGATGGTGAAATGACTTGAAAACGTCGACGCCAAAGACAACAATAACACGCCAGGTACTCCGGGGAGAGAACATGAAATGGAGCCTTTGTCATCCACGCTAATTTCTATTCCTGTTCAGACTTCTATCATCCTAGTGGAACATCAACCTTTCAATCTTTTCTAATGTAAAAGTTACTAGCACCACAACATTCCTAAAAACCAACCTATTCGAATCCGATTAAACAATCGAGATTGAAGGTAACTCCTCAAATATTTTCTAATCAGATACGTGCTTAACCAAACCAGCTCATTGAAGAAACGAGAGATATGTGTTTAGCTTATTGTTTTATGGCGGAAGAAGGGGAACCACAAACCTTTCAAAAATCTTTAGAGAGATTTAATTCTCAGAAATGGAAAGAGGTAATAGAATTAGAATATGAATCACTGATAAAAAAAAAGAGAAAAACATTGTAGGGTGTAAATGGATCTTTAAGATTAAGTGGAAGTCAGATGGGTTAGTGGAAAGATATAAATCGAGGTTAGTAGCTAAAGGGTATTCCTAAGAAAAGGGGGTTGATTACACTGAACCTTTCTCACCTGTAATGAAGTTTAACAGTCTCAAAAGTTTAATAGCCTTAGGGGCAGCAGAGGTGGGTGGGTATGCACATGCATCAACTAGATATCAAAACTGCATTCATAAATGGGGATTTGGAGGAAGAAGTCTACATGGAACAACCAAAGGGCATGGTAGAACCAAGAAAAGAACACATGGTGTGTAAACTACACAAATCCATATACGGTCTAAAACAAAGTCCTAGGTGATGGAACATCAAACTTGACACCGAAATGAGAAAATAGGGTTTTGATATATGTCACACCGACAGAGCAGTTTACACTATTAGGGAAGACAAAAACTTAGAGATTGTCTCAATTTATGTCAATGACATGAGTGTGTTTAGTTATCTATCAACCGAGATTGGAAAGGTTAAACGGTTTTGAATGGAAAATTTGAGAGTACTGACATTGGAGAGTTAAGTAACCTTCTTGGTATAGAAATCAAAAATGATAGTTATACAGTCTCCATGAATCAACAGAAATATACAACAGAAGTATTTCAAACGATTTGGAATGGAAGATTGTATTCCCGTATCAACACTTTTAGACCCGAATCAAAAGATTAAGAAGGAAATGGGTCCTAAGTCAGAGCTTTAAAAAGAACAAATGAGGCAAATCCCTTACAAAGAGGCAGTGGCAGCTTGATGTACTTCATGGTTGGCACACGCCTTGATCTACCTAGCTGTGGGCTCATTTAGTCAATTCATGCAAAACCCAGGTCTAGAGCACTCATATGTTGTTAAACGTATTTTACGTTATGTGAAAAGGACTGAAAATTACGGCCTACAATTCTTGAAGAACATCGGAGACATTGATTTTTCCGGCTATGTTTATGCGGATTGGGGAGGCAACCTCGACACAAGGAGGAGCACTACCGGCTGGATTTTCACATGTTCAAGAGGACCTATCAGTTGGAGTTCAAAACGCCAATCTTCTGTGGCGTTATCCAGCACGGAGGCGGAATACGTGGTGGCTACTCAAGCAACAAAAGAAACCATTTGGCTTTGCAACTTTTACTCTGAGATATAGTTTGAACCCATAGAGGAGACTTTGATTCTTACAAATAATCAGAGTAGCATTGCTTTGGTGAAAAATCCAGTTTACTATGCAAAGACAAAACATATAGACATTCAAACACATTTTGTGAGAGAACAAGTTGAAAAGAAAGTTTTAAAGTTTGAGTTTGTTAGTTTAGCTCAAGAAGCAGCAGATCACTTGACTAAGGGAGTTCCTCGAGATAAAATTATTGTTTGTAATCAGCTCAAAGGAGTTGGTCCTATTTTGTGACGACGGTTAATACTATGTAGAAAATGACCTAGAGAGGGGGTGTTAGAATTCTGTGTCCATTTCCTGCTAAGGACCATAAGTCAAAGTTAGTCAAACGTTGTGTGAGAAAGAATAAACCGAAGTCCTATTATTTACATGTATAGTTGAGTAGACGTCAAGTAAACTTTGCGTAGACGTCGAGATTTGATGAAAAGTAGTTGCTTACGTCTACCGTGTTAGGTTTTACATTGTGGGATTTGACGTTAGCGTCGGTTGTCAATTTACGTATTGTTTGTGTTGATTTTGTTCGTCAGAGTTATGTGTCTTGTATTACTCGAAGTATTTGTACGGTGAGTTAAGGTCACTGTACGGTTATGTGTCGTAGTGATCGTAGTGGTCTTTGTTCTAAGGTAGTACTTTGTCGTGTATGTTGCCGGCGAGCATTTCGCGCGCCACGTCTCATTGGTTAGTTTGTATTTTGGTACTTGTGGTTCATTTGAGGTCTTGCGTCTGATTGGTTAAGGTTGTACTTTGGTACTTAGGAATTGGCTTGAGTTCTTGGGGTTTCATTTGGGTGAATCGAACGACCGCGAAGATTGACGAAGTTTCGTTTCGCGACGCACGATTCTATTTCGGTTCAATGTGGAGATTTGTCCTTTCGGTTGCGGCGTACATTTGTACGGCCGATTACGTTTTACTTTGTCGTGGAGTTTTGGTTGGCTTTCACGGAGTTTCCTTTTGACCGTGTACGGCAAGCAATGATATTTTGAGGTGACTTCGTACTTGATTCCGTGTGATTCTTTGTACGATTGTTCTTTGACGGGTGCGCACTCTGCGCACGTAATACTTATTCCGATTTAGTTTGACGTTGGTCAAGTCTTTTGTAGTTTATTATGTTTGAATGTACTTTCGTGTACTTTGTTATGTTACGTATTGGTGTAGCTTCATTGGTAGGCGCTTAGTGCGTATTACATGTACGGTTTGGTTGGTGTTGTTACGTGACGTTTTATAGGAGTATATTGAGGCGTAGTGAGAAAGAGGTTTTATCAATGTATCAATTGAGTTAGAGTTGATCCTCTTTGTAGTTTATCAAGGAGTTAGAGGAATGGAAGGAGCTTGATAGCTTAGTAAAGTTTGAGGAGTTAGAGGAGTTAGAAGTGAGAGTGTTTTTGAGGGTGTGAGGAAATTATGTAAGAAAAGTTCTCCTTGGAATATATTGGCTTCTTTGGAGTTATCTTTCTCTTGTGTGTGTTTTATCGTTTATGCTTCCGCTTGCATTTGCACTCAGTTTTATTTTATTGTAAAAATCCTTTCATACCGTACGGCAAGTCAAGTCGTTGCAGATTTTGAGTGAATGTCACGTAGTGAATTACGGTCGTTGATATGTTTTTGTAGTTCACAAGCTAGGATTTTTTTCCTTGAGGGAAATGGTGGAGTTAATAGAACCACTTTTGATCTGATTGGGTATTATTAGGCTTTACTAGGTAAATCCAATTGGATTGGAAAGCATAGGAAAGCAACTTGTTTGTGCTTTTTTTTTTCACACTTAGTTACTTCTATAGTAGGGATAGATAGTTTTCAATATTTTTTTAGGCTTATATTTTTTGAAGTTATTTATTATTAGGCATATTGGTTGTACATAAACGACATTATTTTTTTGTTTTATGAATGGTACATTGACGATTTGGCGTGTTTATTGTTTTTTTTTAAATAATGCACTGAAGCTGATGATATTGTTTGGACATAAATTTCAAGCTATGATGGCAAAAACCGTGAATTGAACATGTTTTGTTCACTTTCTGTGAAGGGTGAGGTATATGTAGTCCTGCTAAGGGGAATAAATATTTTCCATTTGTCAGTTTGTTTTTAATTGATGTGGATATACTTGCTTGGTTACAAAAAATGTAAAATAAAACTAATAGGATAAGAATCTTACATGCACAAATGGTTGTACTAAAAAGTTGTTTGTTGTGGTTACTTCAACTTTGTGTTTTGCTGTTTGTTTGTGCAAGGATGGTTGCAGTGTTTCCATCATTTTGTATCCTTAGATTTATTTATCCCCTCTATTTTTTTCTGATGTCTTTTGTGACGTACGGTGTCAAGCATATCCACACAAAATTTTGCTAAAGTTGCACAAATAAGATACTTCGTGATGAGAAGTACACTCTTACACAAGCGGAAAAGCAAATAGGTATAATCACCACAACGATAAGAGAACCATCCAGCAAAAGTCCATAATATTTTACAACAAGTTTTTTTACAAATTATAAGAGGAAGGCCTTTCCTTACACCTCCAACACTCAGGCCAATATTCTAAACTTGACAATACTAACACAAAAGTACAACAAGCGACGCCAACTAAACAAATAAATGTACACAGATAAACCTAAACCAAACAGCAAGCCGTAAACTCGTAAATCTGTCGGTCCGATAAAGCGCCAAATTATCTGGCGCCCGATTCCACAACATTACCCAACTCTTCATTCACACACGCGTACAGGAGCATATCGAAAAAGAAGCAATCTAATGTTAATAGGACGGACTTCCATCAACTAAAAAGTGAGGAACCCAAAGTACAGTGAACTGCACTAGAGTAGTGCCTCACTAGAGAAGTGCAGTACAATACTGTACTATACTACATCAAAGTCAAATTCGACCTCAGTCCTCAGCAGCTTATCTACCAATACTAATAAACCACTTATAAAGCACGTATAAACTAACTCTTCCCTTTTGTTCGGGCTCTATATTCTCGGCCACGCCGACATCTCGGAATGGCCCTTTTGGCGGCTTATGCCAAAAGGGCCGACAAAAATGACACGTGGCAGGTCGCCAGAGGTCAACAGTGGGAGACGGGACAGAACCATGGCGTCGGACATGGAAGGTACAACTTTTTTATTGGTGTCATACAGATGTCGTACAAGCCGTATCACGGCTAGTGTACCTTGTACAAATTGTACGTTAGAGTGTTTTCATTGGTAGATAGGCCATTAGATAGGGGTTGTGAGTAGGATTTTAGAACATAGGTAGTTTTTAGTACCTCTCTCTCAAATGAGCTCCTGTATATATTTGCTGACTTTGATTAGCCATAACATTCCGCTCGGGTGAGCGTTTTCAGTGATTCTTTTGGCAGCGGACCTAGGGGGGTCCTGCCTTCACTGGGTGAAATCGGTCTGAATTATTGCTTGCCTGGGTGGCTGCTATTCTTGTTCAAACCAAAGTGGGTCCGACCTATCCTAGAGGCGTAGGTTGAGCTGTGCATCCTGGGAGGCTATGGAGCTCCCATAATTTTAGGTTATGGGCCCACCCTCTAGCGTGCCCATCTTCGAGGAAAAAAGGTTTATTTGTTGGGATACTATGATGAGAGGTGCCTTAATTGAAAAGCACCTTTGGGGTATAGTATCGAGGTATGTGAGGTGTCTTGCATCGAGCATTGGTGAGGAAGCATTGCTGGCCCACCAGACTTTGGAGGAGCTCGGTTTCCAAGAGCATCAGAAGTTCCAATTGCCAATGTACACGTACATAATACGCAAGTACAGATTTTGGAACGAAAATGATCGGTTTCAAAATCTTTGATGATTTAAAGATTGGATCCTCAACTAACTTGGAACCTCTCATATCGAAACATGTATATAAAAACTTTTTTACAAGAGTTACGCGATGTAACGGAGGCCTCTGTATTACGGAGATATTGTTGTCCATACGATTACACCTCCCAATGTAACCTCACCCTTATATAATTTCACGGTAAAACTTTTCCTTTTTGTGTGACGACAAAAGAGGTAATCACTCACACTTCGGTACTTACAGCATCGCGGAAAAGAGATATAAGGACCTACGTGTCGACCAACTATAGGCATGAGTGACAAACACCACAAATCAAAATTTTGAAGGTGAATTGTATCATGCGACATCATCCACGTCATCTGCATCGCATCGTACATCGGCTGCATCGGTTTTTACGCATCGGTTCATGGCAGAATGCGATACGCAACGCATCACTACACTGTTAATTGTTACTAGTGGTAATGTTTTTTTCGCCACTTAAAACAAATTTTCTCCATACACACTTGTCTGTTGTTATATCTGACGGTTGCGATTGAAAAGTAAGATTCTCACCTCTCGATTGGCAGTCTCAAATTGAAAAAAAGACGTGTGTGCGGAGGAAAGTTTTTTTAAGTGGCGAAAAAAACTTCAATACAAATAACTAATAGCGGTGTACAGCAGAGTACATTGAACCTTGAACCAGAATTAGACCTAATAGCTTGCTAACAAACAATGCTTATATTATAACCACAGTACAACATTGTATTGTGATATCCTCCCAAACCCCATAAGAAACCGGGCTTCCTAAAAGGGAAAGTGGGAAACGTGTTTAAATGTGATAACTACTATGTAGCGTTGTGTTTTTCAAAAACAGAGGGCTCTCTGTTTTTATGTTGTTTGACGGTCAATCCCTCTCCGTTAGTTGAAATATGAAGACGCGTTCATATGTACGATGTCACGTATGAAGGATCTTACACAAAATGCAGAGTGCAATAAACAGTGGAAGCATTCATAAAAGATCACAAGAGAGAGTGCACTCCACAAAAGCCAATATGTTATGTGGAAACTTTCTTCACAAAGATTAACTCACTCTCCCTCTACGCTTCAATATATAGAACTTCAAACATAGCGTCACTACTTCAAACTAAACGAAACAACAAATAGCAAGTGCGCACTAAGCGCTTATTAGTCAAATCACGTCTATAAGCGAAACACTAAAGTTATAAACTACGCTGCCCATCGTTATTAGTGCTAATAACACTAATTCGGTCGCGACTTTTTTTGGCAAAAAATCACAAAATATAGTTGACAACATTATTTAAGGAAGTGGACCAAAATCTGCCAACGTTAGCTTGCACTAAATTAGCATTATTTATTCTAATTTTCTAAATTTACACTAATTTTTATTTAACACTAATAACAATGGGTGTACTATTCAACCGTGCACACATCACTTATCTCTATACAATCGTTGTGCTGATTTGGTCGCGTCTACAAATATTCGTACGGACGTCTTGAATAGTACAATAGTATTAAGACGTTTTGATAAACAGGACACGGTCCATGCGCGTGTAACGGGCATGATAAGGGGGCATGATAAACGGGCATAATAAACGGGCATGAGAAACGGGCATGACAAACGGGCATGATAAACGGGCATGAGAAACGGGCATGATAAACGGGCATGATAAACGGGCATGAGAAACGGGCATGAGAAACGGGCATGAGAAACGGGCATGAGAAACGGGCATGAGAAACGGGCAGGAGAAACGGCATGAGAAACGGGCATGAAAACGGCATGACCCGGAAACGGGCTTAGAAACGGGCAAGAAACGGCATGAGAACGGGACGAAAACGGCATGAAACGGCATGAAAACGGCATGATAACGCAATGGGCATGAAATAAGATTACGGTCCATGCCCGTAAATAGCATGATTTACGATTAAAACGCTATCAAACTTGACAGTCGCCAAACCAAATTTACGCCTCACAAAGAATCTACGAAAACATAATGATTTCAAACCAAACAAGACCACCACTTTAACCAAAAGACAAACTAAACGGCCGCGTGACAAACACGCGACGGCCGATTACACATCCTCGTTTGTTAAGGTAGGCAGTCCAAGGAAAATAGCTTGCAAATGGATTTTAGGAAAAATCCGAAATCTTTGAGATCGATAAAAATACAAAAGATTGGGCAGCACAAAAAAGACAAAACGAGTCAGCAAACAAAACTTCCGTACACAACGATGTTTGACTTGCTTGCGACGTCAAACGAGACAATTGTCACGAAAGACTCGAGTTGACTATAGAGAGATGGAAGAGGGAGAGAGGATAGAAAAGGAAAACGTAAATAGTAAAAAAACGAGAAGGGAAGCGAGCGAGAGAGTGAGAGAAAAGGAAAGCAGTGACATTCAGATTGGCGAGGGAGAACCGAGAGAGGGAGGGGGAGGGAAGGAGAGGGAGAGAGGGCGAGAGGGAGAGAGGGAGATAGAGATATAGACGGAGAGGGAGAGCGAGAGAGAGAGAGAGAGAAAAAAAATGTGGTGCTATTGTGGGAACTCTGCGGTGGCTGCTGATCCTGAAGATCCAGGTGAGAGGGGGAGGAGAAGAGAGGGAAGTACGAAAGGAAAAGAGCGGAAAGCAATGGAGGAGAGAGAAGAATTGGGGAGGAGAAGGAGAGGGAAAAGAGGAGGTGGGATAGAGAGGGAAGAGAGAAATATTGGAAGAGAGGGTAATGGGAGGGAGGAGGGAATGGAGAGTCGGAGGAAAAGGAGAGAGAGAGGTAAAATGAGTGGGAGAGAGGGACTTGGGAAATGGGAAAGGGAGGAAAATAGGGAGGAATTTATTTATTTCTCCTTTATTTTTCAGGAAAAGGGAAAGAAAAGGAGCAAGGGGAAGGAAGACAAGCGAGAGGGAAAGAGGGAGAAGAGGTCATGGAGTGGAAGCAGATAGAGATGAATGGGCAAAGGAGAAGTAGAGGAAAAAGGAAGATAAAACCATAGACCGAGAGAGGAGTGAAAGAGGAAAGGGAAGAGAGGAGGGGGGGCGAGAGGAGAGGAGGAGAGAGGGAGAGGAGGGAGGGGAAGGAGGGAGGCGAAGGACGACGGGCAAGGGAGGAGGGGAAGGGGGGAGGCGAAGGGTGGAAGGGAGGAGGGGAAGGGGGGAGGCGAGGGGTGGACGGGAGGAGGGGAGGGGG
>JBBHKE010002810.1:0-92216 GCA_037447655.1 Zygnema cylindricum
GAGAGGCAGAGGTCGCAATCAGGTACGCAAATCCAAACCCAATCCGTACCCGGTCGGCCGCATTAGATCCGGTACGGATTCGGGTGCCAAATTTTGAGGGCCTGCCGGATTCGGCCGGGCCGGGTGATACAGGAAAAGAAAAATAAATTCGGGTACGGGCTGGGGAATAAAAAAACGAACAAAATTGAAGGTTTCGTAGGTATTTACCTAGAGCTGCATTTTGGTGTCCATACTATACAACATTATTGTACTTTGTACTCTTGCTATCTTCGAAGAAAACATAAAACCTGATAATTGCAAATTGGGAATTGATCTTGGCAGTGACTGTTTTGGTTGCGCAAAGTCACTTACGTCATTTTGTCAAAAATGGTACGTTCGAAGTACACATTTGTACAAGTAACGTACAGTTGAGTCTAAATTTGACGGTCAATCGGTTGGACAGCTTTGACTTTCAAAATATTGTTTCAACCGATTAAAATTTTGCCGCGCTTGCGAACGTCGACCGTCATAAAAAAATTAGCACTTCACACGGCCGGCGAACGTTTACGGTAACAAAACTACGGTAACCACATGTAAATAAAAGTGTTGCAAACAGTCACTTTTTGTCGTTACGTGAGCTCCACGGTGAAAGCACGTTGGACATTAACTTAGCCACAAAATTGAAATTTAGTCGTGTAAGCGTTACATTGAACTAGACGCAAACTGAAACGAAACCTCTTTAAACTGAATTACTGAAAGTCTTGTACGGAAATATTAAAACGCACGAAACGAAATTTCGCTGTCAATGTTGATTAATAGATTGTGTGGCTCGTTTTCGTCGCGCGTGACGATGCACATTTTTTCATTTAATTTTGATTGATACTTTTACGCAGGGTCATTTTATTATAGTGTACAAAGTTTATTTCGTTTTGTGCGTTTTAATATTTCCGTGCAAGGCTCACAGTAAATTAGTTTAAAGAGGTTCCGTTTCAGTTTGCGTCTAGTTCAATGTAACGCTTACACGACTAAATTTCAATTTTGCGGCTAAGGGTAGAATTCCATTAGACAAAAAGTTGGGTTCGTTACTGGACGCCGTACGTTTTCGTACAACGTCGTACGTTTTCGTACAGCGTCGTACGTTTTTGTACAACGTCCTACAAAGCCGTAGCTTAATTTTTATTTTGTCAGCTGAAACATCGTTACTGGAAAGCTGTCGGGAGGCTCCAGTGATGTAGGCGTAGTTTTTGGCCATTGGATATTCTACCCCGCCAATCGTTATTAGCGTGTAAGTTTTTTTAGCGTATACGAATAATTAGCATGGTTTACGCTAATTGGGAATTTGAAAATTTTCCAAGAAATCGTCTATTCTAATTAGGAATTAGGGTTTGTTTTAAATAGTGTGGATAATTCTATTTGAGAATAAAAAAAAAAAGCGGGACCGAATTAGCGTACACAACGCTAATAACGATTGGCGGTGTACTTTTTCAAATTCGCGAAGCAATCGCGCACATCGTCCTCTCCTTGCGAGGAGAGTTGTACGGTACTGGTCATGGTAAGGTCGTGTACCATTGGTACACGTTAAAAAGAAAAAAAATATCCACTTTGAAAATGTTAAGTCAAAGTTTGTAATCGGCCGTCGCGGTCTGTCGCGCGACCGACTATTCTGTCTTATTTAGTCAAAGTTGTAGTCGGCCGTCGCGATTTGTCGCGCGGCTGGCTAATTTGTCGTTACACTAAGTTAGTGGTCCCGGGTGGTTTTATTTAGTCGTGTAGTGGATTGTAGTTTTTGTGGTTTCGCGGAGATTCAGTTTGACGAAGACCACGTTATGTTTCGTTTGGTGTGTACGGTATGTAGGTTCGTTTTGTCTTTAGTTGGTTTTTATTGTACGCGTTAGTTGTAGTGGCAGTTCTTTGTGTTTCGTTGTTGACTCAATATGAGTTGTACGCACTTAGTGCGCACTATCTAGTTTGGCTTGAATTATAGTGACGTCACAGTAACTGCACTATATACTGCAGCCTAGAGGGAGTATGAAGTTAATCGTTTTATGGGAGAAAATGTCTATGAAATATATTGGCATTTATGGACAGCTCTCTCTCGTGTGAATTATGTGAATGCTTCCGCTGTAGTCTTGCACTCTGATTTTTGTGTAAGATCCAATCAAGTGGTATCGGAGCTTGTGTGCTCCTTTGAGGTGTAGAAGGGTGGCTAGTTTGGCCGCCATGGGGAGAAAGAAGAAAAATACCCCTTCTCCTTTGATGCCTTCTCCGATATTTCCGCAACCTCCGGATCCGGATCCTCCAGATCCATCCGAATCATCTTCGGATCCGGAAGTAGAAACTCTATTTGCTTTCACCGGCAAAACTTATGAGGAGACCATTCCGATCGATCTGGTTGGTTGAAAAGAGGAGAATGAGGGGAAAAAGAAGGAGGAAGATGACCCGATGGGAGATCGTCTCCAAAAACTGATGGATGGTCTTTTCCGTTATGTGGATCAGCGGATCTCCGAGGTAAACCGTGTTACTAGATCTCCATTATTCGGAGATCCGATTCCGGATCAAAGCATCGGCGATACGGAAGGAGGTGGAGGAGATGAGGAGGAGACGAGGGAATTAATTCGAAAGGGAAAACTTCCCATCGATGATGATTCCGATCTTGACGATTGGAGTGAAGGGGACGAACCGGTTGAATCTATGTTCGGCAATATTGTCATCTTCAATGGGACAAATTATCAATCGTGGAAGAAATATATCAAAGGTCAATTTAAATTGAAACGGCTTTGGAAGGTGGTAAAAGGGGTGGACAAGATGCCTACCTTGGATCGGAGAGCTTATCGTGTGTGGACGAAGAAAAATCTTTCCGCAATCGGCGGTTTATTTCAATCATGTAGCACTACTATATATGATCTATTCCTTACCTGAAGATTTGCCCATGATTTTTGGGTGGCTCTTGAGAATCACTTCGAAAAGAGTCTTCAAAATAAGGGGCAACACATTTATACCGATTATACCTCATTTAAGGTCAAGTCGAGTGAGTCGATCGATGAAGCAGTGAAAATATTCAATATTATTATCGAGCAACTCGCAAACTTGGGAAAGTTCATCGATGAGAGTGATATGGCATCGGTCTTCATCCATGCCTTACCGGAGAAAATGATACATTTGAGGGACATTATTTTATCGAGGGATTCGAACACTTTGGATTCGATTATCACTTTCCTCAAATCCACCGAGGCGAATCGTCCGAGTTCATCGAGGGGACCCCAACCGACCGGTTCCCTCAATGCGACGACAACGGAAACGCCCGATCTAAATTATCTTCGGGAAAGAGGAGGTAGAAGAGGTGGAAATCCGAGAGGAAGAGGGGGAAGAGGACACGAAAGGGCCGGGAGATCTCCTTCTTAACCCGGATATTCAGATCTAACCAATATTGCTTGCTTTCAGTGCGGCAAACTTGGTCACATGGCGGCTTCTTGCCCGGACAAGGAGCGTCAATGCCATTTTTGCGGGAAATGGGGCCATATAAGCCCCCAATGTTATTCAAAGGCTGAAAATGGAGGAGCGGGCGGTAGAGGAGGCGGCGGCGGTAGAGGAAACGGCAGCGGTAGAGGAGACGGCGGCGGTCGATACGGTGGACGCGGTGGCGGTCATCTTGGCGGCCGCGGTGGTCGTGGAGGCCGCCATGGAAGGGGAGGATGACACTTTATAGGTGACAATTACTTTGAGGGAGGCGATGAAGCGCAAATAATTTTCGCCCTTAACCTGTCGCTTGATCTTTTGGCAGGTTCTACATTACACGAAAAAGAGTGGATAATTGACTTTGGAGCGTCACATCACGTTTGTACCGATGCTTCACTCTTTGACGATTTTCGCGAACTCACGGTACCAAAAAGAATCACTGTCGCAAGTGGACAAGTGATTTCGATAAGTACCGTGGGTACTGTACGGTTGGATTTACCAAGTTTGGACTCACGTGGGGTAGAAAAAGTTACGCAAGCTCAATTAACTAATGTTTTGTACTTACCTGAAGGTTCAATGAACCTTCTCAGTGTACCGCAGATTCAACGAGCGGGCGGCAGTGTAATTGCGTACGGAGATTCCACAATAAAAATTGTACGATCTGATGGTGTACAAATAGGTGAAGGAGAGGTCACGGATTTTATGCATAGTCGACTAAAATGGCGTCGGCCGAAATCCCAACCAAGTTCTAATGGCATTATTTCGCAAATTTTGCGAATTGAAAGGTGATCTCACCTTGTGGCACCATCGAATGTGTCACACATCGGAGACGAGTTTACGACGGATGATTAAAAATGGAACCGTAGGGGGATTAGACTTGGCGTCGGGAGATAAAATTAACGGATGTGAGGGGTGTAGTAAGGGGAGACAAATCCGAACGCCGCATCCCGCTAAGGATCCGATGCATCGATCTAAGCACCCGATTGATCTTGTGCATATTGATTTATGTGGGGATGTGAAACCGGAGACGATTGGTGGAAACAAATATATTATGGTGGTGGTGGACGGCTTCTGTCGCTTCACATGGGTAATATTACTTAAACACAAATCCGAAGCATTTTTACGCTTTCAAGAGTGGCATGTGATGGCCGAAAGGCAATGTGAGAGAATGTTAAAATCTATTAGATCGGATAATGGAGGGGAATTTCTTGCTTTTGATCCTTATTGTAAAGAGTGGGGAATTTCTCATCAATATACCGCATCTTACTCACCAGAATCTAATGGCGTTGCGAGAGGGAAAATCGTACTCTTCAATAAATGGTACGATCCATGGTACACGGATCCGGGAGGAGTATTCATTTATGGGGCGATGCAATTTTAACGGCGAATTATATTTGCAATGGGCGAATTACATCGGTTTCGGGTGATATAACTCCGTATGAGTTGTGGTATGGGCGAAAGCCTACTCTACACCACATTCGGATTTGGGGATGTCGTGCGTCGGTTTATATTCAAGCACAAAAGAGGAAGGGTAAGTTTGCATCGAGAAGTTGGAGTGGTTATTTCGTCGGATATAGTGAGAAAGGGAGTCTTTATCGAGGTTATGATCTGATTCGAAATATCATTGAGGAATCAAGAAATGTGGATTTTCACGAGGACTTATTATCCACAATCTCTCGATCGGCTAATCGAAATTCTAATTTTGACTTTCATGAAGAATTTGAAATTGGTGATCTTAATGACATTGAGGGTTTGGATTCGGAAATTTATCCGGAATCCACCTCCAATGTTTAGAGGGGGAAAGGTAAAATTGTGGAGAATGTTAATTTTGGTAACATAGGTGGTGGAGATTCATGGAGCGAAAATTCCCGAATGTCTTCGGACACGAGGAAATCTTCGTCTTCTAAATCGAGTGGTCTAAATGTCATTGAGGAGGAATCGGCAAAGGAGGAGAAAGAATTTGAGCCGAGGAGGAGTATGCGAGAAAATAGGGGAAAGAAACCGGCTCGTCTTTCTTTTGATGGTAAGGGGAATGTGGAAAACTCATATCATTTTATTTCGGCAGAGAGGGAGGATGATTTTCTTTTATAGCAATCATTATGTGAAAATAAGCTGGGCGATCCGCAATCGTATGTGGAAGAACGAAAATCATGCGATTGGGAGAAGCATTGGAAACCGGCATGGGAGCGAGAACTTCAATCTATTATCGACAACCGTACGTTTGAGGAGGTAAGCCTACCGGAGGGTAAAAAGGCTATTGATGCGAAGTAGATTTTTAAAACCAAAACTGGTGCATCGGGGGAAGTAGTTAATCATAAGGCTCCGCTAGTTTGCAAGGGCTTTCAACAAAGGGAGGGGATAGATTATACGGAGACATATGCACCGGTTGTTAAGTTTGATTCTTTGAGGATGATTATTGCTATTGCCGCTGCCGGCAAAAAACACATTCACCAAATGGACGTAGAGACGGCGTTCTTGAATGGTGACTTAGAGGAGGAGGTATATATGAAAGTTCCGGAAGGAGTAGTGTTGAAAGAGGGGAAGGTATGGCGGCTACGAAAGTCCTTGTACGTAATAAAGCAGGCACCGCGGACTTGGTATTTACGATTACACAAGGTCCTTACCGAATTTGGATTCGTCGGAACAGTTTCAGACTCTGCAGTTTACGTAAAAGGTGAGGGGGAAGATCAAATTATATTTTCTGTCTACGTGGATGATTTCTTGATGATATGTGACAAGTTGACGCGAATTGCGGAATTGAAGGAGTACTTACGTCTACATTTTAAAGTCACAAATTTTGGGGAACGTACGATATATTCTTGGAGTGGAAGTTTTAAGGTACGATAATGGAGATATTAAATTGTCGCAATCGCAATATTGCAAAGAAGTACTAACTAAATTTGTTATGTTGGATTCTAAGCCGGTTTTGACACCACTAGATTCCAAACTACAATATCGCAAATTTGAGGAGGAGGAAACTGTCCACGTGCCCTTTCGTGAGGCCGTTGGAAGTTTAATGTATTTAAGAGTGGCCACGCGACGGGATATTTCAGCTGCGGTTTTTGTCGTGAGCCGATTTTGTAGGCTCCTAAAAAGATTCATTGGGAGGCCGTGAAGAGGATATTTCGTTACCTTGCATGTACGGTCGAGATTGGTTAATTGTTCCTATCTGGACGAACATCTTTGGAGTGTGTGGGATATTGTGACGCAGGTTGGGGTGGAGATTTTGACACAGGAAAGTCAACGTCTGGATATGCTTTTGTCTTTGGTGGCGCGACAATTTCTTGGAGTTATCGACTCCAGCCAACAGTCGCATTAAGTTCAACTGAAGCAGAGTATATGGTTGCGTGTCATGCGTCTAAGGCGTCGATTTGGATTAAGGAAATACTTGGAGAATTGGGGATTTCAATTGGCTGTATGAAAATATTTTCTGACAGCATGAGTTCGATGGCATTGGTGAAGTATCCTGTCTTTCACAAGAGGACAAAACATATCAGGATTCAGTGGCACTTCGTACGCGATTTGGTCACGGCAAAGGAAGTTGAATTTTTGTATGTTTCGACGTTGGAGGAAGCTGCGGATATGTTGACGAAAGCCGCGGCTTATGATGTACTTTCAAGGGGGAGACCTAAATTAGGTTTGATGTGATGATTACAAGTTTGAGAGGGGGATTGTTAAGTCAGAGTTTGTAATCGGCCGTCGTGGTCTGTCGCGCGGCCGACTATTCTGTCTTTTTCAGTCAAAGTTGTAGTCGACCGTCGCGGTCTGTCGCGCGGCTGGCTAATTTCTCGTTACACTAAGTTAGTGGTCCCGGGTGGTTTTATTTGGTCGTGCAGTGGATTGTAGTTTTCGTGGTTTCGCGGAGATTTAGTTTGACGAAGACCACGATATGTTTAGTTTGGTGTGTACGGTGTGTAGGTTCGTTTTGGCTTTAGTTGGCTTTGATTGTACGTGTTAGTTGTACTGGCAGTTCTTTGTGTTTCGTTGTTGACTCAATATGAGTTGTAGGCACTTAGTGCGCACTATCTAGTTTGGCTTGAATTATAGTGGCGTCACAGTAACTGTACTATATACTGCAGCTTAGATGGAGTAGGAAGTTAATCTTTTTATGGGAGAAAATGTCTATGAAATATATTGGCTTTTATGGACAGCTCTCTCTCGTGTGAATTATGTGAATGCTTCCGCTGTAGTCTTGCACTCTGATTTGTGTAAGATACTATCAGAAAAAGCGTTCACAGGCCTACACGTCCTACATGCCACGTGCCTATATCCTACAGGCCATGTGCCTCCTGCCACGCTGGATGCAGGTGAGCCGGAAAAATCCTCGCACGCTCCGTCTGACACCCACAGACATTCAAAGTATGCCGCGAACTTCAAAGTTTGCCGCGTATTTTTGCCATTCTGTTTCGAAATTTTGATTTCCATTTTCAAAATCAAAATCTGGCCGCAAACTTTACGTACAAATAATTAACTACCTCCGGTCGTACAGATATTTCTTTCTGATTTTCCGTTTGTATATTTTTTTAAGATTTTATGAATCTGGACTCTAACCTATGTGGCGCCAATAATAATTGATGAATGTTTGTTACTAGCCCGACAAAATGGAATAGTCTTCCAGTAAACGCTGCCAGTAGAATTTTCCGTACATTTACTTGAACCGCCTAATGGAATTCTACCCTAAGTTAATGTCCAACGTGCTTTCACCGTGGAGCTCACGTAACGACAAAAAGTGACTGTCTGCAACACTTTCATTTACATGTGTTTGCCGCAGTTTTGTTACTGTAAACTTTCGCCGACCGTGTGAATTGCTAATGTTTTTGTGATGGTCGACGTTCGCAAGCGCGGCAAAAGTTTAGTTGGTTGAAACAATATTTTGAAAGTCAAAGCTGTCCAACCGATTGACCGTCAAATTTAGACTCAAATGTACTTTATTTGTACAAATGTGTACGTCGAACGTACCATTTTTGAAAAAATGACGTAAGTGACGTGCGCAACCAAAACAGTCACTGCCATGATCAATTCCCTTGCAAATTTCACCTGGAAAGTACGTGACAACATGATTATTAGCGGCGGATTTGGAAAAATAAAAAATGTCGGATTCGGGTATCTGAATTTTTGACTTTTGCGACCTCTGGTGAGAGGAGCGCCACGAAGAATGGGCACACTGTTTTTGTCGAGTGCACATTTGTCGCCTTAATTTCAGGGTGCCCGATATTTCCGGGCATCTGAAATGGCACGTCCGTTCGTTTGCGAGGATCGTGATCCCCCCCAGACCGCTGCTTCAAAGCGTGTTATCCTGCAATGCCATTCGGGGGATATTCCGGGAACTTCGGTCAAATAAAATGTTTTCACCATGATTGGCCGTACTGCGGCCGGGAAGCCGTCTGATGGCCGCCATTCATCCGTACGTTCGCCGGAAAACTTTTGAGAGCTCTACGTGTTATAGTAGAGCAGTTAAGCGTTAGTTGTACTTTTTGTCTGGCCGCATTACTTAGCATTAAATGCGCGCGCGGCCGAGCGCTAAATTACAGTCAGTACAGTACTGTACTGTACTTTACTGTACGATCTGTTTTCGTACATAATTTGTATAAGTGCGCACGAGATGATGCTTTTTGCTTAGTGCGACTCAATGAACGGATGGATTTGAGAAAGACGCCGATCGACACGTGGTCTCCAATGTGACAAACGCACCGCTTTTTTTAGGGTAAGTGCATATAAGTGAAAACTGGAAAGTTGAAAACGTCGCCTAGTTCTATGTTTTCCGTTTACTCGAAGCGTCGTCCTTGGACGACCTGCACACGCTATTTCCACGTCTCGCAAAATCTTGCCAGACGACTTACTTTTCGGCGCACCTGTGAAGACAAGGCAAGTATCGTACGGAAGAATCGAACGGATACGCTGTACTTCCGGAGTCGATTATTGTAGCAGTCAGAGGCGCGTCTAACCGTCGATTATTAAACCACTGGTTTGGCAATTTCGAATCGGACGGTCGATTTTAAAACCCGAGATCTTCTAGGGTTTAACGGATAACCTTTGCCGAATTTTAGGATCTTCCAAAGGGGCAAAATCTCCGCCGACTTGCGTTTGTCTTTTCTATGCAGCAAAATTGTTAGGGTTTGCTCGGAGGTTACTTTTCTGCAGCTCTTGACTTTTCTTCTTTCCAGTTGTCTCTTTTAGCAACAAGATAATCAATATTTTCTATTTCTAGCTCTTTTTAAAGCTTTTTTTCAAGGATTCCTATTCTTCTTCGGATCTTCGGTTTTTTCATTTGCTTTTAGTAGGACAACAAGAACAAGAAGGAGTTTTTTACGAGCCATTTTAAAAAGCTTACGGCTGAAAATTTTAGGGTTTGAAATCTGCAGTCGAAGGTTGTACGGTTTTGAAAACTTAGGGTTTGAAATTTTGAAGGTGACAAGGGGAAAGGAGGTTTTCAAGGGAACAGAGTGGAGGCTGAGTTCGCCAGCCAGAGTGGGGCAGGAAGGGGAGAAGATTCCGTGATTTTTGAAATCATGGAGCTCCCCGACGAGAAAAAAAGGAAGTTCGATGACGAATCTAATGGACTGGATACCGGCGCCGCACCTCTTTCAAAAGAAGAGTTAAAGAAACTTCTAGATCCTCTTACAAAGGATCAGCTCATCGAGCTCCTTTCAAACGCGTATGTGACGCTCCTTTCACTTTTTGTCTTTAACCTTCGTAAAAGATGAGTCTGTTTGTTTCTCCTGGAAACTGGTTAGTACTAGCTAAGATTTAACGGCAGATTTTTGGTGCATAAGTTATTGGCACCCGTACGGAATTCATTGATATTGCAAGGCGATTTTTGGATGGGAGTCTCTGGATAACAGCATCCTCCCTTTTTTTTTCGTGTATTAAGTAATATTGTCGTTTTGTTGCGATTCTCCCTCTTGTCCTATTTCGAAATCACCTTTTCTGGTGGTTGAGGGAAGCATGGACAGTGTTTTTTTTTTTTTTTTTTTTTTTTTTTTTTTTTTCGTTTTTGGATATAGACCATCGTTTGATTCAGCCTGACTCCAGTATTAATTTTCTCCAGGACTCATTTATTTAATAATAAATATTATTATTTTGGTGGCTCCAATGTTATACCTGGCAGTCTTATAGGGCGTATATATATGTACGGAATTACTGGCAATACTGGCCAGTAATCACTGTAATTGTACGGCAAATTGTACGTTTTAGGAAAATCCTTCAGTCCTCTGTCCAAATGCTATGATTACTGCGCCTGTAACGCCAGGTACAAGACTTGTATGATTTCTCTTATCTTCATCTGTGTTATCGCCTGCGTTTTAGATGAACGTTTCTGAATTAGCGGATTTTACTGTCTTTTACAACGGCCTACTTTGTTTGTCCTATTCTGCTTCACAAGCAGATCTATGCTCTCAGAAACATTTAAGTTTTCAGTTTTATGCTTATTCCAAATTTGCGAAATGTTTGGAAAGTAAACAGCATAGTTTAAAAGTGGGAAAACGCGTGGAACTCTACATCTGGTTAGACTGTGCTAAATGCGTATTACAAGGATTTTTGCCTATGAGTATAGCATGGGACAACTACATCCAGCGTTTCCATACCTTTTCACGCATTAAGGCTATGGTTTTACTGTGAAATACCATGAGCCTTTTCTTGGTGATGGTTGTCGACTTGGCTTTCTGATGGTGTTGATGACGTCAGATCAGATTATCATTTCCTGTCAACCTTTAGTGGTGTAAACCACACCAAATGCTTATGTGGGCTTTTCACATGGAGTCTCCGCGCATAAATGTGGTATTTTTTCTGAAAATGAAAAATGAATGTGGATGCCAGGTGGTCCATCTTTGCCTGACAATCCATTGTGTGGTATTCGTTGATACCGAGTTGCATATAGCACTTTCGGTTCGGTTTGTATTGGCTCGGCTCTATGTTGGTCGACGCGAACTAAGTGGTTTAATACCTGGTTTGGAAATTTTGAATTATGCCAATGCTACTGACCTCCAAAGCCGCAAAACTTCCATTAACTCTAATTAAATTTAAATAACAATTTTAGAAAATCATTACAAAGCTTGAACGAATTTCGTCAAATTTAAGCTCTATTAAATTACTGGTGAACTCTTGAAAGTTTATTCGTACGTTTTATCAAATCAAAGACGAGCATACTCCTCAGGTCAGGCTATTTCTGCCTGGGATTCTGTTTGAGTCCGGAAAGGTCTTTGAGCCAGTCCTTTTTTTTAACCTGTTTTTTCAGGATTCAATAATTCGTATGTCGTCTTAGTTATGAATTTATGGATTTCTAAATTGATCGTCTTATTGTCTTAATTGTCTACAATTTATCGCACATAATTATCTTATTTGTCCTGGCATGGACTGGTTTGGTTTGTTGAAAAGGTTCTGCTTTGCAGATACTTTTTAAGAAGAGGGGTGAGCTGACTGTCCTGAAATCATCAAGTCTGTAGCATGTGAAGTTTGTAGCATGTGAAGGGCATACTGACGAGTGAATGGGTTGACCTGCCTGGATTGACTCAAGTGTGGATGCAAATTTGTGGGTCCCTGGGTGGATTTTGGCGGGATTCGGCGAGTAATGATGGCAGTGGTGTACATTATGCTAGTGTTGCTGAAGAGATTA
This sequence comes from Zygnema cylindricum, assembly GCA_037447655.1. NCBI lineage: Eukaryota > Viridiplantae > Streptophyta > Zygnematophyceae > Zygnematales > Zygnemataceae > Zygnema > Zygnema cylindricum. The sequence goes on from JBBHKE010002810.1 coordinate 12,047, forward strand.
ATGAAGTTGCCAGCAAGGATCCTGCCCATCGGAAGCTGTTTGTGCGTGGCCTGGCTTGGGAGACTACCACAGTGACCCTGCGTGAAGTGAGTGCTTGCCTTGGGGCGTACCTGGCCCGACCGTCTTATCTCTCTTTCTTGCTTCTTGACCTGTCTCACCTTTTGGTGTCGTGGAATGGCTGCTGTATGTGTTGGTTTTTGGTGAGTGGAATGTTGGGTCGCATGAGGACAGACGGCTTGGAATGAAAGGACAGTGAATTGTGCTTGAATTTCTACCATCTGATTCTTGGATAACGCGCCTATTTTAGATTTTAAAACGGTTGTTATGCGATTGTCTGTCATATGTATGCTAGTTACTTTCTTTCTTTGTCGCGACCTTGGGCGTGATGGGACGTTACCTTTCCTCGCAGGCCTTTTCTGAGTATGGGGATATCGAAGAAGGTGCAGTCATCACAGATAAAACTACAGGAAAATCGCGTGGTTTTGGCTTCATTACTTTTAAAAATATGGACTCTGCCTATCGAGCTTTGAGGGAGCCAAGTAAACGAATTGATGTGAGTATTTATCAAGCCTATAGGTGTTCATGCCTTCTAGGGGATGCATACGAGCAGTATGATTTTGTTATAAGCTTACATTTTTCTGTTCAATTACGCTGATTACTGCCTAGTGTCGCCAGTAAGAGTGTACATATTAATACCCTGTTAGTTATATCTCTCTTCAGCATTGTACCCTATCTCGTTTCCTCCTTTTTTTCTTTTGAAATTACATCTGGGCAGCTTTTCTAAAGATGCTAGCTGAGTAGAAAATGTATCGCTTTTCATCCCTAGCATTGTAATCTCTGGTTGATGTGTTTGTATTAATCTGTTTACACCAATTAATTTTTTTAAAACCTATGAGTTATCCATGCAATGGAATGTTTTAAGTCCACTAGATGAATACCTGGCACACTGCAGTACACTGCCCTCGGGTTTCAGTGTTACGAACACTAATTTGGCCGCGTCTTTTTTTTTTGGTCAAAAAACATAAAATATTGTTAATAACATTCTTGAAGTGCGTGGCCTGAAAGCTGCTGCGTCTCTCTGCCCTAAGTATTACTGATACTGGTTTTCCTGTAATACCGATAATTCCTTTACACTATTAGCGACGGCAGTCTGGATGACAAAGAATTTTATTTGCAATGGTTGCCGCTACAGGGTCGTATGACTGTTTGCAATTTGGCTGCCCAAGGCAGCAGTGCCCCAGTTTCATCAACTGCCGACCAATCGCAACGGAAGTTGTATGTGGGTAGTCTTTCCTATGAGACAACTAGCGAAACTCTTCTAAACTTCTTTGCTCAGTATGGCGAAATTGAGGAGGGGGCCGTTGCATATGACAAGAATACAAACAAGTCTCGGTGAGTTGTCATGGACACCTAGTGCGATTTTTTGTAGTTTCCTTTTTTCTTTGTTAAAATGGGTCCGGAGGTTTATATTCATTGGTCGCGTTTTGTTGCACATACAGGGGCTTCGCTTTTGTGACCTTTAAGACGGTAGAGGGAGCAAAGAGGGCAGTCTCTGATACGCACAAGACCATTGATGTAAGTTCTATTAGCATCGTCATTCTCCTGTTTTTTTTTTTTTTAAATTGGTTGTTGGGATGGGGCATGGGCAGCTAAATTCAATTGCAGTTGCAGCTTGATTTTCTTGAAGGCCTTTGCACTTTTTTTGATGTGAAATGAGCTGTTTTGGTTGCCTGCCATCTAAATGTTATACGCCAGAGTTTTAGGTACAATAGTTTTTGACAATGTCCTGCATCTGGTAAGCTTGCGTGCATTTTGACAATGCTCTGTATGGTAAGTTCGTTTTTTCTGGTAAACTTGTTTTTTTCCATTCATTTGGTGATTTTCTGGGCCTTGTCATTCTCAAATTGTTGCAGGGACGCCAAGTAGTGGTGAAAGTTGCTGCAGAAGGCCAGAGGGAGAAGGCTGCACAGCAAGCAGCTGGTACGTTGCCTTTCACATTTGTTACCTTTTACATTTATCAGCCTTCCCATTTATTACCTTGCACATTTGTTACCTTCCGCCTTTGTTACCTTTTACATTACCTTTGACATTTGTTACCTTTCACGCCTGTTACCTTTTACATTTGTTACCTTTTACATTTTGCTACCTTTTTCATTTGTCACTTTTTACAGTTTACCTTTTATGCCTTTCTCATTTGTTACCTTCCACACTGCTAGTGCTCCTTTTTTTCAAACATTTTTCATTTTTGCTACATATGTGAGATGAGCTGGACTATTTTGAATGACGCCAATTTTTTTCTGCTCTTGTGCAGAAGATGTATGTTTGGCATTTGTTGTAATTGTTTGACATTTTTTACCCTTCCATGTACCTTTGTAAAATCTAATCTCAACTTTTCCTTGCATGTGACGACCTTCCATTGCTAACACAAGGTGTTCGATTGTCAACTGTTTTTGAGCATGTAACAGCTGCCGTTTCCGCTCAGGCTCCGATGATGGCTCAGCCTCAAGCTGTCTCTCCCATGCAGCAAACCATGCAGCCTAACTATGCCCAAACCTATACTACCGCCATGAACCAGCCAGTCGCTCAGATAGGAGCTTACAGACCGCAAGTGGCATCGAACCAAACGGTCAGTATGGCTTACGGGAGTCCAGCAGGAATGACGGCTTACACTACTGCACAGCCGACTTATACCGGATTGACGGGAACTTCCCAGTATACCACGACGACTCCTGTTTCAGGAATGCAACAACAGTACGCCACTTACACCACACAGCCGTATCAGACAACTCAGATGAACACGCCTTTAAATGTGAGTACCGGTGTAGCCACGACAGGAGTGACTCCTCAAGCCACTGGAACCATGCCGATGTACTTCACAGGAACAACTTGACAAAACTGAGATAAAGTGAGACAAAACTGACAGCTTAAAACTGACAGCTCTAGAATGACTAGCTGCTTATTTTTTTCCTTTTTTTTTTAATGCTTTTTTGAGCTCTTCTTAGACTTTGATGTTACGCATTTATAGGAAGTCATTACTCAGAGGAATAAAACTTTTAGTGTGATGGTACTTAAGCTTGTGTAAACAAAATAGTTGTTGCATATAACATTTCTTTTGTCATATGGTTTTTTTTGCAAAGGTGATGGTGGAGATCTGATGTGTTTCCTCTAATAATTAACAGTCTGAATACCGCATGCAGTTGACATCTTTGGTGAGTTTCAGAGAATGGTATACGAAACTTGAAATAAGATCAATTTCATTTGACAAATGTCTTTGTTTCTTGTGATCAAAACCCATAATTTTAGGGTAACACAAACAAGTTCAGAAATTCTAATACTGTTTCACTTAACAATATGGAATTTTTTGGAACTTGAGTAAAATAGAAAGATAGAAAAAAAACCTAACTACACTGATTTAATGCGGAAAGTATCAACGCCTCTTGGTGACTGCAACATAAAGCTATTAATCAAAGTGGTGACAATGAGACACAATTGAGCTAGCTAATTGGCTATCATTATCCTATCCACTACACCGCCAATCGTTATTAGCGTGTAAGTTTTTTTAGCGTATACGAATAATTAGCGTGGTTTACGCTAATTGGGAATTTGGAAATTTTCGAAGAAATCGTCTATTCTAATTAGGAATTAAGGTTATTTTTAAATAGTGTGGATAATTATATTTGAGAATAAAAAAATAAAAAAAAAAGCGGGACAGAATTAGCGTACACAACGCTAATAACGATTGGCGGTGTAGTTTATCGAATAGATTGAATAGTCTGTGAAGTCAACAACACATTAGATTATCTCTATATCTTTTTCTCCCTTTCTTTCTCTCTCTCTTTATCTTCATCTTCATTTGTCATCTTACTCTTCATCGTTATTTTTCTGTCTTTCTTTTCTTAATCTTCATCTCTTCTCAATCTTTCTTCACTTTTTCTTAGTTTTCATCTTCACCTTCTTATTCATTTTCCTCTTCAACTTTCTTTTTTCTCTTTATCCTCAACTTTGTATTTCATCTTTTTATTCATCTTCATCTTCCTGTTCCTATTCCGTTATCTTAATGGTTTATCTTCCACTTTCTCCATTTTTATTTTCATCTTTGTCTTCATCTTCTATGATCTCTTCTGTCTTTATCTTTGTTTTCCTTTTTGTCTTTCTCATCAATTTTCCCTTTCTCTTAAATTTCATCATCCTCTTCAGCGCCATCTTTATTTTCAAAATTTAGGTAAGGAAAAATGTATTTAACATCATGATGTATGGAGTCATCCCTCATACAGTCATATCTATTCAGGGCCTCTTTATTGTCGCTGCGCCTCAAATAACTGAATTGGAGAAAAGGATCGACTGCCTACATTAAAGGAGAAATATAAACGATGAAAATAACTTTTCAGTGGGGAAAATTTAATTAGTGAAAATTTGGACTTATGATGTACTGTTAGCAACGAGCAATGTAATGCGACAACCCATCCGCAATTTACTTATGAAATTCAGACAACTTTTGCAATATACAGTGACGCTTTAATCATTAGATGTTACTAATTCTGAACTTTCCAAAACCATTAAAATAAAAGAACACAAAAAAATTAAAGAAATTGGCTTTCATTCGAAATATCTCCCTGCACTAACTGTAGAACTATTCAATTTTCATTTCAAGTTGACATAAATGCACGCTTCCATGGTGATGTACAGTGTAAGCCTCTCTATTTCTCTCCTTTCAACTTGAGGAAAAGAAAGATAAATCATATTAGAAAAGAATGTCTAAGGGTATGAATAAAATACGGAGTGGCCAATGGCGAGACAAATCATAAGTGTTCAAGGAAATGGGATGAATTATTCTAAAGAAAAATAGTCAAACAGTACAAAAGGTCATAATACATAACGAGGAGTGCCCAATAACAAGACAATTCATAGTTAATATGTATCCAACATCAACCAGACTTCAAACAAGAGACAATTATTGGAAACACTGTATTTTGTTCCCTGGTTTTATACTAAATTCATACAATTATTTCAGGCACATTCCACTAAAGAGAAAGAAGAGATCACATCCAGCTTTCCAATTTCCACACATTCCAACCATATAAGTCCAATCTGTGAAACATTGGAAACGCTACATATTGTTGCACACTACTACACTCCACCGTCAATCGCTATTAGAGTATATAACGCCAATTCGGTGCCCTTTTTTCAAAAAAAAACACCCGAAATACAATCCATAATTCTATTTTTTCCATTATTGTAATTAGGGTTTTTTTTCAATTAGCGTTAATAATGGAAGTACACTGCGATGGAAATAGTGTTGCGTACGGACAGGATATTTACGTACGAAATGGTACTTTTTGAATTCCAAAGGCATAAAAAGACACTTAACATTATTGCGCACACATGTGAATATGCACTGGAAGAAAGAGATGCAATCTCGTCGACAAAAATCACGTTCTCATATGTTCGTCCGTCGACCGTGTGAACAGCGCGACGGCGTACGAATTGTCAGATTTTGTACGGATGCACATATTACTGTAGACATCGAAAGGGCGGGATTTTGTTATTCAGGACAACCCAAATTACAGTTACAAAACTTCTGGAGGGGGCGATTTTATTAAAAAGCGCGATGGTAAACCATCTGAGTCCATAGGAACAAAATGAAGTAGCATTTCTAAAACTGAAAAAAAAAAACAAAAAAATACAAGAAAAAAAAAAAAAAAAAAAAAAAATCAACCGTACCCACAGCCCCACCCTCATATAATGCGCGTATGCACAAAACAGCAGCAGAGTGCACAGACAACAAAAAAAAACTCCTAGGAAACATACTAATCAAGAAACAAACGTATAGAAATAAAGGTTGTAAACGTCTGGTAGGCATCCTAAAACGGGGTAACAAAACATAACGCTTCCAATTGTTTTCGCACATTAAGCCTATGATTTGAACTATGCTTTGAACTGCAAAAAAACATCCTCTCTAAAAAACATCGCTTGATTATGTGTATCTGGAGATATACCATTTTTTATATCTCTTGATGATAAAGAAGGAAGGGGAGAAGGAAATAAGAAAGGAGGGAAGGAAGGAAGAAAAAAAGAAAGGAAAGGAAGAAAAAAAGAAAGGAAAGGAAGAAAAAAATAAAGGAAAGGAAGGAAAAAAGGAAGGAAGGAAGGAAAAAAGGAAGGGAAAAAAAGGAAAGAAGAAAGTAGGAGGGGAGGAAGGGAGGAAGGAGGGAAGGTCTTTTGAACTGAACATAATGATCGATACAACTTGACCATTTAAATAATGGGAAAAGACAACCAAAGTTGGGCAACAACAATCATTTCCTACTACGAGTTAGAAACTCGCAAAACTTCGTAGTCCAATGGCAGAAGAAGGACATGAGGCAAACAATGCAATGGAATTCAATTCTTCAATGGACTTTTGAAAGCTGCATTTGGGCTGGAAAAAACATTTGGAGTGGAGAAAACATTTGGGCAGGAGAAAATATTTGGGCTTGAAAAACATTTCAAAAAAACGTTTGGGGTGAAAAATCATGCTGGAAAACACGTTTTGAAAATATTTGGATAGAAATAGACATTTGGACTGGAGACTATATTTGGGCCGGAAAAAACATTTGGGCAAGAGAAAATATTTGGCTTGAAAAAACATTTTGAGAAAACGTTTGGGGTGAAAACATGCTGGAAACACGTTTTGAAAATATTTGGATAGAGAAAGACATTTGGGCTGAAAAAGAGATTTGGGCTAGAAACAATATTTGGGCCGGAAAAAACATTTGGGCGGGAGAAGACATTTGGGCTTGAAAAAACATTTTGAAAAAACGTTTGGGGTAAAAAAAATAAGCAGGAAAAAACATTTTGAAAATATTTGGATAGAAAAAGACATTTGGGCTGAAAAAAACATTTGGCCAGGAGACAATATTTGGGTTGGAGAAAGCATTTGGGCAAGAGAGTATGGCTGGAGAAAACATTTTGAAAACATTTGGTCTGGAAAAAACATCTGTGTCGAAAAAAACATTTGGATTGAAAAAGTATGGGTTGAAAAAAACACTCGGGCTGAAGAAAACATTTGGGCTGAAAAAAATATCTGGGTTGAAAAAAAAACATTTGGGTTGAAAAAAATACTTTGGCTGAAGAAAAAGGAGTGGAGAACATATGTGGGCCAAAGAGAACATTTGGGGTGGAAAAAAGATTTGAGGTGGAAAAGACATATGGGGTGAAAAAAACATTTGGACTGGAGAAAACGGTTTGCCTCAAGCTTTCTTCCCCACCTCTATGTGATTTCTCAGTATCCGTTGAGGTTGTTTCATGGAACTGCTTCAGATCACGGCCCGGCCCCATCTCACCACCATCAGCACAGCTACTTTTTGTCACGGCCCCACCCGTCTACAGCTGTCACAGGGCACCCCTTCGCACGTGTCAGGAAAATGCCAGTGCACCCACCGATACTCAAGCGTATTAAAAAACGTGCTAAAAAAAAGTGTTAAAAAACCTGTTGAAGATTGCACTAAAAAAGCGTTAAAATTCAACAATATGGAACAACATAGGAACGACACCGGTTTTACAAATTGGTACGGATTATAGTAACACAAACAATTCACGGAATACGTAACAATTACAATCCCTATCACCAGTATCGTATCCACTCTCTTCTAATATCGTCATTTGATCGTTTTAACTGCTTCTCCTCGTTCTGAGATGGCCATGACCATGATCAGATGCGACCAACAACTGCATCATGCAAAATTGGAAAACTGAGCAATCTAATAACACTGGATTCTTGCATAAATCCTTTGTACAAAGCTCCTTGCAACAACCTGAAAAAACGGAACTGACAACATTTGACTGACATATACCTGCCCAAAAACAGCCACCTGTCATTTGGGTGAATGGACCCTTTTGCTCTGCTTTCACTCAACGGCCACTGTCGTGGTTTCCGTAGTTTTCACATCTCTCACAGCCACTTGTCTCCAAGTAGTTTTAAAAGTTTTCGACATTTTTGTAGTTTTGACAGCGGCCTTTCGTAGCCACTTATCTCTTTCTAGTATGTGTGAAAGGGGACTGCTTTCTTCTCTCTCCTGTTTCCACACGTGAGCCATAAACAAGAACCACACAACTAAGAAACTGTTTATTTCCTCAGAAGTGTCAAACTATCGGAAAGTACATGTTTTGTGAGTACGAGAGATCATATATACGGCTACAGACAAAAATGTACCCTCAAGAAAAAGATAAACACATTATCCTACAACTCCAGGCCTTTCCGTAATATAGGACTCTTGAAGCATGATATACACTAACGTTAAGATCAAACATCCACTCACAGTCACCATTCATTTATTCTGGAAACAATCAAATTATGAATTACTGGACGATGTTAAACTTTCCATACTCCAACAGCATAAAGACAGTGAGCCAATAATCAATCTTGAAGTATTTTACATTGGATAATGGCAGACAATGAACATAATTCAAATCAAACCATATCCAGAAAAGGTGCAGGCCCATATTCAGACCTGAGTTTCAATTATTTTGAAACTGAAAAAATCAGTTCGTGCATTTACTTACAAGGATCCGGCTCATCGTCATTAAATGCTTCAGTCTTTTCTGAAAACTTCTCGCACTGCCTGAACTCGTCATCATCCTTGTGACCTTCAACTGTATCTTTGATTTCGTCTTCAATTTTGTCGTCTTCCCTCTCACTGACGGCCTTGTGTTCCTCATGTCTGAGAAACAAAAACAGTATGCAATTCAGCCTATCACGAGACAAGTTCACAAGAATAGCAATAATAAAAGAACCTCGATAGAACACAGCTCACAATAGAAGTGCTTTCACTCAGTGTCTTCACTCAAACTCTAGAGGTACAAAAGATAAAAGCTACACACAAACTGAAAAGTCCAAATGTGAAATTTGCTCCCAAAAAATGGCCAGATTTGATACACATGAATTAAATACGATAGCAAATGCGTCAAAACGATTTTCAATTGAGCCTCATGTACAAAATAAGAACATCTGCCCATTTTCTTCTATGTCATTTGAACAGCTTCCAACCCTTGCAAAAATTGATGCTCAAACAATCTAACAATTGAACACAACAGCAGAACTCAACTCAAGCATAAGATCAACAATAATGAAAAACAAAAATTGGCAACTTAGGCATTGTGCTTGCACTACGTGTACTGTATTATATATGTCTTGACGCAAAAGTATCTTGTTTCATGAAGCCAAACATGGAGTTCATGAACAATCTCTGACGAAGTACGATGAGGAGGCTATACCCATTATGCTCATCTTCTTCTTGTAACTTTTCCTTCCGCTCCTCTGGAGATAGGCTGGACAAGCACACAGCAGAGTTAAGCTTGAGACATACACAATAGCAGTCAGGTTAAACAAAGGCAAGGCTCACAGACAAGGATAAAAAAACAGACAAATCCTTCTCTGAATTCATTTCAAGGTCATGTATTTCAAAATTTGGAGTGAAGTAAACAACTTGTTATGCAATCCATATGTTGATTGTTGCTGGTTCATTTTACAAGAAATTGCAAATAAAAGCGAAGCGATAATAATCTGTTCAACTGAAGGAGAAAAAAAAAAAAAACCCCCGCAGCTGGTTCACTTTTCGACATCTACTATATAAAAAAAAGGAAGAGAGATCCGCCAAACATTATGAGAGAAAGGAACTGCATGTTGATAGACTTTTGCATACATGACTAAAACCTTCAAAAAAGGATTTCACGCAATTTTATCAAGATCTACCTTATACACTCTTCAAACGAGTTCCTAAAAACATAGAAAAAAGATATCAAGCAACTTTTCAGTATCCACCCTACACATTCTCCTCGAACCATTGTTCCAACCACCAACTGCATCACGATCCACATCAGTGAAACCTCTCAAACGACAACTGGCTTTACTGCGTCCAAGTCAACAAACTGGTCATCGTCCATCTTCAATCACATAAATACACAGCTCAACAAACACATGGTGTTGTTACCTGCCCTCCTCGCTTCCATTTCTCCCCTGATCATACTTTGCATCCTCTTTGGGAGAGTCTGACCTCGAACGACTGCATAAAATGATCAAAACAAACTCAAAAAACTTCTCAGCCACTAGCCTTACAAGTGAGACTCTCCTCTGGCCTCTTGTTCCCCTAATCCCATTCATGAAAACGCTAAGAAACACAACCACCTACAAATAACTTGCTGCAATCGAAACGATAAAGGCACCTTAAAAGCAGACTGTTATACCATACTTAATAATTTCAGCTGAAAAAATGAAACAAGAAGTTGCTAAAAGCACCGATGATTGCTATTCCTACATCAACGAAAAACATAACTTTCATGCACACAGAAAGTTCATTTCAAAAGAAGTAAATATAACTTGCCTCCTGCTGGTCCTACGGGGCTGTGGAGAAGGGCTCCGGCTCTTTATCCTGTCATCTTCCTCATCATCTTTTCCAACAGGGCTCCTCTCCTTATCGGAAGGAGAATCTTCTCGTCCGCGATCACTATCTTGACTGTGACCTCTGGAATGATTCTTACTACGACTTCGACTTCGACTCCGACTTTGACTTCTAGTTCGACTATGACTCTGACTACGACTGCGACTGCGACTACGATCGGGACTACGACTTCGACTGCGACTAGGACTCCTTCTGGGACTAGGACTCCTTCTGGGACTAGGACTCCTTCTGGGGCTAGGACTACGGACACGACGATCCCGAGAATCATCTCTGCGACGGTTGTCACCGCGGCCAAATCCACGGTCACGGTCACGACCACGATCGCGATCTCGTAGGGAGTCCCTGTCATGATATTGATCACCATGAGACCAGCAAGTCAAATAAATGCCATGCCGAAGTGAGAACAGATGCAACTATTTTCAAAAATGAAACATATTTGAACTGAAATATATTTGAAGCAGATCCCTTACGCAACGATAAAAAAGCTCCAGTAAACTAGAAAGTCTTGTGCATTTGTGCAATATATTACAATAACCAGCATCAGGAGCTAACAAACGTTCAGCTGAAATAAGCATCATGTTTTTTGCCTGTATGCAATGAAAAGTTGACCCCATGATTTACTCTATAACATGTACACGACACAGAAAAATCCCACTAAACAGGTTAACTACACTATCCATCGAGTTTATCACTCAAATTCGAGTGAGTGTTTTTCTGGCACAAAATAATAAAATTGTGTTAATCACACTATGACGCTAAGAGGGCCATAATCAGACACGTGGCAAAATATAATTTATCGTAGGTAATTCTCATAACACGAATAACTTACTAACTCTAATAGCGATGGGGGGTGTAGCATCTCACCGAGGGGGTGTCTGACTTCTATCTCTTCGCTTTGGACCACCGTCCCGAATCCTGCCTTTTTCACTGAACCACATGCAAGAAAAACGAAAGCGAATCCAAATAGGAAATAAACACACGAGGCCACAAACAAAAAAAAAACTGTTTTCACCGATTACCACCAAATTAAGCTCCAGTAAGGCGTTGTTTACAAAATGTAGATCATTAAAACCAGGCCAAACCCAGCCAAGGCTAAATGAGAAGAGAAAAAAGTTGGGAAAAATAAAAACAACTAAAATGAGCAGGAGAAAGAAACAACTGTTCCGAAAACAAGCACAGGTTTTGAACCTTACATGAACTCCTCGTTGCGTCCATACTTAGCATATTTCACCATTATTTCACGTCCGTCGACACTTCTTCCTACCGATACACAAAAGAGAACACTTACGAATTATTACCAGGAGACCATTCCTCCTCTCCCTTTTTTCCTCCCTCTAGCCCTTTTTTCCCCTTCCAACCTTCGTCAGTCCCTCTCCCTCCTTCACATCTCCAACCCTCTTATGTCTCTCTATTGTGCCTCCTGCTTTCCCTCACTCCATGCTTATCTCTCCCTACACCCCTTCCCAAAGCGTAGGCCTTCATCTTCACTCCACCTTCCCCCTCTCCCCATCCCACTTCCATCCTCCCTCCATGCTCTCCTTCAAATCAAAGCAGTGTCAAAGTGTAGGAGACAGCGTAAAAAAAAAAAGTATGTTAAATACCATAGTTCAACTGCAGTTCCAAAAGTCAGTCCTCAACAGTTTCCAGACATCCTTTAAAAATATAAAAACTCTCAAATTCAAAATCTTCCCAAGCTTTCCTCATTCTTTCTCCCTCCATGCTTTCTCTCTCCTCCCTCAACTTTCCTTATTTTCTTCCTCCCTCCATCCTTTATCTCTCCTCCCTCAAGTATCCTTTTTCTGCCTCCCTCTATCCTTAACCCTTTCTCTCTCCTCCCTCTATCCTTAACCCTTTCTCTCTCCTCCCTCTATCCTAAACCCTTTCTCTCTCCTCCCTCTATCCTTAACCCTTTCTCTCTCCTCCCTCTATCCTTAACCCTTTCTCTCTCCTCCCTCAAGGACCAAAACAGGCAAAAATAGGCAAACCATCAAGACGTTCGATTGCTTTAGCAGCTTCGTCGGCATATTTGTAACGAACAAAAGCAAAGCCTCTTGATGTTCCGGTCCTGCATCCAAAAACAGGGGAGTTTGAACAAGAAATCAGTTACAAACTTAGTTCAAATGAGCAAAAACAATTGGAAACTCTATATGTGGTTTTTCTGTAATGCACGAGTATTATGTGGCTTTTAACCACATATTGTATTTCCAATTGTCTAAGCACATTTGAACTATTTGTAGAAAGACCAAAAAACGTTTTAAAAGGAGAGAACTCAAAGACAGCACAACATGAGAAAAACCTACAAGAAAACTGCAAACCGGGAAAAGAGGACTTGATGAAGGCAAAGTACAAAATGAACAAAACCACAAGAAAACTACAAAGCGGAAAAAGAGTAATCGAAGAAGGCAAAGTATGAAATGAGAAAAACCTACAAGAAAACTGCAGGACGGGGAAAGAGGATTTGACGAGACAACACCAGTAAAGCACACAAAGAAGCAAATTAACGGGCTTTGGAAATGACATGGAGGATATAATGCAGACGGAAACCGTAAGAAAAATGCAAACAAGGTGAATGGAAGAAGAACGAGCGTACCGACGATCTCGAGGGATGAAAATGTCTTGCACATGACCATAACGATCAAAAAGAGGAAGCAAATCGTCAGGAGTTGTTCCTGCCAGAAATAAAAGAGGGCAGCCGGGATGCTTTGTCGTTTAGTCTCTTGTGTAGCATGATCTTCAACCGTACTGAATCATTTAGAGCGTTGAAAATGTGATGTTATGGACCAGTTTGTATCCAAAGGTAAAATACCATAGTGGAGCAACAGAACTAAGTCTAGCTGAGAGCTTTGCCAGAAAGGACAAAGCAAAATTTCTCCATTTTTTTTCGGTAAGTTAGCAATGCAACAAATTCGATAGAGATTGATTGGTCAATCGGGATAATATGAGAGAGAAGGGTAGAGTGTGTGAGAGAGAGGGAGAGCGGAAGGGTTAGAGTGTGTGAGAGGGAGGGAGAAGAAATAATCCGTTTTTTGTCCTACTTACCTTTCTCTAGGAATCAACCTATGCAAAATACAGAGAGAAAAATAAAATATAATAAGGCGCGCGCACACACACACACACACACACACACAAGCATATTCCAGTCCGTAAAAGTAAAATATGTGCTCACAATAACAACACTGTTCTGCATAATCATAAGCATGTCTGTACAGAAACATATTTAAAAAGGTAAAACAATAAGTTTGAACCAAGAAGTTGATTTAGTTACATACGAGCAAAATGTCACAAAAGTGCCATAAACATGTGAGCACATATATATAGCAAGGCTAAAGAAAAATGGAAGCAATATCTCACTGTAAGTGATGTTTAAAACAAGCAGTGAATACGTGTCTTTGATATCAGGTGGACCAGCTCTCCCAAAATGAGACATGGCTCTTGCAGATACCGTCGTTCCAAGCTAGGGCTTCAACATCAACCAGCAGCTACAGTACCTTTCACTTTTTGGAAGGCTCCATGGCCGACAGCTTGGAAAATTCCTGCATCATCTACGGTACAGTGCTACGTCGCAAAAGTGCGAACATTTCGTACAAAGGTCGCACGAAATAAGCATTACCAAGAAATTGGAACCTTCTCGGGAGTGCAATATGGCATTTGGCAGCTACACCGACAATCGTTATTAGCGTTGTGTACGCTAATTCCGTCCCGCTTTTTTTTTTTATTCTCAAATAGAATTATCCACACTATTTTAAAAAAAACCTAATTCCTAAATAGAATGGACGATTTCTTCGAAAATTTCCAAATTCCCAATTGGCGTAAACCACGCTAATTATTCGTATACGCTAAAAAAACTTACACGCTAATAACGATTGGCGGTGTACTGTACTGTACAGTACATTGTAGTACAGTACAGTACAGTACAGTACAGTACAGTACAGTGTACTGTAATGTACTTTTACTAAATTAATATTATTTTCGCCACTTAAAACATCTTTTATCCGTACAAATTTGTCGGCTTATAGATCTGACGGTCGCGGTTGAAAACTTGAAATCCAAGATTCTCACCTTCCGATTGGCGTCTCCTCCTGAAAATCGGACATGTGCACAGAGAAAAAAAGATTTATTTGGCGAAAAAAATAGTAACATTAATAGCGATACACGGTGTAGCTGCCAAAACGTATCCTGCACGGCTGCACCGCATCGGAAATACGGGATTACTCCGCACTTCAAAAAATTCGATCGGACGGTCCGTTGAAGAAGGATTTAAAACTGTAAATACTAAATAACGCTATGTACCACCTTCGTAGAAATTACCCAATGCAGTATTTTTATTGGTACATCTACATGTTTCGTACAGGTGCCGCACGAAATCAGCATATCGTATGTTGTAATCTTCAACATCACTCCCAAGTTTCCGGAAGCACTACGCACACTTGATTAGAAACCAGTACTCTTTTTGTACCTTGGCAAATTATATCTGTAGTTTGCAAAGTATTAAATCATTATTGTATATCTAGACTGTTCGGCTGACTGGATATACTTCATCAAACAACTTTCAAGTTTTGATTTAGAAGGCAGCAAGTCTAGTCAAAGCCAGATACTGACTTAATCTACTGAATCATCTCCTGCAAAGCACCCTCCTTTCTTCAATGTAGAAAAACATTATTTTTTATAAAAAAATCTGAAAGGGATTCCATTTGTTTTTCCTTTGTCTTTCTTCCGATATCGGGATTGTCTTGCAGCTCAATTCTCCTTATCGTTTCTTTCTCTTTTTTTATTCTTCGTCTTTTTTTAAAGCAGTATCTATTTGCATATATTGTTCTGCTAGCAATGACTGAGTGTCCTTTCGCTCGTAAAGCTTCTGCAGGTTTGCAGAAGTGTCCGGTTTCCTCGAAAGTTCGATCATCTGTTCAGCAATCACAGACTTCTGCTTTGCAAAGTCCTTCTGTATGCCAGAATAAAAATGGAACAAGAGAAGATAATGATACAGGCAGGGAAGAAAAAGTTGAATTGAGAGAAGATAATGATACTGTGTCCAATTCGTGTGGTTTTACTGAAAAGAGGATAGAGGGTACAGAAAGAGGCGGCAATGCAGCAGCTGAGAATTCAGGAGCCAAAGAAGAATCTGAATTGGAAACTGTTACGGAATCTACAGCGGAAGAAGCTATTAGTAGTGACAAAGCAAAGTGTCCTTTTGGTTACGACTCACCTTCTTTTAAACTTGGTCCTTTGAGTTGTATCCTTTGCAAAGCTCTCTTGTTTGATACATGTCGGTGCTCACCTTGCCGACACATTTTTTGCAGGTATTTAATTGTAATACTTTTTAATTGCTGGTTTTCATGTCTACGCATATGTATGTATGTGTAAGTGATGTCTACTTACGTGAGTTTGTTTACAACTATACATAACTAATTGTGTGTATGTTGTATATGGACATGTCTGTGATGTCCTTTTTTGTGTATATTTTACATCTTTTCATAATAATTGTTTGCATGTTCTATACGTACATGTCTGTGATGTCTAATTGTGTCTGTGTATTTTGTCTACACTATAATAATTGTGTGTATGTCAAATATATATGTCGTAGAGTATATGTATTTTGTTTAGTGTGTGTATTTATGCCATATACAGCATAAGTACATACATGTGTGTATGTGTTTGTATGCATGACTACCTTATAATTATTTATGTTTCACTTTCTCTCACCTATGCAAATTGTGAGAGGTTCATTGTGTCGTTCAACTAAATACTGCCGAGGAGCTCATGCCAAACAAATGCATTTGTTTTTTTTTCTCATAGATTTTAATAATGGAGTTTTTGATAGCCGGTTAAGTATGGTTGGTGTATAGACAAGTTGACTGCAACCATTTGTTGTGAAATTTGTGGATGTGAGGCCACAGTTCAAATTTGCGAAAACAATTGGAAACAATGGATGCGATTACCTCACACTATATGTGTATTATACTGCATAATACTCGTATAGCACAGGGTAACAGCATATAATATTTCCAACTATTTTCCTCTATGTAAATTACGTGTGTGTTCCTACATAACTGAATTGGGATCATTGTCTTAAAGTTTGAGCTAGCTCTATTCTTTTCTACCTTCATAAAAAACTTTTATAAAGGGCCAAGTCTTCAATTTGACTATGTGACTCAATATTACTCTTAATTTAAGTTGAAGTGTGTTTCACTTGTTGGCGCCAAAGTATTTTATGCTGACCCCAAATTTGTAGTCTACGCTTATTGGCTTTAGATGACATTCTCCATGCTTTTTTTTTTGCTAATAGAGTTTTTGTAGAACACATTATATTTTGAGCTTTTCATTATTCCATTACGACTTAGGAGACGTGTAGTTATTTCTAATTTTGATTCTAATGTTTGATTCACGTCAATTTCCTGCAACTTACTAGCAAGCGTTTTCACTCTTCCTCTTTATTGTCAATTCTACCCCTCTCTCTTTTCCTCTCCTGCTCTTTCTCCCTCTCACTTTCTTTTCCCTCTCATTCTCCCTCTCCCTTTCTTTTCCCTCTCCTTCTCCCTCTCCCTCACCCTCTCTCCTCTTTCGCTCCCACTCCCCCTCTCGCTGCCTCTCCCGCTCTCCCTTCCGCTGCCGCTCCTGCTCCCCCCTCCCCTTCCGCTGCCGCTCCTGCTCCCCCTCCCCCTTACTTTCCCTCTCTCCTTCCCTCCCTTTTCTCCTCTCCCCTTTCCCTCCCTTTTCCCCTCCCTCCCTCCCTCCCTCTCCAGCACACTTTTTTTTCTTTGATGTGATTTTTCATTTCCTTTTTCTTTTTTTTTTGTTTTTGGTTGGCAGGATCTGTATTTCTAGGTTTCAAGACTGTCCTCTCTGTGGAGCCGATATTGAAAGTATAGAGCCAGACTCTGGTCTTCAAGCAATGGTCGATCGCTACATTGAAGGCCATGGGAGAATCCACAGATCCATTCCCTCTTCTATCCCCCATCCTTCATCCGATGCGGGCATTAAACATGAGAACAAAGGGGATACGAAATTGACGGAAGATGTTTCTCTAGAGAGAGGTGGCTTTTTATTGCAACAGGCAGTTTGGGTAAGCTTCTTGCTTTTTGACTCAATACTACACTGTTCATCGCTTTTGTTGTTATCTTTGTTAGGCACTTTCTGTGCACTAAAACGACGTTATCTTTTTTGTCTACTTTTGAATTTTTTTTAAGAGATCTCACCTTTTGATTGTGATGTCACGATTGAAAAACAGAAAATGCTGTACTGGGAAAAGGTACTTAAGAGTGGCTGGAAAATATTTGACACTAATAGTGTTGGGTAGTGTAGGTTCGATGCGAATAACTTAAACGAACTGTTTAAGGTCATGAATTTAATAACAAGAAGACTGGGATAGTTCCAGTTGATTACAATGATTTTCTTTTGTGTTAAAGAAGCAAAAAATGTTCGTCATTTGTTTGAAACATTTGCCTTTTCATAGTTTAGAAGCTCCAAGGTATCTGATGCAGAAGTAATGAATGCATGTTAACTAAAGGTTTCACTTCAGATTGCCCAGTGTCTCCCACATCCACATGATGTTGAGTCAGTGACTGCTTACAAAATTAGTTTTATGCACGGAAAAAAAATGTTATTAACGCTATTCTATGGTTATAGGCCAAAAAAAACTGGTGCTGAGTAGTGTCATTTAAACGTAATAGCTATTCACTTTCTAGCTCCTAAATTTTATTCCCGACCTGATTCATTACGACATCCCTCTTCACTACTAGATTTCCCACATGACAAGTCATAAATTGGTAGTTTAAGCTTAGTCTTGTCACATTCAACATTTAGAAATAATGTTTTTAACATGTTATGTTTCGAGCTAGATTACAGGAGGTATAACATTTGATGTCATTTGTAAGAATTTCAGAAAAAGTCCAGCCACAATTTGAACCCATGGCGTATGGATTCCATCGTGTATTACCACTACCCTAGTTGGCCATCTACATTAGAACTATCTCTTATTTAATAATTCATTAGCAGATTCACGACATCCTATAAGTCAAAGGTCCAAAATTGAACAAAAACTTCCTCCTATCCAATTTGCAGAAGCCTTGTATTCTTCAAATACTGGTGTGCATTTTGTCAAGCTGGCCCTGGAGGAAAGGCAGTATCTAAGTGGGGTACTTATTTGCCTAACATTTCTAGCGGGCTCAAATTTTCAAAAAAAAAATCCTAAAAATCTTAAAAAACCTAAAAAAGTTTCAAGAATCTCTCGGCTTTTGTCCTTTTTTCTGCAGGCATTTCAGGCTGGCAACGTTTTAAGTGCTAAACACCGACTTTCCATATGTTTGAATGATACCAGAACTGAACTACAGGGAGCAGGAACACCATCACGAGAAATGGTGTGCCAGCTTGGTGCTATACTCGGTCTACTTGGAGATTGTTGGTATGTGGCAGAAATTCTTAACCTTTGAAACGACTATGGGAGGATTGCCCACATTGTTGCCCTTTGGTATGGTGCATGTCCTTTGTCCGGTTTAGGTATTTTTCACATGGCGCCTCTTTTGCTGAAGGAGAATGCTGTTCAAATATATTCTCAACTTTCCAGGATTGACTTCATTATGAAGTATCATTTTGTCTGATGAGGGTGCTGGAGCCTTTGACATTGTCATTGAATTATGATAGTTTGGAACTTGTCCAAATCCGTCAATCATAGGCAGTTTCTGTAATGTGACTTTTGTTGGAATTATATTTCGATTGGACATGAACTTATACTTTGAACACGGTGCGACAGTCGGACAATGGGGGAGCAAGAGGAGGCAGTCTCACATTACTCAGAAAGT
The DNA here is from genome assembly GCA_037447655.1 of Zygnema cylindricum. NCBI lineage: Eukaryota > Viridiplantae > Streptophyta > Zygnematophyceae > Zygnematales > Zygnemataceae > Zygnema > Zygnema cylindricum. The sequence continues at coordinate 31,278 of JBBHKE010002810.1, forward strand.
GCAAACCTCTTAATGAGCATGGAGGACAAGGACTTAGAGGTGTGTATTCCTGTTTGTAGTGTCATTCTTAGTCACTGGTGCTTGTTATCTAAATTATTGATGACTTATGTGGTTGTTGGTTCTTGGAAGAGCATGTTGTTGAATCTAGAATTCCCGGCACGCTTCAATGTTTGGTTAATTCAAGCCCTTGTTTCTTTAAGAAACCGTGATGATTCAAGTTATCCTTATTGTTTTGAATATTTTATCAACAATATGGTACTGTAAAGGCAACCCGAAACATATCAATATTGCTATTCCCTTCTGTGTATACCTTCCAAATCTTTGCTGTTCTGGAAGCATATACTTGTCCTACTCTTTTCATTATGTCAGTAGTGGATCCCCTCGTAGTGCTTCTTGCCCTTGATCTTTCTTGTGGCTAAGAAAAGTCACAGCTATGGTTGTTTTTTTTTTTTTTTTTTTGCAGTAGTTTGTGATTTTGAAGTTTTCTACAGTTTCTGTGACTGTTTGTTATCTGTTCCTATTCTCAGTTTGGCTGGCTGGCATCATTTTACCCTTGAGTTCTTTGTTTCTGTATACTCCCGTCATTTTGGACTGAATAAAATTGTACGGATTTTGTGATTCGCTCATTTTGCAACAAATGAACATTGTGTAGCTGCATTTTGTTCGTCCAGTTGCAACCTCCGGAGGTTTGTTAGAAATGTTTGCTATTGAAGGTCGGTATCATGAATTGTTTGAAACGACCTTACACTGGCACTTCATGTCATTCATGAATTTTGGTTTAGTTTTTCATGATGTTAGTATTTCACTTCTGATCATGTGTTTGTTGTATATGATGGGTGCAGGTCGTTCACGCTCTGTCTGTCTCCTTGAACAAGCAGGGAGACTTGTGTTATTATTCTGGTGACCTTCTTGCGGCTCGGGAATTCTACTTGAAGGCTCTTGATGCCCGACAAACAGCTCTGAGAGATAATAATGCGGAATCAAACGCCTCTTTGGTGTGTATGCTCATCCTTTTTCCATGGCTAGTGTGTTTGCCCACATTTCCAAGAGTTTCAAACCCAAGATGAAGCGATGGAGTACTTGTAGGCGGATTGTTGTTTAAATGTCTCCATTTATCATTTTTTTTTATGTTCTGGACAAGAAGATGTTTGCAATTTTTATGAGAATATTAAGTACTGCTGTCAAGAACTAGAATAAGTTTGAGGCTTCTGTTACTAGTTCACTTCATCAATGCCAAATTATGGGGGTGGCATTGAACTTCAGTGTTTCAACTCCATTTCGGATTCAAGAGGAAATGCAAAAGAGTTTATAATAATAGGTTCAAAGTGCGAATACAATTTGTAACACTTGTAGTGTTGCCCTGTACAGTCCGCGTACTCTACTCGAAATTCCCGTATAGTAACGCGTATTGTACGGGGTAACAATATATAGTGTTTCCAATTATCTTTGCACTTTAAACCTATGGTTATAATTTGGACAAACTCAATGAAGTCTTTTGATAAACTACCATATACCTTTATCATGGAATGATATTGTTAGAGTAAGTCAGACGCAGTTTGGAAAGGAGTGAGAGACGTGTACTCTGTAGATTGTGATTGCATCAGTTGCTTGTTCAATGCATTATGAAAATTCCCTCATCGTATATGAAAATGAGTTCCTAATTTAGTCATTAGAGACAGGTACGATGTGCCCTTTCAATATCTGGTCATCAATGCAAAACATGTAGATTGTAAGGTATGCTAGGTGACATTAACCAAAATTATGTTATTTAAGGTGAGTTTTGAGAGTTGCATTGAACAATGACCAAAATACGCAGAAACCAAAGACGCGAAAGAAACCAAACAAACTGTAGAAATAAATACAAGAGGTGTAAAAATGAATGCGAATTGACATAGGATGATTGGGTTTAAGGTTGAGTGTTTTTTGGGACGCACTTAACGCAGACGGGTGCACTCTCAATTTGACGATTTTTTCATTTCCAAGCTTGATGGTAAAATGATATACACAGTATTGGAATGGCAATGTTAATAGAATGTTGTTTACGGCGTTTTTGAACAGCCTTTGGTACATGATATGGTAACATTTTTCTACGACTTTGAGTCTACAAGTTTCTGTGTTTTGCTAGAAGTGTTGATTTAAAAGGTTTATCAAATGTAGAATGGATGCCATCAGGAGCTTTTAGATTCAAAGCTGTCAAAATGTATGTTCACAGATTGTCGATGTCATAGGCATTTTCATTGAACTTCGAGCTAGTTTTCTAACATTTGTTTCATTCCTTTTCCTTCTCCTTTCCCTTGTCCTTTTCCTTTTCCTTGTCCTTATGTTTATTTTACCCTTTTTTTGTAGGTTTTGGATGTGGCGGTTTCTTTGGCGAAAGTGGCAGATATTGAGCGCAGCTTAGGAAATGAAAAATTAGCGTTGGGTGGATTTAGTCTGGCAGCCGATGTCGCTGAATCCGCAGTTACCTCGGATGATATGCTGGAGAGGAGGGTAAGCTCCTAAAGAATGCCTTAAAAAGACCCGATAAAAACCTGGAAAAAGTTAAGTCGCTTTATTCATCGTATCGAATATCTGTTGCCCCAAACTTCTGGTTGTTTGTCCTTAATATAGCTTCAATCTCAACCTAACATTCTTGTCCTAACTCTTGTATCCTTTGATATTGGACAGACCTTTTTTTGTTGTGAAGGCTCTTTTATGTTCTTACAGAGAGGAGTTGACTAACAATATTACGCTTTGGTGGGTTGTACCGTACTTTTTTGTGCAGAAAAACAACACTATCAAGTTTATTCAAGACCAAATGTAAAATTTTCTTTTGTATTGTTTACTGTGAAATTACTCTCGAGGAGTGGACTTGTCCTTTAAAATTACAATTACTGAACTACACACCACATGAATTCTACTTTTAAGTTCATATAAATACAACGTACACCTTTTCGTGTTTCTTTTGTCCTATTCTAATGAGCCTCTGTTGTTTCAAACACAAGATTTGAATTGGATTGTCAATTTAAGTTATAAGGCAATGATGCTATCACGGCACTGTAAAAGCCTCCTTGACGAATGTAAAAGAATTATCTTTGTTATAATTAGTTTGTTTGACGTGTTCAACAGTGTTTCAAGATGATAGTTCAATTCCGTGTAAATTGTACAAGAGAATTATCTTATGAAAAATATAATTCGAAAGGCCACATCTATGCTTCTTGAAGATGGCACTTAAAAAGTGTAAATTTTGACTCTTTAATCAGTGGAGTGTGTTTCTACACCTTTATAACAATTGTTTTTCATAATGAAAATAACTTCACATTTTTTAAGAATATTTGGTTGACACTGATGCAAAAAAATTACTGACTAGTTCAATTTACAGTTTGATTAAGGTGGACTATTAAAACGAGGTGGTTTTTAAGGTATGTTAGGGAGAGAACATTAATAGCAGCTCTCAATGTAAATATGTCTCTGTCATTTGCCCAAAATGGAAACTTGTGAGATCTGGTTTCAATGTGTGAATCCTAATGAATAGTTTACCATGCATCCATACATAAATTACTGTGGATTTTTGGTTTCAACTGCATTATTATTGGATAGATATACTCAAAAATACCAAATTTTGAGAGAAACAAAAGCCTACAGAAAAAGATTGTATAAAAGTATCAAAGAAGTTACAAAAATGTAAAAAAAAATAAAAAACATAAAATCTGTGCCTAGATGCTTCTTGTGAATTTTCAAATAATATATATAAATATAAAAATACAAAAGAAACAATAATGAACAAAAAAATAGAGAAAAAACCTAATTTTTTATCAAAAACTGAAACGATTCTTTCAGGTGACATATTGTTTAAAAATTAGGAAGAACTAGAAAAAAAAAATGAAAACCAAAAGATGAAATTACTACCTAGAATAAACCCTTTTCCTATAATTTTACCAATAAAATTCAATGCATTGCTGAAATGCATCAATTCCTAGGGAAGGGGGGAGGAAGAAAAAGAAAAGAAAAGAAAAAAAGAAAGAAGAAAAAAAAAAGGGGGGTAAAAAAAAAACAAGCATTGACATATTCTAGCTTACAAGTCAAATGCGTTTAGTTAAAAAAATAGAAGAAAAAAAAAATCTACTTTCCAAATCGGTGGCGCCAATTTAGGAAAAAAAAAGAGGGAAAGGAAATTATTTTTCAAATCGATGTCGACAATTTTTTACATAATTTTCCAAAAGAGACGAATCCCCGTTTCGAACAATCATCTTTTTTACTCCCAAACCCAATAAAATCTAAAAACAAAAAAAAAACACGAAAAAAAAACAATTTTGTAATTATGAGTAAATTTGAATAGCTCAATCAAAGACAGTCTACGGAGAATTCCATAATAATACAGTAAAATACAACAAGATACAATCAAAGACAACTAAAAACAATAAAAATGCAATAAATACAACATAATACAATAAAGTACAATAAGAAAAAGTGGAAGCCTTTTTCGCTTCTTTTTCTTTGCTAATTTCGTCTTAATACATGCGTAACGTTTGAAAATGTACAAGAGGCATAAACTTCAAAACGGAAAAACAAACATTTTCAGTGTTCATACCGAGACTTAACGATATGGGGCACAAAAAGACGAAACTTCAAAATTCTAAGAGATTTTTCGTTTAGCACAAAAAGACAAAACTTTGAGATTCTAAGGAATTTCTTGTTAACGTTCCGGATGAGAAAAAGACGAAACTTTGAGATTCTATAAACTTTTTTAAGTGTGGACAGAGGTCTGACTCACAAATCAAAATGGTAGAACTCAAAAATATCGTACGATCATACAGTTTTAGATTGAGATGAAATGTACAAAAGTTTGTGAGTTCAAAAATACAAAAGTCACGATGACATCATACGAGAACGAGGACTTCCAATAAGTGTGAAAACTGTCAGATATGTAAGAGAAACTAAAAATAAAATAATAGTAAATACAAAATTTGATTGAATGTTATTTTTTAGAAACCAAACGACATTTTTTTATCATTAGTTGTGTGTGGACAAATGATAAATATGTTATCGCCTAGTTTGTAAGTGAAGATTAACATTTACAATATGCAACCAATTATAAAAAGGTAATCACTTTAATATATACTCTTTAAACCCCGTCCTAAAATGCTATTACTAGTGTTGTGTATCGGGTCAAAACTTATCGCGATAAAACCGATACCGATAGTTATCGGTTATCGAACAGTGAGGGGTCCCGGTATATCGCTCCGGAACCAACAGTTTTTTTAACGCCGATAAGTGTAAAAAATATAGTATAATATATCATAGTACTTTACACTATATTGTATTATATTTTATACATTATATAGTGTGACATGCCACGTATGGAAATCCGTTCCATACTTCCGTACAAAACAGTACAAACGTACGGTCTGAACCGTACAGTTATCGCCGATAATTATCAGGCCCGATATCTATCGGTAATTCATCGCAATGCATCGGTTTTTTATCGCGATAATTTTGTTACCGATATACCGGACCAATATATCGGTTATCGGTAGGTCAGAAAAAGGTACATATCAGTTATCAGCAAATGCCTACCAATACACAACATTAGCTATTACAATCTATAGAGTTAATGTTTTTTTTAAAGCATTTCTATGCCCCAAAACGTTTTTGAATGCCAATCACGTGTTTGTATCAACCATTTTCCCAGGTTCCCCCACCTGTCCACTGATGGCCACGGCCCTCATCCTCAGCGACTGCTCTCCCGCCTCCAACGCCGCCTCCTCGTCCTCCTGCGCACACCACAACTAATGTGGATGATGTCAGGAAAGTCCTCTGATGGCGTTAGCCAAGTTGCACTACCATTAGTGTGGGTGACATCAGCAAACTTATCAGCAATGTTAGACGTGCAGAGGATGATGCAAGCAGCATTCGTGTGGATGACATCAGCACGGTCCCTTGTGACGTCAGCAAAATTATCAGCAGTACGCACCACAAATTAGTGTGCTTGACGTCAGCAAAATTTAGGGTAAAAAGTCCATTGGCTCAGTTTTGAGCGATTTTTAGAGTCCATGGGTCAGTTTTTAGAAAACCTCGTACTGAGGTCCATTCAGTTCATCGAACATTGAATGCAAAAGTAGGCAGCCAATGCCATCAGTACAACTTTATAAAACTCTCCGGGCCAATCAAAAGTAGAGACGGTTACAATCTGTCAACAATTTCTCCCCTCAAAATACAAACCCATGGACAATCAATTTCAGTTACGAAACTAAAAAGGAGATATCAACTCAACAGAGCCTCTCTTAGACTTTTTTTACCCTTACCCTTATAGCAGTCCACACCAACAATTAGCGTCAACGACGTCAGCACGATTATCAGCAGTGTGCACAAAAATTAGTGTGGATGGTGTCAGCAAAATTACCAGAACTGTTAGAAGGTGTCAGCAATTAGATGCAGTTGACACACCCATCCCTCTCCTCCCCTTGTTTTCCACCCTTTTTATCGACTCACCTCTCCTTCCGCCCCCTCTCTCCCCTGTAAACACACTATCACTCCTCTCCCGGTCGCCCGAATTTCCTCCATGGCTTCTCTCAACCCTTCCTTTGAACAATTATTTGAATCATTATTCAAACTATTTGTCGAACTATTTGTCGAAGTTTTTGAAAAGTTATCCAAACCATTCGATAAAAATTGTTCTGAAATTTGTTCTCGGTTGACATATACGCTGACATCAGTGTCACTGTCGCTGACATCACCCTGCTCCCACACCGAGACAAAAACCAATTAAGCGAGTTTTCCCCCCCTTGTTTTATTTACTTTTGGTTTCCTTTGATTGGTTTCCTTCGACAAAATACATCATAATGTGTTCCAGTATTAGGCTTCGATTATAGGAGTTCCTTGTTTTTTTTTTTTTTTTCCAGTATACAATTTTCATTTACTATTTTAGTGTCCCAATGTGAGGCGTCAATTGTAAGGGTTTTGTATTCTTCTTTTTTCTTCTTTTTTTCCTTTTTTTTTTTCTTGCCAAATTGAATTATTTTAATAAAGTTGGTGGATAATAGTTCAAATGTACAAAACGGCGCTAAATTAATCAAAATGACAAAAATGTTTGAAACAAATTGGGAATAAAGCAAATTCATCGATCGATCTTGAAAATAATTATTAGCTGAAATTGACGATTTGTGTTGAAAAGTACACTATGCAACATTAAGCACTGAATTTGGGAAAGTTGAATTTTTAGAATACAAAAATATAAGATATCGATCCGTTTCGAATTCAAAAAATGAATGTTACGGGAAGGTTGATGTACATTCAACGAACTCGTATCGAATTTCGTCAGGTCTTAGCTGCGGCTCGAATTTGTGGGTTTTTACAAAAATTTCAGGAATGAGAAAGAAAGAGAGTTCTCTCACCAAAGTCAGCGCTAAATGTTGTGTGCCGTCCAACAGAGAGTCGAATCTGTGAACTCGAAATCGATCCAATGTTGCCACGTCAGCATGTGCCACCTCAGCAGGTACCAAAACAGATTCGCGCTCCAACCGATATCTGCCACATGTCAGAAAAAAGAAAGTAGAAAAAACAGAACTTGAAAAATAGTATGACGCGGAGTGCATACGTTGTAATCGTCCACATTTTCATAACAAAATATCTCCCAACCTCCCGCTCTCCTTTTACATCTCCCTGTCCATTTCCCTCTCCCTGTCCCTTTCCCTCTCCCTGTCCCTTTCCCTCTCCCTCTCTCCTCTCCCTCTCCCTCTCCTTCCCTTGTCAAAAGTTTCCAGGTTTACCAAACTGACGGAGAATCGACCAATCTCCGGCCTCCGAAGTACACCGATGGTACGCCCAATGAGAGTGTGGCAGATGTCCTTGTGAGAGTGACTCAACTAATGTCCATTTTAGAAACCCAATATTTGGGAGATACCATAATTATCGTTTCCCCCGATTCGGATAATCTTTCGGTTTTGCAAGCGGCTCTTTCGGGACTCGACCTTCAATTGTGAGTTTCCTTCAAGAAAAGGTCGTGTTCTTTTTTAGGATAAAGTTGTGGATTGGAGGTGGAAGAGTGAGGTTTTTCGTTTTTTAGTGAGGAAGATTGAAGTGTTTAGGTGGGAGAGTGAGAGGAGAGAGGTCGAGTGGGAGCGAGCGAGAGACAGAGGGAAAGAGGGATCGAGGGAGAGAGGGAGAGTAAGAGAGTAAAATCTACATTTACACACTTTTTGTACAAAATAATATAATTAACAAAATGAATGACAACAAAAAATCAAACGTACAAAGTCAAAGTAATCAAGCCAAACCAACACAACTATCCAAATAATAATAAAAACAAAAAGACAGAAAAACACACAAAAAAGAAAACAAAACCAAAATCAAATCAAAACAAATGAAAATGTAAACAAATTCTTTAAAAACCTAACCATTCAGAGAATGAAACCGACAAATGAATCTTTCATGAATTCATATTAAAAGAAATAAAACAATGACGAAGTTCAAATTTCTGGAACGTAAAAATAATAATCATTGAACTGACTTTGGGTTCTTCAGGGTGGTTTTTAGAATTTCTGGTAAAAACCGTTTTAACTTTTAGATTTCAACTTTAACTTTTGTCATTTAACATGACTGAGAACTGATTGAATCTCTGTATCAAAATTCTTTGTAACTCTAGACTATCGATTTTTTTTTCTTGTACATGAATTAGTGTTGCCCAAAACAATTTGGAGACCAAACCTTTTTATGGACTATCAACTTCCAGGAACCTGTCTCTCTCCTCGTCTCCCTTTTTTTCCCCCTTATCCACATAATGGTTGTGATTGCCATCAACTCATCATCTATACTCAAATTATTTCATCCCTAATTCTGGTAGTGTCCCTTGCCTCACCTGTCTCCCTCTCCCTCTCTCCTTCTCCTTCTCCTTCTCTCCCTCTCCCTCTCCCTCTCCCTCTTCCTCTCCCTCTCCCTCTCCCTCTTTATCCCTCCTTTTCCTTCAGACATAGTACTTTAGCTTTTGCTCCGGGAGAGGTTCGGGCTGTCGAGTTAAGTTCTGAAGCTCCTCCTCCTCGAGTTTCCGGTTATGTTTCATTTAAAGATTTTGAAAGATAAGGTTTTGAATTTGTCGAAGTAATAAGTAATTACAAAAAGGAAAAAGGTTTTGTGTCGACTGTTTAAAGTTTGTTTATTGTTTGAAGTTTTTTTAATTTTTTTGGTTAAAGTGGTTTTTTATTTATAGAAAACGAAAGGCTTGAAGGAATCGACTTGTTTTTTTATTTTGTAATTAGGGAAAATGAATAGGGGGGGTGGGGGGTTGTCTTTAATGAAAAGACATAAGATGATGTCTCTCCGTTATCCTAAAAAAAAACCCTAGAAAACCCTAAAAACCCTAACAAACCCTAAAAAACTCTAAAACCCTAAATTGTTTGTTGTTTTTCTTTAGAAGTCGTTTTTAGTTTTGTTGTCTAGTGATCTTATTCTTTTTCTTTTTTTTAGTCTTTTTTGGAACGGGCTGGTGGGTATAGTTAGTTTCGGTTGATAAATCAAATTACGCTAAAAGGTTTTTTTCACTATTTAAGTTCTATTTGGGTGGGTGTATGAAGAATTTAGTAGTGTTTAGTATTACTAATGTAGTATATATAGTAGGAAAATAGAGATTTATGAGATATAGTAGAAAGGTATAAAAGTAGTTTTGATAGTTATGCGTATTTTTTTCAAAGTTGTTTGTAGATGTTTATTTGTGTGTAAGAAACTCGTAATTTTTATTAAAAGGTTTTTCTTGTTTTATCTCGATCTCTTTCGGTGTCATTCAAAAAGTTTTCCTTTCTTTGTGTCTTTTAAAGTACTTTGTGACATTATCATTGGTCCTTGAAATTTGTCTACTTTGTAGTTTTTTGTCTTATATGGATTTTAAAGGTGTTTTTTACTTTTTGACATTATGCCATTTGTTGTTTCCACTCACAACCTTTGGTCTCAGTGTTATTTATTTTTCATTTGTTATTATTATTTTTTTTTTTTTGTCTTCCAATGTCAAATCGAGGAAAAGTTTTACTTTTCCATCAAATCAGGTAAAAATCGGCACCAAATCATGGTTTGAAATAAACTTGAAGGGATAATAGCTTAAAAACCATCGAAAATCATTAACCATAAATAGTGTGGACTTAATTCTAGATCTAAATGGGTTAAAGTAATTTGAAGATACCGATTTTTCTTGCGCACTTTGAGTTTGTCCATACTGAGGACTTGTGGGATTTGTAAAAACTTTCATAACTTTATTTTGTAAACATCCACACCTCTTGTTACTATATTATTTGTTTGATTTCTTTGGGACGAAATAAAGTAGATTTTGTCAAATGTGACAAAATTTAAGCAAGATGAGTTGTTAAATTCTTTCATGTTGTTAGACCAAAACGCATAATAAGTGAGAGAGACTCGACGTTCTACTAGTGTTAATGTTTTTTTTGCCACTTAAAACATCTTTTCTCCGTATGCACTTGTCAAATTGTGGATCTGATGGCTTTAATTGTAAGGTAAAATCCCCAGCTTTCGATTGGCGGTCTCAAATAGAAAATTGGACAAATGTGCACAGAGAAAAGATGTTTTAAGTGAAGAAAAAATTATTAACACTCATAGCGATACACGGTGTGGTTTTGAAGTAGTTAGCGCACCTACAAATCTATTCAAACATACCAACTTGCAATCCTATCAAGCGATGCTTCTTTTTTCTCTGGTAGGATCAATACAGCACTACCAAGACACGATATGTGCTCAAGCATGTGGAAGCATGCATAAAACACAACCATAGCAAGCAAGAGTTAAATTAAGACAGAAAATTCAAAAGATGTTTTTCCCCACAAGAAAATAATAGTTCTCACTTTCGGGCTCTCTCATTGAAACGCATACGAATGATACAAAAACCACAACTACACAACAGAAGCAAGGGGAACAAACATGTGGCAACGTGAGCTAGCCAACAGTTCTATACGCCAAGCTACCTGTCACCAAACCAAAACATTACGTCTAAAACATTACAAAAGATTGTTCGTCCGAATCAATCTAAAGTCTGGACACGAGAACAAAACAAAGTTGCCAAACTCCATGCGAACCAAAACATAAACGTTGGGCCGATAAAGCGCAAAGTCGAAGGAGGCTCACGTCCACAATGTACTCAGCAATCACCCTCTCATTAATAGAATTGTTTCCAATTTATAGCAATTGTAATTTAGGCAACAAAGAGATAAAAGAGAGAGACAGACAGACAGAGAGATGTTTTAAGTTACATTGATATGTGTGTCGTTTTGCTTTAATCAAGATCTAACTTCAATTAGGCGTGTTGAAAATGATAATTTATACTTTTCCTCTCTCCTAGTTTTCAATTAGCCGCACACTCTAGGAGTATAGGGGATAGCGAGTGGGAGAGAGGGAGCCATGGCTGGCCCTCATAAATAACCAAAGAGAGAGGAAGACAATCTCTACCAAAAAAGAGTGGACCGGTCAAGATTTGATCCTTGACCCTATTGGTCCAAAGTAGTCTTCGACCCTACCCGTTAAATATTCAAGATGCTGATACACACATGGAGTATCGTTAAAAAATAAAAAATAACATGCTTACAATTGCCATTGAATGGAATCAGTCACACAAGAGCACAAGGAGACGGTGAGACATTTCAGGCGCACCGAACATTCGGCGCGCCGTGTGATCGAACGGACATCAAAATGTAGGAATCACAATCAGAAGATCCGCGTGGACGCTGACTGGCCGCAGTGGTTCTTTTGACAGATTACGCGAAAGGAGCACTGGATTGCCACGTGACAGGTCTTCAACAAATATCGGGGAGGAAGGAGATAAATCTAGGGTACCGAATATAGTAGGTACTACAATTTCACTAGCCTTGTACATAAATCGTACACATCGTATGGCGGCATATGTATGTTTGAGTTTGTACTAAATGTAATATACAATTCTCTCATTGGTAGTTAACTCAGTAGATAGGGGTTATGAGTAGGGCTTTGAAACTTAGGAAGTTTTAGATCCCTCTCTCATAGAGAGAGTCTATATATAAAGGCTCACTTTGAGGGGCGATAACAAATCGCTCAGTTATGCAAATTAAGTGTCGTCTTTTGCATTTGGCTTAGGGGAGCTCCCCAGAGGGATGAGGTTGGGTGAATGTATTATCTGCCTAGGTGACGGTTGTCATCTAGCAAATTCAAGGAGGTAAACATCATCTAGGAGGGTTTTTTAAGTTGTGCAATCTGTGGACTCGCAAATTCAAGGAGGTAAACATTATCTAGGAGGGTTTTTTAAGTTGTGCAATCTGTGGACTGATGGAGTCCGCTAATTTCAAGTTATAGGCCCACCCCAAAGGGTGCCCATCTTTGATGGATCAGAGTTCTTATGGTGGGAAATGATGAAAGGAGCTCTTTTTGAGAAACACCTTTGGAGCATAGTGTTGGGACACATTTGATGCCCACCACAGCCGGGCTTTGGAGGAGCTCGGTTTCTCCAAATCCTCAACAACCAAGCTTTTGAAGAGCTCGGTTCTCCAGATCCTCAACAACTGGAAAGTTTGTTTGCAATAAAAATGCAATATAGATAACGGAAGAGGAGGAGATAGGTGGAAAAACGATTATCATGGATGGGGGAAAGAGAGAGAAGGGAGGCGAATCACCTCAAGTCACTCCTATGACAACGACCACATCGGGTTTTGAATTTCTCACCTTCATAAACCCAAGTTCTTTTAAAAGAGATTTCACGCATATTAGTTATTTGACAACTGAACAAGAGGCCATGTACTTAGCCTCCATAGTGGACTGAGCAACCACCTTTTGTTGCTTACTGCTCCAACAACAAGCTCTATTTCTAACATACAAAGCATATCCAAACGTACACCTTCTCATAGCGCCATCGCCATAGGTAGCATCACACCAAGTGATGTAAGTATTTTCCCCTCCCAGATGTGACCAAAGATCTCAGGTTCCTATCACAAATCTCATAACCCTCTTAGCTGCTTCCCTGTCTTTCTTTTTAGGATCATTAAGACTCCTACTGAGGACTCCAGTTGCTGCAGCTATATCTCGTCTACTATAATTCAAGTATAATTTATGAAATATATCAGACTTGTTGCGACCTATCGTTATTGGACTGGCGTCATAAACTGTCTCTCTTATGGGCTCATTTCTTCATCAAAAATGATTACACCTCCTTCTACACTCCCATCACTTACTTTCTTCAAGTCCGTGGGAGTGGTGCTGCTATTTGCTTTATCAATCTAGAACTTTTCTAACATGTTTCTAATTTCCTATTTCTCAGTTAATTTGATTACTCTTTCTCTCTATCTCTTTCCATCTTGATTCCGAAAATATATCTTGCCTCCCCTAAATCATTCATGTCAAATCTTCTTCTCAAATCTTTCTTTAACTTATTAGTCTTTTTCGTAGGCTTACTCAAATTCGACCGATCATTTACATAGATGACAATAAAAGTAACCCCATCCTTATCCTCAAACATGTAAATAGAGTGATCATAACTGATTCTAACATATCCTAGATTAGTTAAAAATTCATCCAATTTTTTGTTCCCTTATCTGGTGGCCTGCTTTAGTCCATACATGGACTTAATAAGTCTACAAACGTTACTCTCCTCTCTTTTCACCTCAAAGCCTTTGGGCTACCTCATAAAAATCTCTTCCCCTAACTCACCATTGAGGAAGGCCGTTCTAATGTCCATTTGATGGACCTGTATGTCTGCAGCTCCCGCCATTCTGAGGAGAATCCTTACGGAGGGAAAACATACAACCGGCGCAAAGGTCTCTTCATAATCAATCCCCTCTTTTTTGGTGAAACCCTTTGCTATCAATTTGACTTTGTACCTCTCAATGGTGTTATCTGAGTTTAATTTGAGCTTAAACACCCATTTACACCCAATCGACTTTCTGTCTAGAGAAGAGTCCACTAACTCCCATGTATAGGCTTTCATAATGGAAGCCATTTCATCATTAATTGCCCTAATCCATCTGTCCTTTTACGGATTGTAAGTCTGAGGCTTATTAAAGTGTGACAACTTTGTTACCTGCTTGTGTGACAACTTTGTTACCTGCTTTTGCTCTATTGTTAATGGGAGCTGGCTCCTCTTCTTCTTCCTCTATGTTCTCGAACTCTAACGGTCTTCTTCCTCTATGTTCTCGAACTCTAACGGTACTTGTAATTTTATTGGAGTCTTCTTCCTCTATGTTCTCAAACTCTAACGGTCTTCTTCCTCTATGTTCTCGAACTCTAACGGTACTTGTAATTTTATTGGATTCTCCTCCTCTGTCCGAGTTTCCTCCGAATCTGCAACAATCTGACATTTCATTTAGGGAAGACGGACTCCTCCTCACTCCCTGAGCCAAATCTAATTTTGATTGTTCTAGAGTATTTCAAGGGATCTATCGACTTCGCTTCATCCATGACAACGAGGTGCTTAACCATTATGATATCTTTTCTCCCGATCATAGACTCGGTATCCCTTTACTTCCTCATCATATCCCATTAGATATCGTGACTTTCCTTTAACATCTATTTTCGAATCCCTTCGGTCAAAATTCAGACGATACACTTGACTCCCAAATACTTCCTGATGGGATATATCCGGCTTCCTTCCAATCCATCTCTCATAAGGTGTCTTCCCTTTTACAGCTAATGTAACAACTCTATTCTTGATATAATTTGCAAAATTCTTGGCTCCGGCCCAGAAGCGTTTTTCTATCTTCTTATCTGTCACCATGCCACGGACATTTTCACCTAGAGTTCTATTTACTCTTTCAGCTACAGTGTTTTGTTCTAGGATATTAGGGACTATCTTTTCATGTTATACTCCCTCATCTCTCAAGAAATCTTCAGACTGATTTGATGTGTACTCTCCCCCATTATCATTTCGAATTCTCTTTATAAGGGTTTTATGCAACTTCTCGCTCCATGCTTTATGCTCTTTAAAATAAATCGGTGTTTCATAATTATTTTTGAGGAAGTAAACTGTGGAATAATTGGACCAGTCCTCGGTTATGGTTAGTATAATTTTTTTTCCTCCTAACAAAGGTACTTTCGTTGGTCGCGAGATATAAACTAGTTCTAGCTCCTTCTCCCCTTTATATGTAGTCAATTTGAAAAAGGGCAATTTGTGAGTCTTACCTTGTGCACAACCACTAGAATCATCCATCACTTCAATATCCCAAAAGTGAATCGCTTCTACTACCCCCAACTTTTTCATTTCCTTCAATCGATCCAAATGCATATGTCCCAACGGCTTATGCCATATCATCATCTTGGGAACACCAACATAATAAGCATTTTTCTTTTCATTGCTTAAGTTAAGCCTAAACATTCCTTCGATATCCTTGTCAGTCGTGAAATAGATTTCATCATCATACTTTGTTGTGAAAGTTCCCTTCCTGGTGTAAGTTTCAAAATCTTCGTCATCCTATACAAAAGTAGAGATGAGATTCTTGATTAACAGGTATATAGAGGACATCTCCTATGGACGTCTAAACCTCCACTAGTACTTTTAGATCTACCGATCCCACTAGATCTGCAGTTACCACTCTCTCATCCCCATACTCCATCTCTACAGTAAGGATCTTTCTCACCCTAGTAAATAACTACTTATCACGACACATATGCATTGAGGCACCCGAGTCAATAATCCAACCTTCATCCAGAGCTTATTGGATAGCTCTGATTGTGCAATTTTGCTTCCATGGGATGTCGTTCTCCTCCAACTTTTCGTTGAGAAGAAGCTCCCTGTGCTCTTCGTCCAAAATCTTCTCCTCTTCGAGCACCCCTTTCACTTGTGTGGTAATAAGTGTCTTTTTCTTTCCAAAAGGTTTATCAGATTGGTTCTCCTTGAGCCTCAACTACGTCAGCTTTGTGCACTCCACCATGTAGTGACCTGGTTTCCTGCAAAAATGACAAACCCCCTTTGTGGGTCTAGAACCGGATCCATCCGGTTGGACTCCTCTCCCCCCTCCACCAAAATTCCCAAAAGGTTTCTTTGTCGTGCATGTGACAAAAGGAATGTTAAACAGGTAACACAATCAGCTGCAAGATAAATAATAAACAATTAAGCTAGAAAGTGATGAACATCTAAAAAAACAAGTGACAATAAATATGTACAGCCAACGGATAGCCACTAGGCTCCTTGGTCAGTTTATATTCCTTACAAGAGTTTCAATAAATAAAGATTTAACTCAATATCACAACACACAAACTGAAACTGTAGCAAACTGCGAGCAAATGTGAGATAACCAGATCTAGTCACACACAAAACATATGAGGAAAGCCAACCCTAATTGTGAGATAACCAGATCTAGTCACACACAAAACATATGAGGAAAGCCAACCCTAATCCACTATCACGCAGTAAACCACACAAGCAAACCCAAAACTGTCCAATCACAATCCAAGGTTTAGCAACAACCTGAGAAAGAAGACCGAGCAGCAATCCACTTGATAGGATGCGAGAAGAAGTGAAGGGAAACCGGTTAGGCTTTGGCGTGAGCCGTGTAGATTAATTTGTTGGGCAGGTTTACAGAGAAAGAAAGTAAGAGCTAAGCAGCAGAACGCTTAATGACCAGAAAAATAGTCACTAAAACTATCCTGACAATTTCACAAGAAAAATCCTCAAAGTTTAGGTCAAATCCTCCAAAATGAGAATTCCTGTGCTCTTGAAATAATTCACCTAATATTCGCTAAGTACAAAGTCTACAGCTGAGAGTCTACCTTGCTTCGACTACATGCGTTCTATGTAGTTGTCTACGCTTAGTTTGGATACTGGCCAATAGGCGACCAGGATCGTCTGCCTTCTGTTACAAAATCTACAGCCTACGGATAATAAACCTTCTTACGCTACATGTGAATGCGTGCGACCTCCAAGGGTCCACGACTTGAAATTAACCAATTGCGTCGCCTTGTGCAGAATGAATATGAATCGTCTGTTCCTCTGCATCCTTTGTGGCCGTCGATGCGCGTTCAAATTTGCGCTGGTCCATACTTTTAGGTTGGGGCTTCAGTTCGCCAATCGAACGTACGAAACTCAAACCTGTTTGTGTAAATTCCGGCGCCTAACGAATAGGCGTACGGACTTCAAAATGTTCGCAGGTTTAATGTCGCCTGACGACTTCGCGTACAGAATCCAATCTGTTCGCGGGTTTAACGGCGTCAACGACAATTTGTACGGTTCTGTCGCCACCGAAACATACC
Organism: Zygnema cylindricum; assembly: GCA_037447655.1. Taxonomy (NCBI): domain Eukaryota; kingdom Viridiplantae; phylum Streptophyta; class Zygnematophyceae; order Zygnematales; family Zygnemataceae; genus Zygnema; species Zygnema cylindricum. The sequence goes on from JBBHKE010002810.1 coordinate 48,456, forward strand.
AAAATACAAATTAGTGTGGCGTGAATTTTACAAACCGTTTATATGCCATTAAAATGCGGTTAAAATGCGGTTAATTTGCGCCGACGTGATACGGCATGACAACTGTCGTGCATGTGACAAAAGGAATGTTAAACATGCAACACAATCAGCTGCAATGCCGGAGACAAATAGAGCTCAATGTTGGAAACAAATAGAGCTCAATGCCGAAAACGAATAGAGCTCCACGCCGGAGACAAATAGAGCTCAATGCCGAAAACAAATAGAGCTCAATGCCGGAAACAAATAGAGCTCGATGCCAGAAAAAAAAGCTCAATGCCGGACACAAATGGAGCTCAATGCCGGAAACAAATAGAGCTCAAGTCAATGCCGGTTACAAATTGAGCTCAATGCTGAAAACAAATAGAGCTCAATGCCGAAAACAAATAGAGCTCAAGTCAATGCCGGATACAAATAGAGCTCAATGCCGGAAACAAATAGAGCTCAATGCCGGAAACAAATATAGCTCAATGCCAGAAACAAAAAGAGCTCAATGCCGGAAATAAATAGTGCTCACTGCTGGAAATAAATAGAGTTCAGTGTCGTAGACAAATAGAGCTCAATGCCGGAAACAAATAGAGCTCAATGCCGGAAACAAATAGAGCTCAATGTCGAACACAAATAGAGCTCAATGCTGGAAACAAATAGAGCTCAATGCCGGAAACAAATAGAGCTCAATGCCGGAAACAAATAGAGCTCAATGCCGGAAACAAATAGAGCTCAATGCCGGAAACCAATAGAGCTCAATGCCGGAGACAAAGAGAGCTTGATGCTCGAAACAAATAGAGCTCAATTTCGGTAATTCCAAAAGACATGAGTGCAATAATTTACAAACGCACAAAACCTTAGACCATAAAAAAATAAAAAAATAACCTAACCGTAAGAAAGCCTTGCCGAATAAACGAGAATAATACGACGTAATCAACAAAATTTTTGTATTATAAAGAAAAAATTGTCAACCAAAATAGTCAGTGTTTTATTAGCTTACCGTATTCCAATAACTATTCCAGATCCATTTGTCTTTGAGTAAAGCCCAGAGTTCGAAGTGTTTCAATTATTTAGGCCCAAAAAATCAAGGGAATTTGTGGTTCTAAGCTGAAGTATTCTAGAAGGCCTCACATGAAGGACTTCTTTCATAACATGGCGCTAAAGCAAAGAGAAGGTGAAAAAATGAATGAAAGAAGGGTAAATTAAAATGAAAAAAAAAAGTTGATAAATTGACATTTAGTGAAACCATTTGCCTCTTATTGGATGCGATACAAATAGAAAAACTTAAGCTGTTTGTAAATTAATTAGTATTTTCAACAACATTGTTGTTCTTATAGTAGCAGGTGGAAAAAAAAAAAACATGAAAGTTTATTCCCACCACATGGACATTTTCTATCAAACAATTAATGTTTGTAAAGGAAGATGCGAAAAAAATTGAATAAATTCCTCAAACAACAAATAACAAATAAAATGAGCTACAAACTATCAAAGGAGAGGCCGTAAAGGGCGAGAAGAGGAAAAATGAAGATTAAGAAAAAACCACAAAATAGAGAGAAGGCTAAAGAGAAGGGAAAGACAAGTAGAGTATATAAACAAGGAATCCAAAGAGGGAGGTTTGTCGTCTAGGTCTTCCCTTTTTTGAGATTTCTTTTTACACTGAGGCATATGAATAATGGGGAAAGCGAGTAAGAAGAACCAATTCTAAGTATGAAGAATCTAGGTGGAACTAGCCTAGGTAAAAGGTATCAAAGAAAGAAAACGTTCTCCTAATTCCCGAGGGAATCTTTCAATCTACAAAAGCTATGTATATTGAAGTACAAAACACTAAATAAAGTACTAGACTTAGGACGTAGCATACAGGATGACAAAGCAATAGATGTCAATTTAGACATAGGTGTCAATAGGAATTCCAATACAAACCCTTGAAAGCCTGTACTTGTCGCTAGAAAAGTACAGCTGCGACACCATTGATCACATTCACATAGTTGTATGCGATAGAGGATGGCCTGCAAATAGTTTGCCATTGTATTCAAATAGTTCAACGTTGCGTTTTCAACACAGAAATGACGATTCAATAAAGACAATTCAGAAATATGCACACCAAAGAAACAAGATTAGAACTACAAAAAAATAAAATATTAAAAATGTGAAATGAAACTTATGAAAGTTAACAAGATAAAAAGGAAAGGAATATAATAAAACCGCATAATTTAATACGAAAATTGATGAATGTAGGACTAGAAGTAAAATATTAATCTAATTCATGTGTTTATGGTCAAAATTGTCGCAAATTAAGAAAAGTAATTTTGAGGCACCTTGTGCTGGGTAATCTATGACCAATGTGCATTCCCTAGTACTAACGACCAAGAAATTGACCTCTCTTACATACCTATTCTTTTCTATCCAAAACGCCACATACACCATTCACAACACTTGATTTCGTTTATATCTGAAAATATACTTATAAATGCACTTATAAATGCATTCCAAATCCAGAATAATGTTGATGCACTTCCTCGTCATCCCCACAACTCATATTTTGCGCTATGTTATCACACAATTGACCACATAAACCGTATAAACTGTTGGGATATTGTCGTTTTCGTGACATTTCGCGAAGCGTCATTCCAACTTGAATTTGTTTAACGCGAACTGTCGCGTCCCATATAAAAGTAAGACGTCGTTTCGTGACAGTACTTTTGATGTCCGCGAACGAAACATACTATTTCGTTTCGCGTCGCTTGTTTATTTCGTGCGTAGGTGTTACATTTTGCGTGCAGGTGTGTTCGTGAAGCGACACGTGTTAAGTCAACGTTTGGAGTTTGTTGTTTCGAAGGAAGAAGCGTGTGCGCCTTCCTTCGTGGAACTTTCATTGAAGAGTGCACAGTCAGCTAGGGAGAGACTTCGTCGCTACGCTAAGTTCTGCTTGTCTTCCTTGTCTTATCTTGTTCTCTCTTAGTGCAGAGTAGCAAGTATATATAGGCAGCAGTGTACATGTGTAGAGTATTCGATTATTAAATCACATATGATTGAATCATAGAGGATTAATCTTGGAGTAAGAGATTATTTAAAGAGGATAGATAATAGAGAGAAGAGAGAAGAGAGATGATGTAAAGAGGCTTCGGCCAAGAACACTTATAAATCTTTTTGGCTGAATATTCCTCGTCTTTTATGAGCTTCCGATGTGTAATGATGTATGTTTTGATGAATTATTTTAAGTGAAACTCTTTTGCTTAAGATCCTACAATTGGTATCGGAGCTACACCGCGAATCGTTATTAGCGTTATGAACTCTTTATCGGCGCCCCCAATTTTTGACATTGATACCTTAAATAGAATAAACTACACTATTTAAGGACGTGGACCATAATCTGCCACGTCTCCTGGCACTAAATTAGAATGAATGACGCTAATATTTTCTTTACACTAATAATTTCTCAACGCTAATAACGATTCAAGGTGTAGTGCTTCGGAGATAGAGAGGGAGCGCATGGGGAGGAAGAAGAATAGAAATACTCCTTCCCCCATGTCGACTTCGGAGAGAGCAAGAGAGTTCATTTTTTTGGGTTCTGAATTTGAGGAGACCCGGAATACGGAGAGAAAATTTGAGGGGATGTTTGATACATTAATGAGATATATAGATTCACGATTTCAAACTCAATCTAGTGAGAAAAGAGAATTTGCTTTATTTCAGGCTGCCGATCCATTCAGTGGAGGAGCTAATGAGAATGAGATAAAAGAGAGAATTAGGAAAGGTAAAGCAAAGATAGAGGAAGATTCAGATTTTGAAGAGGCATTGGATAATGAAGATGATTATAATATGTCGGGGAAATCCGTGGCCTTGAATGGCACCAATTATGCGGTTTGGAAAAAATTTATTTCAAATCAACTTATTCTTAAGAGGCTTTGGAGGATTGTCAATGGAGAGGAGAAGATGCCAACGGAGAGCAAGGCACGTGCTCAATAGAGGTTGAAGGATATTGCGGCAACGACCGGGTTGATGAAAAATTGCACTTCTTCCGTGCTTGATCATTTTCTCGCTCATGGCACGGCCCATGAGTGTTGGCAAGCACTTGAGGAGCAATATGAGAAAGGCGTTGAGATTAAAGGTCAATATGTTTATACCGGCTTTATGAATTTTAACATCAAGTCAAATGAAGTGATGGATGATGCCGTGAAACGCTTCAATATTATACTCGAGCAATTACTCAACAATGGTCGAGTTATTTTGGATGCGGATAAATTAAGTGTGTTTCTTAACGCTTTGCCGGAGAAGCTTTCGCATCTTAAAGCTATTTTATGAGCGAAGGCGGATAATACTTTTGGATTCACCGTCAATTTTATCAAAATGTCAGAGGGAACTCCATCGGCTTCTTCAAGTGGAGGAGGAGTTCTCAACTCTACTACTCCCGAAACCCCGGATCTTAACTATGCCGGTGGTAGAGGAGGTGGTAGAGGAGGTGGCCCGAAAGGTGGTGGTGGCGGCCGAGGCAACAAGAGGGATCAAGGTCGTCCACCGAAGGTCCCTTCGGATCTTTCCAATATGACATGCTACCGATGTAACCGGCTTGGACATTTGTCTTCATCTTGTCCGGATAAGGATAAGCAATGTCATTTTTGCGGTAAGTGGGGGCATACGATCCCTCAATGTTATGCAAAGAATGGAGATTCCGGAAGTGGAAGAGGAGGTAGAGGAGGTGATAGAGGCGCCGGAGGTGGCGGCCGAGGAGGAGGCCGCGGTGGTGGTTGTGGTTATGGTAATGCAAATTACTTTGATTATGGTAATGAAACCGGTGATGATTTTCCGGTTCTTAACCTTACCCTTGATTCGGTAAGTAGTGGAGGAAATTTGGAGAAAGAGTGGATCATTGATACGGGGGCATCTCACCATGTTTGCACGGATGCTACCTTGTTTGATGATATGAGGGAACTCACGGTTCCAAAGTTTATTACAGTTGCAAGCGGCCATGTCATTTCGGTTGGTACGGTTGGCACGGTTCGGCTTGATCTTCTTTCATGGGATAATGATGGGAAGGAGAGATCGACGGAGTATCGTCTTCAAAATAATCTTTATATTCCGGACGGTTTGGTTAATTTGTTAAGCGTTCCACAAATCCAAAAGAGTGATGGACGCTTACTTGCGAGAGGTGATCAATCTATTGAGATTTGGAATGAGAAGGGGAATGTAATTGGAGAAGGAGTTGTAACAGATGCGAATCATAGTCGGCTCTTATGGAGGAGGCCGAAATCTAAAGTTCCCACCGAGGGAATTTCACATCAAATTTCGGAGATGAAAGGTGATCTTACCTTATGGCATCATCGAATGTGTCATACATCCGAGGTAAGTTTGAAAAAGATGACTCGTCATTCTTCGGTGAGGGGTTTGGACCTTGCATCCGGTGAGAAGGTGAACGGGTGCGGAGGATGTAGCAAAGCACGTCAAATTCGGATATCCCATCTGAATAAAGACATCAAGCATCGAGCTCAAAGTCCTTTCGAGGTTGTCCACATTGATCTTTGTGGACATATTAAACCCTAGACAATTGGAGGTAACAAGTATACTTTGGTGATTTTTGATGACTTCTCTCGGAAGTCATGGGTGTATTTATTGAAAAAGAAATCGGATGCATTTGAAAAATTTAAAGAATGGCATGTGATGGCCGAAAGGCAAATTGATAACAAGCTTAAATCCATTCGTTCGGACAATGGAGGGGAGTTTGTTGTTTTTGAGGGGTATTGTAAGGAGTGGGGGATAAGGCATCAATTCACAACGCCTTATTCTCCAAAGTCAAATGGAGTGGCCGAGAGGAAGAATCGTACCTTACAAGAAATGATTCGTGCATGATTCATAGCTCCGGACGAGAGATGTTTTTGTGGGGAGATGCGATTCTTACAACGAATTATATTTGTAACCGAAGACTCACTTCGGTTTCCGGAAGTAAAACACCGGAGGAGTTATGGAGTGGAAGAAAGCCCAGGGTTCATCATTTGAGAATTTGGGGATGTCATGCTACGGTTTATGTGGAATCAATCAAGAGAAAGGGGAAATTTGCACCAAGGTGTTGGCCAAGAATTTTTGTTGGTTATATTGCGAAGGGGAATTTGTACTGAGTGTATGATCCGGCTCGTCACACCGTGGAGGAATCTCGGAATGTGGATTTTTCATGAGGATCTCAAATCCGCCATGAATTCCGTTGGGATATTTAAAGAAAATTTGGATTTTTATGATGAGAGTGAAATTGAGAGTTTTCCGTTCATTGGGGATTCAGAATCCGATGAGGAACCGAATGTAAAAAGTTAGAAAAAGAAATTGGGGAAATCGGTTGAAATTGAATTTGAAAGAAAGAGTAACGGATCTTTGGATTCCCGAGTGCCTTCGAACATTCGGAAATCTCAAAGCTCTAAATCGAGTTCTAAATCGAGTGAGAAGGAAATTGAAATTAAATCCGAGGAAGAGAAAGAAGAAAAGGAGGAGGAGCAATTTATTAGGAGAAGCTCTCGGATTACAAAGGGGAAAAAACCGGAGAAACTTACTTACGATCGAAAAGGGGAAAATGCATTGAATTCGCATTATTTTCTTTTCGATGCTAAGGAGACGAAGTTTCTTTTGTAGCAATCACTTACGGAAAATATGACCGGCGACCCTCAATCTTATGTTGAGGCTAGGAGGTCGGTTGATTGGGAGAGTAAGTGGAAACCGGCGTGGGAGAAAGAATTTAAGTCGGTGGTTGATAATTGAACTTTTGAGGAAGTGAAATTATCGGAGGGGAAAAAAGCGATTGATACAAAGTGGGTCTTTAAAACCAAAACTGGAGCATCGGGTGAAATGATTAAGTCAAAGGCGAGACTTGTTTGTAAGGGGTTCCAACAACGTGAGGGAATCGATTTTAAGGAGACTTATGCTCCAGTGGTGAAGTTCGACTCATTACGGATTATTATTGAAATTACAGCGATGGGGAAGAAGCATGTCCATCAAATGGACGTTGAGACCACATTTTTTAAATGGTGAGTTGGAGGAAGAGGTATATGTGAAGGTACCGGAAGGTGTCTCTCCTTTGCACGAAGGAAATGTATGGCGTTTGCGAAAGTCATTATATGGTTTGAAACAAGCACCACGCACTTGGTATTTGAGACTTCATCAAGTACTACTGAAGTTTGGATTTGTACGGACTACGTCCGATTCTGGAGTTTACGTGAAAGGTGAAGACGTTGACCAAATCATCTTTTCTGTTTGTGTGGATGATTTCTTGATGGCATGCGACAAGTTGGAGCGCATTAATGAGTTGAAACGTTATCTTGGATTACATTTCAAAGTTACGGATCTTGGAAAGGTACGCTATATTTTGGGAATTGAAGTGATACGTGACAATGAGGGGAACATTAAATTGAGTCAAGCTCAATATTGTAAGGAGATTTTGGAGAGATTTGGTATGTCTGACGCGAAACCGCTTTCTACACCGTTGGATGCAAACCTACACATTCGTAAGTTTGAAGAGGAGGATTCTATCGACGTACCATATCGAGAGGCCGTTGGTTCACTTATGTACCATAGCGTTAGTACTCGTCCAGATATTTCGGCCGCGGTTTCCATTTATAGTCAGGAGCCTAAAAAGGCACACTGGGAGGCCGTACGACGTATCTTTCAATACTTGGTTGGTACGATTGATCTTAAACTTTTGTTTACTTCAGACAAAAATTCTTAGGAGTGTGTTGGGTATTGTGACGTGGATTGGGTCGGTGATTTTGATTCAAGTAAGTCCACGTCAGGATATGCATTAATTTTCGGAGGAGCTGCAATCTCGTGGAGTTCTAGGCTACAACCTACGGTTGCGTTGAGTTCCACAGAATCTGAATATATGGCTGCGTGTCATGCAGCTAAGGCTTCGATTTCGATTAAGGAGATGTTACGTGAGTTAAGCATTCCTATTGGTTGTACGACGATTTATTTTGACAGCATGAGTACGATGGCGTAGGCGAAAAATCTAGTGTTTCACAAGAGGACGAAACACATCAGTATCCAATGGCATTTTGTAAGAGATTTGGTTATGGCAAACGAGATTGTATTTTCGTACGTACCAACAAAAGAAGAGGCGGCTGATTTGTTGACAAAGGCTGCCACACATAATGTGTTTGAGAGGGGGCGACCAAAACTTGGATTATTTTGAAAAGTTTGGCGATTCCAACAATAAAACGGGAGATTGTTGGCATATTGTTGATTTCGCGACATTTCGCGAAGCGTCTTACCAACTTGTATTTGTTTGACGCGAACTGTCGTGTCATCATACAAAAGTACGACGCCGTTTCGTGAAGGTACTTTTGATGTCCGCGAACGAAACATACTATTTCGTTTCGCGTCACTTGTTTATTTCGTGCGCGGGTGTTACATTTTGCGTGCAGGTGTGTTCGTGAAGCGACACGTGTTAAGTCAACGTTTGGAGTTTGTTGTTTCGAAGGAAGAAGCGTGTGCGCCTTCCTTCGTGGAACTTTCATTGAAGAGTGCAAAGTCAGCTAGGGACAGACTTCGTCGCTACGCTAAGTTCTGCTTGTCTTATCTTGTTGTCTCTTAGTGCAGAGTAGCGAGTATATATAGGCAGCAGTGTACATGTGCAGAGTATTCGATTATTAAATCACGTATGATTGAATCATAGAGGATTAATCTTGGAGTAAGAGATTATTTAAAGAGGATAGGGAAGAGAGAGAAGAGAGATGATGTAAAGAGGCTTCGGCCAAGAACACTTATAAATCTTTTTGGCTGAATATTCCTCTTGTCTTTTATGAGCTTCCGCTGTGTAATGATGTATGTTTTGATGAATTATTTTAAGTGAAACTCTTTTGCTTAAGATCCTACATAAACCTGGTTTATTGCAAACACAATTATGGTAAGGAATCCAAACGACTTAGAATGCGATCTTCCACGACGCAATATTTAGGATGTTGGTGGGTGCATAAGTAAAGGTAACTTTGTATGTTGGTTGCATTCCCTAAGTCACACTATTTTCGTTTGAGAAATGACTCAAAAATTTGCCAAGCTCATTTTTCCGAAATTTATTCTTTGGAGTGCAATACGGGAATAACCATTTTTTTTTTAATATTAACCGTATACGCAAAAGTTGTAGAAAACGCAAATGTCAACATTTAGTTTTCCTACAATAAAAAAAAAATTAGTGAAAAAAACCAGCCAGCTTATATCTTTGAAATGTCCAAGCTTACCGAGTCATAAAAAGGCGAAACAAAAAAAATAAGAAAAAAAGATAAAAATATCAATAAAGTCCGAAGGAGAAACTTTGGAATAAAAATTATTATTGCAATTATTATTATTAATTATAAAATTATTAGTTCCAAAAAAAAATTATCAAAACCACAAAACAGTGAAAAGTCTAAAGAGAAGGGAAAGACAAGTAGAGCAGATAAACAAGGACTCCAAAGAGGGAGGTTTGTCTTCTAGGTCTTCCCTTATTTGAGATTGCTTTTTACACCGAGGCATATGATTTATGGGGAAAGTGAGTAAGAAGAACCAATTCTAAGCATGAAGAATCTAGGTGTAACTAACCTAGGTAAAAGGTATTAAAGAAATAATACGTTCTCCTTATTCTTGAGGAGAATCTTTCAATCTACAAAAGCTATGTATACTAAAGTACAAAACACTAAATAAAGTACTAGACTAAAGACGTAGCATACAGGATGACAAAGCAATAGATGTCAATTTAGACATAGGTGTTAATAGGAATTCCAATACAAATCCTGTATTTGTCGCTGGGAAAGCACGGCCGCGAGACCATTGATCGCATTCACATAGTTGTATGCAATGGAGGATGGCCTGCAAATTGTTTGCCATTGTATTCAAATAGTTCAACATTGCGTTTTCAACACAGGAAAGACGATTCAATAAAGAAAATTCAGAAATATGCACCTCAAAGAGACAAGATTAGAACTACACAAGAAATACAAATTAAAAATGTGAAATGAAACTTTTGAAAGTCTGCAAGATAAACAGGAAAGGAATATAATAAAACGGCATAATTTAATACGAAATTTGATGAATGTAGGACTAGAAGTAAAATATCAATCTAGTTCATGTCTTTATGGTCAAAATTGTAGCAAATTAATAAAAGTAATTTTGAGACACCTTGTGCTGGGTATTCTATGACCAATGTGCATTTCCTAGTACTAACGTCCAAGAAATTGAACTCTCTTACATACCTATTATTTTCTATCCAAAATGCCACATACACCATTCACAACACTTGATATGGTTTATATCTGAAAATATACTTATAAATGCATTCCAAATCCAGAGTAATGTTGATGCACTTCCTCGTCATCCCCACAACACATGTTTTGCGCTATGTTATGGCACAATTGACCAAACATAAACCACATTTAATGCGAACACAATTATGGTAAGGAATCCAAACGACTTAGAATGCGATCTTCCACAACGCAATATATAGGACGTTGGTGGATTCATAAGTAAAGGTGAATTTGTATGTTGGTTGCATTCCCTAAATCACAGTATTTTCGTTGAGAAACCACTCAAAAAATTGCCAAGCTCATTCTTCCGAAATTTATTCTTTGGAGTGCAATTCGAGAATAACCGTTTTTTTTTAATATTAACCGTATACGCAAAAGTTGTAGAAAACACAAATGTCAACATTTAGTTTTTTTACAATAAAAAAAAAATTAGTGAAAAAAACCAGCCAGTTTACGTCTTTGAAATGTCCAAGCTTACCGAGTCATAAAAAGGCGAAACAAAAAAAATAAGAAAAAAAGATAAAAATATCAATAAAGTCCGAAGGAGAAACTTTGGAATAAAAATTATTATTGCAATTATTATTATTAATTATAAAATTATTAGTTCCAAAAAAAAATTATCATGTCCACACCAACGAAGTTGTAGAGAGTGACCGCTCTAACCAAATCGAAATCGTGCAATCAAAGAATTTTCAACTCACTAGCTGAAAAGTCAACACCAAATACCAATTGAAGGATGGAAACTCAATGCATTCAAAATTAAGGTTGGAAGAGCAAGCAGTTAGTCATCAGATAAAGAGCAGGAAATCAAACTTTGTGCTCAAAACTAACCAAATGCAGACATCACAAAACAGTGAAGAGAAACACAATAGGGAAAGGGATATCGAACTGAGAGACGAGAAGAGAAACTTATAAGGAAATTAATAGGAATAAGATTGAAATCGGAACGCGCTCAGAATCACTCAAATGTCTTAATGCAGAAGCCAAATTGAAATTTAATCAAACATTACAACACATTGAAAACTCATAATCCAAGATAGAGTCAAATTGAATACTTAATAAAATAAACTCATATTAACTCAATCCTTTACTCAAACATTATACTAACATTCTTCCTTAATTGACTCTTAATTTTCTTCCTAATTTTCTCTTACTTAATTTTCTTTCTAATTTGATTCAACCACACTCACACGATGGCTTTTTAACTTAGCCACGAAAATAATCTAAAACACTAAACTCTAGAAGTGTCTAAATGTACTTAGACGCAAATATGGTACAACGCAAAGTGAAACTACACAAAACAAAACTGACAAAGTCCAGTAGGACTTACTTAACTTACGCGAAACGAAACTACTAGACGTACGTCGCGCGAAACGAAACTTCTCGACGTACGGTACTAGAACTTAAACAAAACAAAACAAATCAAAACGTGTACACGTGAAACGTACACGCACGAAATACTAAATCAAACGAAAAAAAATCCGCAAATTGACGCACGGAGTTCTAAATCAAACTAAATCAAAAATAACAGGCGCGCGACCAAATCTTAACCACACTAACTACGAACCAACATTACGTAAACGTAGATTCCAACATTGTAAATTCTAACAATCCCCCTCTCAATGTTGAATCTATACTAAATCTTAACCAAACTCAAAATAATCCTAATTTAGGCCTTTCTCTCACAAAGACATCATGTATAGCAGCTTTAGTTAACATGTCGGCTGCTTTTTCACCCGTTGGCACAAAAATAAACTCAATCTCACCAGCATTTACTAAGTCTCTCACAAAATGCCACTGAATCCTAATATGCTTAGTCCTCTTATGAAACACTGGATTCTTAGCCAATGCAATGCTTAACATACTATCTGAAAACAACTTCATACACTTAATAATAGTTCCCAACTCACTTAACATTTCTCTTAACCAAATTGAAACTTTGGTAGCATGGCAAGCCGCCATATTTTCGGCCTCCGTAGAACTCAATGCCACTATAGGTTGAAGTCTCGAACTCCAGAAAATCGCACCTCCACATAAGACGAAAGCGTAACTGGATGTTGACTTTCCCGTGTCGAAGTCTCCACCCCAATCGGAATCTCAATATCCAAAACAATCTAACTCTGAATCCGCCTTATAAACTAAACCATAACTTAAGGTTCCAACCAAATATCTAAAAATCCTTTTAACACTCTCCCAGTGACACTTCTTAGGTGCTTGACAATACTTACTCACAATGCTAACAGTAGCTGAAATTTTTGGTATAGATCCAACACTAAGATACATCAAACAACCAACAACTTCTCTATAAGGTACATCAATTGTTGGCTCACTTTCTGCTTTACTCAACTGAACTCTAGGATCCAAAGGTGTACTTAAAAGCTTAGTATTCAACATAGAGAACCTAGCTTAGATATCCTTACAATATTGTTCCTGACTAAGTTTCAAGGAACCAAACTCATCTCTTATCACCTCAATACCAAAAACGTACCTAGCTTTTCTAAGTCTGTAACTTTGAAGAATTTACTAAAAAAACATTTCAATTCTTGAATCCTTTCAAGACTATCTAAAATCATAATAAACTCATCAACATACACACTGAAAATACTTTGATCAACTCCTTTCACATAAACACCTAAATTTGAAAATGTAAGAACAAAACCAAAATCCCAAAGTACCTTATGAAGACGAGTATACCAAGTCCTTTGTGCTTGCTTAAGTCCATAGAGCGACTTCTTCAATTACCACACATGTCCAAGTTTGCCCGAAACTCCTTGTGGAATCTTCATATAAACTTCTTCTTCCAATTCTCCATTTAGAAAAGCAGTTTACACATCCATTTGGTGGATATGCTTTCTCTTAGCAGCAACAATCGCAATAATCATCCTTAAACTATCAAACTTAACCATAAGTACACATGTTTCTATATAATCTATACCTTCTTTCTGCTGAAAACCTTTACCCACTTATCTTACCTTATATTTGATAATTTCCCCTGGTGCACCCGTTTTAGTCTTAAATACCCATTTATAATCAATAGCTTTCTCTCTGGTAAAACTATTTCTTTAAATGTCCCATTATCAATAATAGACTTAAGTTCTTTCTTAAAAGTTGGTTTCCACTTTTCATTCCAATCACTTGATGCTACAGCTTCTAAATAGGACTTAGCATCCCCATTGAGAGGCTCACTCAGAAATTGCTATAAAAAAAACTCATTTATTCTAGCATCTGAAATAAAATTAACCGACTTATCTTCAGCATTCATATGATAAGTTAATCTCTCAAGGGCCTTTCTTTTATTTGCTCAATTACTTCACCTAAAAACAACTTCTTCTTCAACAACGTCATCTCTCTCACCCTTCTCACTTACAGATGGCAAATTTCATTCAATTCTTTATCTGCTAAGGGTTCACTAGACTTAGAACTTTGACTTCCATTTTCACTTTTTAAGCTTTCAAAATCTGATTGGGAGGGTTCAGATCTCTTACCAACCTTAGTAGATTTTTTTTTCTTCAATGGAAATTCTTCTTCCTCTTCTTCGTCACTCTCGTCATTATTTTTGAACTCCTCCAAATTGTTATTTTCCTCAAAATCCAAACTTTCTTCCTTATCCTTTGTAAACTCCTTTGCTTTCGCCAAATCTTCGTGAAACTCCACATTCCTCGATTCGGCAATCGTTCGAGTAGCATGATTGAAAATCGTGTATTGAGTTGAATTTGGACTATATCCAACAAAAATACACGTCCAAGATCTAGGGCTAAATTTTCCCGCTCGATATCTTTTCTCAATGTAGACAGTGGCTTAGTTTCCCCAAATCCTGAAATACTAAACAGATAGAATCCACCCAATCCACAATTCTTCGGGCGTGTTATCTCCAAAAACCGAAGTTAGTCTTTTGTTACAAATGTAATATGTTGTAAGAACAACTTCTCCCCAAAACCTCACACTATGTTTAATGCTATGTAACATAGCTCTAACCATCTCTTGAAGAGTCCTATTCTTTCTTTCAGCAACTTTATTAGACTCAGGTGAGTATGCAGCTATAAATTGTTGCTTAATACCTCTTTTCTGAAAAAAGCTTTTAAAAGCAACAATTTCTCCTCCATTATCTGATCTTACTGATTTTAACTTTCTATTTGTTTCTCTCTCAGCCATTACAACAAATTCGGGAAACTTATATAACGCCTCTGACTTATGTTTCAATAAAAACACCCAACTTTTTGGACTATAATCATTCAGAATTACAAAGATATACTTATGTCCTCGTTGGCTTACTGGTTTGACGTCTTCACATAAGTCTACATGAACAAGCTCAAAAGGAGCATTTGCTCTATACCTCACATCTTTTACAGGATGAGGTTTTCTAATCTGTTTCCCTTTGCTACAACCATTACAACCTTGAACTTTCTCTCTTGATACAAACTCTAATCCTGTTACTGCTGCACTTTTCATCATATTCTTTATATTTATATTAGAGTCAAAAGTATGACAAAGTCTATGATGCCATAAGCTTAGATCTCCTCTTTCAGAACTTACATTATTTACTGAAATTACTGATTTCTGATTTTCTTGTGGTCTAATCCATTTTAACCTACTTTGTATACAATCAGTTACATAACCTTCTCCAAATTGATTTCCTTCTCTATCTTGGAAAACTATTCTTCCATTTTCAAACGAGGTTACCCTACCACCATTCCTTTGTATCTGAGGAACACTAACAAGGTTTACAACTCCATCAAGAAAATACAAAGTATTGTTCAGATTCACTTTCTTTACAACAACTTTACCATTCATATTCTTAACTGGTAAATCTAATCTGTTCCCACTGTAAATATCGGAACAACATGTCCACTAGCAACCGTAATAGTCTTAGGAATTGTAAGCTTTCTCAAATATGTAAACAAACTGAAATCACCACAAACATGATGAGTTGCACCTGAATCAACTATCCAATCTTTATAACTTTGACTCCCACATGCAAAATTTACAGAATTGACAGCAACATTTTCATCTTCTTTCATCATCATAGAAAAGTTGAGAGACTTATCGCCTTGATCGTCATTAAAATCTGAATAGTGGGTTTGATGTCCTCTTCCACGAGATTGTCCAAATGTTCCAACACCTCGTCCTCGTTGTCTATATCTACCTCAGACGTGTTAGTGAGGTTTACATTACTATTTCCAAATCCTCTACCATCTTTCTCTTTACTCTTTTCTACACCTTTTAGAAGGTTAATAGCAAAATCAAAAGTGGGTTTCTCTGTAGATCTTATGACTTCAACTGTGACATCAAACTTAGATGGTAATACATTTAGAGACACAAATACTTTTTCATCTTCAAAAGAAAACTTTCCTCCGCTATTCAACTGCTCTATCAATACATTAAATCTTTTTAAAGCATCATCAATTGACTCATTACTTTTCATCCTAAACTGAATAAAGCCATGATATATATAATTAGACTTAGTTGCGAATCCTTTCTCATACAAATTTTGTAGATGAGTCCAACAAGCATGAGCTGTATTATGAGTTAACATATGCTCATGAACCGAACTACTACTACTCTGATGTAAAGCAATCATAGCTGCCATATCTTTAGTATCCCACTTTTTCTTTCTTTTTGCATCTAATGGTCTCTTCTCTTCTCCTATAAGTATTTTCCACAATTTCTTTGGAGTAAAGGTTCCCTGAATATATTTCTTCCATACACGATAGTTATTTCCATTAAGCATGATAGTCTTAGAAGACACCTTATAATCCGACTCTTCATCTGAACTTGACTCATCATCATCATCATAAAAAGGTACTTCTATTTTGCCCTTTTTGACTTTCTTCTTAGAACTCTCATAATCTGAATTGCCACCAAAGATAAAAGTTTTACCGAAAAATTGTCCTTCTTTTTTTGCCTTTAGAAATTCGTAGAGTTCCTCCATAGTCGCTGGATCAAACCAAATTGTGGGACTCTCCTTTGCCATTGATAGGTTTTCCTATTCTCTAACTCCAAAACTGACTTCGGTGCCTTTTTTTTTTGCAGAGTATTCCTCCACCATCACTTATAAACTCTCAATTCTTAATCAATTTTTAACTCAAATCTAAGTGGAATAAACACTGCTCCGATACGAATTGATAGGAATAAGAGTCAAATCGGAATGCATTCATAATCACTCAAATGTCTCAATGCGGAAGCGAAATTGAAATTTAATCAAACATAATAACACATTGAAAACTCATAATCCAATATAGAGTCAAATTGAATACTCAATAAAATAAACTCATATTAACTCAATCTTTTACTCAAACATTAAACTAACATTCTTCCTTAATTAACTCTTAATTTTTTTCCTAATATTATTTTACTCAATTTTCTTTCTAATTTGATTCTACCACACTCACACGATGGCTTTTTAACTTAGCCACGAAAATAATCTAGAACACTAAACTGTAGAAGTGTCTAAATGTACTTAGACGCAAATATGGTACAACGCAAAGTGAAACTACATAAAACAAAACTGACAAAGTCTTATACGACTAACTTAACTTACGCGAAACGAAACTACTAGACGTACGTCGCGCGAAACGAAACTTCTCGACGTACGGTACTATAACTTAAACGAAACAAAACAAAACAAAACGTGTACACGTGAAACGTACACGCACGAAATACTAAATCAAACGAAAAAAAATCCGCAAATTGACGCACGGAGTTCTAAATCAAACTAAATCAAAAATAACCGGCGCGCGACCAAATCTAAACCACACTAACTACGAACCAACATTACGTAAACGTAGATTCTGACATTGTAAATCCTAACAGAAATTGGTGTCAACGAGTGACCAGCAATTCGTACATCAATTCTTGAATGTCGCAAAACCATTTGGTCTCTCCACCTCCATATTCGGATTCCTATAAAGAATCAAAAATCTTGAGTGAATCTCACCTCTATAACTTATTACGAGGAAAGTCAAGCCTAACTATGGAAAAGTCCAACGAAAAAACAAAACAGTCCGAAAAATAAATTGGACATATTACAAATAAAATCAGAGAAGGCATATCAGAAATGAAGATAGAGAAAGCAGTTGCAAATCTTCAAAGCTGATGTCAACACCAATATAGAAAGGGGCAGACTTAGTTCAAAATTGAGAGTATGAAGGAACTCCTCATCGACAAAAGCTTGGACACTCACCGATATTTTAATATCAAAGTCCGCGATCGTAAAAAGAGCACACAAAACATGTGTAGCCAAAAGGCTACAGTGCCCAAATATGCGAATGCACCCAAAGAATTACTACAATCAAGCGAATGCACCCAAAGAATTACTACAATCAAGGCAGTAACGTTTATTTGCAAAACGGAAGCCAACAAAGAGGTCAAAAATAGAATCAAGCCAAAAGGGTAACACATGGGAGCACATGGAGAAGCAAAGAGCGAACAAAGGGAAACAAATTGCAATCACCACATGGAAAAAGCAAAACATCCACAAATGTGACAAAAGTATGAAGTCCAAATGCTCAAAATTGCATTGATAGAAGTGTGAGCATCAAGAATGACGTCACATACATCATCCGAAGCACCGAGAGTAAAGAAGTCAAATCCTTACAAAAGATAGAAATGCTGACAAAATGCTTCATAAATTGAGCACCGCCTTCACCAAATAGAAGCTCCAACGCTACATCCCTCGCCATCACGCATCCCACCGGTGGAAAAGACCCTAGAGTTGAAGGGGACGAAGGCCTTGCAAAATCATAGAGAAAAGTGTTAGAAATCAGTGAAACTGAAACCAACACACCAAAACTCAAATTAAAGGCTGCGACACAAAAATTTAGATCTAAAAAGCCATAGAAAAGGGAAAATCTGAATCATAACTAAATGATGACACCTTAAAAACTAATGAGCAAAACATGATAGAGAAAGGTGCAATTAGGAATTCATCATCAACGAAATTGAGCGAGGAGTAGCCGAGAAACGAGCAGAACGCCAAAACCCTCATATTCCCAACGGATATCTTTACCAAATAAAACATCACTGGTCTTCCTATCAACGGAATATATCTTGTCATGTATCGCCCTCTAAGTATATCTTTCACTCTCCTTTTGAGTGTATCTCTCCCACTTCTTCTCCATCGCCCTTTCTGTTAAGATTCATAAAAGAAGACCATATGATCGTTCAATTACAAGACAAGAAGCTAAAGAAAACTCTATATTTAAGAAAACAAGCTTAGTTACTGAAAAGAGAAGAAAAATGATTAATTACACAACAACATAAGCACTCAGTGCCAAGATAACAGTAAAGAGAAATTAGAGAGAATCATTCAGTTAATTGATTTATTTCAATGTCGAGCAGAAGTATATTTTATATGTGTCGATAATGTAGGTACTACGCTACTTATGTTTCACGTAAAGAAATAAAATCCTAACTTGTGAACAACGTAATCGAATCAGCGGTCACAATTCACTACATGAAATACACTCAAAATTTGCAACATCTTCACTTGACGTGCAATAAACCTAAACGACTAAGTTTCACCAAAACTTGACGTCTACGCAAATTATGTTTGACGTCTACTCAACCGTACATGTACCTAAGCGTTTTAATATTTATGTTGCATATTTCTGTTAATTCATGGAGATTGTATAAACATCCTTTTTGATTTGTATACCAAGAAAGTAACTTAACTCACCAAAGTCAGTCGTCTCAAATTTGTTGTTCAAGAACCATTTAACCTTTTCAATCTTGGCTGACAGATAACTAAACACACTCATGTCATCGACTTAAACTAAGACAATCACTATGTTTTTGCCTTCCCTAACAGTGTAAACTTCTCTGTCCGTGTGACATCTCTCAAAGTCCTCTTTTCTCATTTCGGTGTCAAGTTTGATGTTCCAACACCTACGACTTTGGTTTTGACCGTATATGGATTTATGTAGTTTACACACCATATGTTCATTTCTTGGTTCTTCCATGCCTTGTGGTTGTTCCATGTAGACTTTTTCCTCCAAATCCCCATTTAGGAATAAAATTTTGATATTTAGTTGATGCATTTGCATACCCTCTGCTGCCCCTAAAGCTATTAAATTTATGAGACTATCAAACTTCACTACTGGTGAGAAAGTGTCATTGTCATCAACCCCCTTTTTTTGGGAATACCCTTTAGCTGCCAACCTCGTTATATATCTTTCCACTGACCCATCTGACCTCCTTTTTATCTTAAAGACCCATTTACACCCCACAATATTTTTCTCTTTTGGGCGTACTACTAAGTTCCAATATTTGTTTATAATCAATGATTTATATTCTAATTCTATTGCCTCTTTCCATTTTTGAGAATAAGAACTCTCGAAAGCTTCATGAAAGGTTTTCGGTTGGCCCTTGACACTATAAAACAATAAGCTAAACCCACATCTCCAATTTCTTCAATGAGTCGTTTTGGTTTCGCACGTATCCGATTAGAAACTCTTTGGGGAGATACCATCAATCTCATTTGTTGAATCGGATTCGAAGAGGTTGTAATTTGCAAAGGTTGTAGTGTTGGTAAGTTTTCCACTGGTAAAGGTTGGAAGATTGATGGGTTGGAAGATTGATGTTCCACTAGGGACAACAAAAGTCTGTACTAGAATAGAAATTAGCGTGCATGACAAAGACTCCACTTCATGTTCTTAACTTCGAGTACCTGATGTATGTGGAGATCTGCTTTCTAATTATTCCTCATTGTGAAAGTGTGGGGATCCACTTTCTAATTATTCCTCATTGTGAAAGGTAACAATAACAGTCTTTGGTTCTTCACACCAAGGGTCAAAATTATCTGTCACATTTGAACTACTTTCCTTCCCTTCATCCACAATCACATTTCTTCTGACATGAACTTTCTATGTAACTGGGTCATAAGTTTTGTAAGCTTTTATTTTTATGTCATAACCTACAAAGACACCAGTCCAACTCTTCTTGTCAAAATTCATTTTATTTTGTGTTGGGATGTGAACAAAGGTTTTGCTTCCAAAAACTTTAAAATGTTTAACATTTGGTTTTAATCCTGACCAAGCTTCTTCAATTGTAATATCTTTCAAAGAAGTTCTTAGAGAACGATTTTTCAGAGCTTAGAGAATGATTTTTCAGATAAACTGCAGTAAGGATAGCTTCAACCCATAAGTTTTAATTCAGTTTTGCCCTATGTACTAAACAACGTGTAATTTCAACCAAAGTACAGTTAAGTCTTTTTAATACTCCATTTTCCTGCGGACTATAAGCTATAGTAAATTCATGCTAAATCCCCCAAGTTTTGCAGTTCTCCATAAAATCATTAGAGGTATATTTTCCCCTATTATCCAACCTTAAAATCTGGATCCGCTCTCTTGCCTGATTTTCTACCATGGTGTTAAACTCTTTGAACTTCTCAAAGGCTTCACTCTTGGATTTCAAAATATAAACCTATACTTTTTTGGTGCACTCATCTATAAACGTGATGAAAAATCCTGAACCTTCATGACTTATGGTATGAGGACCGCTCAAGTCAAAATGAATAATCTCCAACTTCCTTCTATTTTTCGGTTCGTCATCTTATAAAAAGGAAGCCTTTTTTTCTTACCTTGAGCACATCGTTCAAACACCTTAAGGTTGTCTTTGGCGTTGACGTCCTGAAGTCCTCTGACCATCTTATTTTTCATGAGTCGTTTAAGATTTTGCTCTCCCAAATGACCAAATCATTGATGCCATAATTCCAAAGTCTATGTTTTTTTGCTGAAATTCATTTTTGCATCTTTATCATCAAAACGTAGAGCAAAAATATTCCCTTCCAGATATCTAAGAACGATGAGATTTCCCTCACTTATGATTTGACAAAGCTCATTTTTCTTTTTCTCAATTTCGGATTTTAGTCCACTCTTCACAACATGCATATTACTGAAAAGGTTATGTTTTAAACGTGGAAAGTATAAAAAATTTTGAAGATGCCCTTCATGGCTACCAGTGTCACAGTATAACCGTAACTTCACCTCACCCATTAAATTGGTCTCTACAATCTTATTATCTGCCAATACAATTCGTCGAGGAGTGTGTAATGATATGAGAGAAGAAAAGATGGACTTGTCATTACACATATGATGAGACGCTCCAGAGTCTATAATCCATTTTCTTTTTTCTGAGCATTTAACTGTGTGAGAAAAATTTTAGTCTCATCTTGAATGTACATGGCAAACAATTGTTTGTTTTGTTTGTTTTTGTCTTTGCTACGACAAATTGAAGACTTATGGCCTAGTTTTACACAACTGTAACAAACAATCTTTTTTTTGAAGTTTTCGGTCTTTTTCTTTTGAATCTACAAGCAAAAGTGTGATGATTGGTTTTGCCACATATAGCAAATGCAATAACTCACTCAATCCGTTTTTTTTGGCGGTTTGCCTTTGTCATAAAAAGATAAGTATGACTCTTTGACAAACTACCTCAAAGTCAACAGTACGTTGGCTTTTTCAAGCCGTGATCATCATGGCATACTCTAATGACAATGACCTAAACAGTGTGAGGATCAAATCATCATCATTCAGTTTGTGCCGACTGAGGCTAACTATAACTTAAGCTCTTTGAGTCTATTGATATGGATTTCCATAGTATCTCCACTCTCCATACTAAAGTCCAGCAATTTGTTCTTTAATTTAACTCAACTATGTGTAAACGTTGACTGTCTTCCACTACTAGAAAAATTAATGTCGGTGCCTCTTTATTTTTTTCTATGACTACTAACACAGGTAGAGCTGCAACAATAGTTGTAGAAGTAGACATGTTTATTAGCAAAAGCTAACTGAAATTCTACAAACACCAACTTTCCCAACACTATAAAAACACACACACAAGTCAAATTGATATAAAATATAGTATACAAACACACCGCCATACACATTGTCAATTCACAAAATTCCATTACAATCAGTTCAGTAAACAATAAGATATGGAGACTGCAAGTTTCCCAAAAACTACCTTTTAATTTTCCACATTCCCAAAACTGGATACCAAAATATTCTTAAGTCCTAAACTCTATACAATGAGTGAATATTTACTGCTCATTGACCTATCATGTGTTTATACTTCGAATAGTGGTATTGTACTCTAGTATGAGAGAGTACCCAACCGTACTTCCAAAACCTATTTGCAACTAGCCTAAAGTTGAATAATAAACACTGTTTACTAATGCACTACACTAAAAAAAATTGTTACTTCAAATATTCACAATTTGGCGCGGTACACATAATGTTGTTGCTTAGTCAACAATAGTCAAATAAGTCCACCCGGCTGTGGTTAATCTTGTACAATAATCTAGAGTGCTTACGAAGCACCTCGCCACACATAGTCCCCATTTGAATCGTGACTGTCCGTATGGTTGAAATCAGCGCCTAGCACTTGTGCTACAATTGATTTCCCGGATGTCTAATTCGCTATCTGTCTGTCTAAGTTGTGGAAAACACTCGTTCAATGAGCGACATATGTTCGGAGCCATTCTGCAATGCCTTCAATATATTCAAATGGTGACGTGTGTCTATGTGACAGTACCATACACTCTAAAGTCATTGTTTCATTGTCACACTATTTTAGGTTAGTATTAAACAAAGCTGACCCAAAAATATTCAAAGTTATAAACCTCTCCTCACACCTCTATCTACGAAGGATAAAGCTTTAAAACAAAACACTCCCCTAAAGCCTTAGACGCATTTATTTACTCAGTCGAATAGCATTTCTACAAAACTCTAATTTAGGTGCAGGCATAGCTTTCTTTAGCATATCTGCAATTAGTTGTGAACCATATTTTCAACCTGAAACTCTGAGACCTCCATAAGTCCTCAGAGTGGACAGCTTCCAAGAAGCCTCTAGGATAATCCTGACCCCTTTGTGTTTAAGCAAAAATAACTGCCACCCTGGCAGACAAAAACTCTGACCACCTTCACCCCTGTGAAGAGAAGACTCCCCTGAGTCGATAGCAAAAAGAATCGCTGAATTTGCTCCCCTGAACAGTAAGTTATGGAGGGTCAAAGTTGACCTTTTGTACAGAAGCTCTCTAGGAGAGAGGGTCCTATCTCCTAATTTTTCTAAGTCCTATCTCTCTCACAGACTCTATCTACTGATGTACGGAACCAATCAGAATTGAGTTTCGTACGCAAAAGTACAGCTGCCGGTGTACTTTAGGTACGGACATTGTACGACAAGCCCTAAATGTCGACACATGTCATATCCGGATTCGATGCCATAATCTCCGGGGATTCCACGATCCAATGTAATTTCGCCACGCGTCATCCGATGTGGCGATGGCGGCAAACCGCCGAAAAAACTTCCTCCGCGATCTCGGCGCTAATTGCGGCCGTCCGATTAGAATCTAATTTAATCGTAGCCGTAATAAATACATGTGCGGTATTTGTTTCATTTACGAAACAAATGCGCGGTATTGATTTATAGTCCGTACCGTAATCCGTACTTTATATATTACCAGATCTATGTATCCCGTAATCTATTATAGTTAAATGAATAATCATACGTATCTATATTTAAATAACTATCAAACTATATACTACGTATCATGACTCCTAGACTTAAACGGCTAAGGCTACCGGCTAATCCCTGTCTGCCGGCCGGTAGGTACAAGGATCAATTCCTGCCGCCGGCACATACCTTTTAAATAAATAAACCCGATCTAATATAAATTTCCCGTAAACCTCAGGATAGCCTAGGTAGCCATGGCTCTAGCTTCCTCTCCAATTTCTCAGTGACTGCGACAAGTTTGAGAGTTGGAGAGAGAAGTTAGAGGTAGACTGCCTCGGCTTCTTTCTTTCTATTCAGACCTAGAAAATACTTAAAACCATTAATTTCTACACTCCCCTTATTTTCTAGTCAATCTTTAATTTCAGACCACACTTCTCCCTGCAGAAAATTAGCTAAGGGGAAGGCACAGGTTTGGTCATCATATCTGCTACCATCTCACTATCTCGTCGGTACTCTAAACTGATTATTTTATTTTCTACTTTCTCTCTAACAAAGCTGAGTCTAATGACCATGTGTTTAGCTTTAAAATGATGTTTAGGATTGGCAGAAATAGCGATTGCTGCTTGATTATCACAAAATATTTTTTGCACACCACTCTTAAGATGACCAAGTTCACCAAGTAAAGACTTGACCCACATCAATTCTTTTACAGCAGAGCAAGAGGCCATATACTCAGCCTCCATGGATGACTGAGCAATGACCTTTTGCTGTTTGCTACTCCAACAGCAAGCCCCATCACCCACATATAATACATATCCAGAATTGCATCTCCTCATCGGAGCATCACCATAACTAGCATCACTCCAAGTAGTGATGTCAGTATTCTCCCCACTCAAATGCAACCATAGATCCCTAGTTCCTATCAAGTATCTAAGAACTCTCTTAGCTGCCTCCCAATCCTTTTTAGTGGGAGCATTTAGACTTCTACTCAGCACTCCTACAGCTGCAGCTAAATCCGGCCGGGTACAATTCATAAAATAGATTAGACTTCCCACTACTTGCCTGTAAGGGATAGTCTGCATGAACTTCTGTTCTTCAAGAGATAATTCCTCGTCTAAGACTATGACTCCTCCTTCCTCACTCCCCTCACTTCCCTTCTTCAACTCCATTGGAGTTGTACAACTATTAGCTTTATCCATTTGAAATTTTTCAAGCATGTTCCCTATTGCTTCCTTTTGAGTCAATCTTATAATTTTTCTTTTTTCGGTCTCTCTCTACTTGAATTCCCAAAATATATTTTGCTTCCCCCATATCCTTCATTTCAAATCTCCCCTTAAGATCGGTTTTCAGTTTATTAATTTTTTCCATTGATTTACTTAAAACAAGCAAATCATCAACATAAATTGCAATAAATATAAAACCTTCCTCATCTTCGAAAACATAGATTGAGTGATTTGAGCTGATCCGAATATATCCTAGATCGGTAAGAAACTCATCAAGCTTCTTATTCCACTGTCGAGGCGCCTGTTTCAAACCATAAAGAGATTTAATCAGCCGGCATACCTTACTCTCCTCTCCTTCTTCCACAAACCCTTCGGGTTGTCGCATGAAGATCTCCTCTTCCAATTCTCCATGCAAAAAGGCTGTTTTGATGTCCATCTGGTGCACTTCCATGTCTTCCGCTGTTGCCAGGCTGAGAAGTATGCGGACGGAGGGAAATCTGACCACCGGGGCAAAGGTTTCCTCGTAGTCAATTCCCTCCTTTTGTGTAAATCCCTTTGCCACTAGTCGGGCCTTGTAGCGCTCGATTGTGTTATCTGGGTTCAGTTTTAATTGGAAAACCCACTTACAACCGATTGGTTTTCGGTTAGGTGGACAATCCACCAGCTCCCAAGTATCGGCTGCCATAATTGAGGCCATCTCTTCATTGATGGCTGTCTTCCACCGATTTCTTTCTGGACAAGTCATCGCCTCTCCATAAGTTTGGGGTTCATCTTGATGAGATAGTTTTGTTACCTTGTTATTAACCTGTTTTTCTTGCAGTCTTTTACTACTTCTCCTTCCCCCTTCAAAATATGAGGCCGAAATAGATGGTTCTCGTGGATTCTTTTGAACAAACTCGGCTTCTCCCCTATCCCTTGATTCCGAATCAATTTCCACCACGTCTTCCGCTTCGGGTAGAGTTGTCACTGGAGTTTCCACAGCCGAGTCCTTTTCGGTCTGATTTGTTCCTACAAGAGTGTCATCTTCTCTAAAACCTGGATAGTCAGGAAGCTCAAAGTCATC
Source organism: Zygnema cylindricum (assembly GCA_037447655.1). Taxonomy (NCBI): domain Eukaryota; kingdom Viridiplantae; phylum Streptophyta; class Zygnematophyceae; order Zygnematales; family Zygnemataceae; genus Zygnema; species Zygnema cylindricum. The sequence goes on from JBBHKE010002810.1 coordinate 74,468, forward strand.
GGAATTTTCTGACTCAAATCTGATTTTTACTGACTTCGTATATTTGAAGGGATCCACAGACTTTCCTTCATCCATAACTACTAGATGCTTTATTAAGATTATATCTTCCCTTTTTAGATCATAAACTCTATATCCTTTAACATCTTCATCATATCCTAATAAGTATCCCGGTTTTCCTTTAGGATCTAGCTTCCAATTGGACCGATCAGTATCTAGACTGAACACTTGACTGCCGAAAACCTTTAAATGAGATAAGTCTGGTGTCCAGCCTGTCCATCTCTCATAAGGTGTTTGATCTTTTATAGCTGAAGTAAGAACTCTATTTTTGAGGTAATTAGCACAATTCATTGCTTCTGCCCAAAACTCTTTTCCTATCTTCTTATCCGACAACATACTTCTAGCACTATCACTTAGTGTTCTATTTAACCTTTCAGCTACCTCATTCTGTTCCGGATTTTCTGGAACTGTCTTTTGGTGTTGAACCTCATCTTCCCTCAAAAAATCCTCAAACTGGTTAGAAGTATACTCTCCACCATTGTCACTCCTTACTCTCTTGATTGGAGTTTCATGGAGTTTTTCGCTCCATGCTTTATATTGTCTAAAATAGTCCTTTGCTTCTGACTTGTTTTTCAAAAAATACACCCGGGAATACCGAGACCAATCATCAGTTATAGTCATCATAAATCTCTTCCCCCCCGGTGAGGGCACTCTAGCCGGTCCCCAAATATCTGTGTGTACTAGATCTAGAAGTTTTTCTCCCTTGTAGGTGGCTGTTTTATGAAAGGGTAATATGTGTGCTTTACCTTGAGCACACCCACTACAATCACTTATATCATCACTCTCACTGAACTGAATCCCTTCCACCACTCCCATCTTTTTCATCTCTCTTAACTTATCTAGATTCACATGCCCAAGCCTCTTATGCCACATCATAATATCATGAACACCAGCATAATAAAGAGTCTTCGTTTCATTACTTAAGATCAGCCTAAACATCCCATGGCTACCTTTCTCAGCAATGAAATAGACATCCTCCTCAAAACTAGCAGTAAAGACTCCTTCCCTAGTGCTAGTAAAAAAACCCTTATCATCTAATACTGATGTAGAGATAAGGGTTTTGTTCAGTTCCGAGATAAACAATACATCGGAGAATGTTAATATGGATGTCTTTCCTTCTACTAACACTTTCAGATCTACCGATCCTACAAGAGTAGTGGTGACTATCCTCCCATCCCCGTACTCTATCTCTACGGTAGGAATCTTTCTTATCTTAGTGAACAAGTGCCTATCCTTACACATGTGCATTGAGGCACCTGAATCTATAATCCAGCCTGCTTCACCTTTCAATCCACCGTAAGCACATTTCTGCCTTCGTGGAATTTCAACCTCAGTTTTCGCCTCCAACTCCTCATCCAAAAGGAGCTCATCATCCTCGTCCTCGGATTCCGCCTCAAGTACCTGTGTGACAAGGGCCTTTTTCTTTCCTCTCGGGGTACCACCGGTCTGCCCCTCCTTTAACCGAAGCTCGGTTAGCTTAGTGCACTTTGCCATATAGTGCCCCGGTTTCTTACAAAAGTGACATAAACCTTTGGGAGCCCTTGGTTCAAACTCGTCAACCTGTTTTTTCTGCTCCCTACCCCCATAGTTTTCGACTGGTTTCCGGTAATCCTTGTTCCTCCAATTGGTCGCTGTTGCCAAGGCTTCTTTCCTCCCCTTCGGATCTCAATCGTATTCTCTCGAACGAGAATCATCCCTACCACTGAGTTCCATATCCACCTTGAGTCCGGCAAGTCCTGCACACGGTTGACTATGTTCTCGAACTCATCAGGCAACTTCATTAGTAAACAGTTAACCTTTTCTTTTTCACTAAAAACTTTTCCCGCACTCTCTAGCTCCATGAAGAGTGTAGCAAGCTCATTGCAAAAATCCAACATATTTCCCCTTTTGTATACATACTCCTTAACTTTCTCATCAGCCAACTGTTGTTGCTGAATCGTACTACTTCGGTACATCTCTATGAGAGCCATCCAAAGATCGGATGCCCTCTCTACCTGCAAATGAGGACATGCAAGTCCTAGAGTGAGTTGGCGTAGGATGAAGTGCTTTGCCGCCATATTGTTGAAGTCCCAGGTTTCAGTAGCATTCTCCTCGTTCCTCGGAATAGGTGACATGAATGCTAAACCAGTTGCTATTGGTGTGGTCGCCTCCTTCTCCTTTCCTTTGTCCACCACCTCTCCTTCCTTTGTTTCCTCCGTTGAAGGTGAATCCTCTTTTCTGGTGAATCTGCTTCCTTTAAACCCTGGAGGAATTCCAAGACTTGATGGACGCCCCAATCGTCCACTCACTATCCCCCAAAACCTTTTTTCGCATAGAGCTCCTATCATCATACTTTCCCAGTATATGAAGCCAGTTCCATTAAATATTGGTACCCTAGAGGGTGGGCCCATAACCTGAAACTCTGAGACCTCCATAAGTCCTTAGAGTGGACAGCTTCCAAGAAGCCTCTAGGATAATCCAGACCCCTTTGTGTTTAAGCAAAAATAACTGCCACCATGGCAGACAAAAACTCTGACCACCTTCACCCCTGTGAAGATAAGACTCCCCTGAGTCGATAGCAAAAAGAATCGCTGAATTTGCTCCCCTGAGCAGTAAGTTATGGAGGGTCAAAGTTGACCTTTTGTACAGAAGCTCTCTGGGAGAGAGGGTCCTATCTCCTAATTTTTCTAAGTCCTATCTCACTCACAGACTCTATCTACTGATGTACAGAACCAATCAGAATTGAGTTCCGTACGCAAAAGTACAGCTGCCGGTGTACTTTAGGTACGGACATTGTACGACAAGGCCTAAATGTCGACACATGTCATATCCGGATTCGATGCCATAATCTCCGGGGATTCCAAGATCCAATGTAATTTCGCCACGCGTCATCCGATGTGGCGATGGCGACAAACCGCCGAAAACTTCCTCCGCGATCTCGGCGCTAATTGCGGCCGTCCGATTAGAATCTAATTTAATCATAGCCGTAATAAATACATGTGCGGTATTTGTTTCATTTACAAAACAAATGCGCGGTATTGATTTATAGTCCGTACTGTAATCCGTACTTTATATATTACCGGATCTATGTATCCCGTAATCTATTATAGTTAAATGACTAATCATACGTATCTATATTTAAATAACTATCAAACTATATACTACGTATCATGACTCCTAGACTTAAACGGCTAAGGCTACCGGCTAATCCCTGTCTGCCGGCCGGTAGGTACAAGGATCAATTCCTGCCGCCGGCACATACCTTTTAAATAAATAAACCCGAACTAATATAAATTTCCCGTAAACCTCAGGATAGCCTAGGTAGCCATGGCTCTAGCTTCCTCTCCAATTTCTCAGTGACTGCGACAAGTTTGAGAGTTGGAGAGAGAAGTTACAGGTAGACTGCCTCGGCTTCTTTCTTTCTATTCAGACCTAGAAAATACTTAAAACCATTAATTTCTACACAACCGGCAAATAGCACAATTTTATGACTCTAGCAAGCACCTTTTCTCAGACAAAATGCAGTTTGACATCTATGTGCTTACTCTTAAAGTGGTGGTTGGGATTGGAGGCGATTGTAATGGCTATCTGGTTGTCACACCAGATGACTTCAAGACCAGTCTGCATGTGTCCCAATTCCTGTTAAAATGCCTTTACCCATAGGAGTTCGTTGAGAGCATAACTTGTTATCATATATTCTGACTCCACGGTTGACTGGGCTATGACCTTTTCAAGTTTGCTGCTCGAGCAATAGCAAGTTCCTTTTCCAATCTGCAAAATAAATCCAGTAGTTGATTTTCTGCTAGACATGTCGCCATAACTAGTATCGCTCCAATTCTGCAGCTTGACTTCTCCTTCTCCAAGGACAAGTTTGAGATTCCTAGTTCATGCTAGGTATCTCAAAACTCTTTTTGCAGCTTCCCAGGTTGCCTTTTTTGGATTCTACACACTTCTACTTAAAGCACCAAGAGCAGTTGCAATATCAGGTCGTAATATCAGGCCTCGTACAATTCATAAATTAAATGAGGCTACCAACTACATCCTTGTATGATTTTGAAGCCATAAACTCCTCCTCCCCTAACTCTAGACTCTCACTTACTCAAATACGTGAATCAGAGTCACTTCCCTCTAATTTCTGTCTGTACTCCATGGGAGTTACACATCCTTTAGCTTCTTTCATTTCAAACTCCATGGGAGTTACACATCCTTTAGCTTCTTTCATTTCAAACTTTTCCAGCATGGAACCTTTAACGTTCTTTTAAATTAATATTATCTGCTTTTTGTTTCTTTCTCTCTCTACTCCTATCCCTAAGATATACTGGACTCACCGAGGTCTTTCATCTCAAATATGGATTTGAAAGCTTCTTTAATACGGTTTATTTCATTCATAGATTTGCTGATAAACAGCAAATCATCTGCATACACAACAATATAGATTATTCCATCATCACCCTGCATAACATAAACAAAACGATCAGAAATAATTCTTTAAAATCTTAGTCTTGTTAGGAATTCATCCAGCTTTAGGTTCCACTGTTTAGGGGCCTGTTTCAACCCATACAAAGATTTCAACAATTTACATACTAGTTTCTCATTCCCTTTCTTTACATACATTTCAGGTTGCTGTATGTAGATAGTTTCTTCAAGCTCTCCATGCAAGAAAGCCATTTTAATATCCATTTGATAAACTTCCATATTTTCAATTGCAGCCACACTTAGCAGAATTGTGACATTTGGAAACCTTATAACTGAAGAGAAGGTCTCCTCAAAGTCAATTCGTTCCTTCTGATAGTAGCCTTTAGTAAGAAGTCTGGCCTTGTATCTTTAAATGGTGCCATCGGGGTTCAGTTTCACTTTGAATACCAATTTGTTGCCAATGGCTTTTCTGTTTGGACGAAGATCTCCCAACTCCCACGTTTGAGCCTCCATAAGAGACTTCATTTCGTCATCTGCAGCCTCGATGCATTGAGTTTTTTCCGGTGATGAGAACGCCTCTCGAATGGTTAGAGGTTCCTCCAATGCTGTAGAAAATGCAAAGTGTGATTCGGATTGTAGATGGCTTGTAGATCTCCTTCCCCCTTGAAATTCTGAGGCGGAGATCGATGGATGTCTTGCGTTCCTCGTTCGTCTTGTAACTTTTTGCGGTTACTCTTGGAGTGGTTCAGCATGCTCCATCTGAGTCTGAAGAGGAACGTGAGGTTCTGAAAACGCTGGATCTACAAGAGGTTTCTAAACAGCTGGAAAATTAACTATCTTTTAAGTATCAAAAATAACATATTCTTGTGACTTTTCCTCAGCCTGATTTTTTGGCATACTAAATAGATCTGCTGAAACCTCCTTATCCTTTATAATAATGATTCTAGACACAATTATTTTTTTCTTATCAAAAACATATACTCTGTAGCTCTTTGAATTATCATCATACCCCATAAAAAAACCCAATAATCCTTTCGGTTCCATTTTCCAAGTATTTGGTGATCAGTTCAAAATAAAGCATTTACTTCCGAATACTCAGAAATAACTTACTTCAAGTTTTCTACCTGTCCAAAGTTCAAAAGGTGTGGAGCTAACTGACCTAGAACTAATTCTATTTTTGACATAAACTGCACAGTTAAAGACCTCATCCCAAAATTTCATATCAATATTTTTATCTGCTATTATAGATCTACCACATTCTGTAATAGTCATGTTCATCCATCTAAAACACCATTGTAGTCATGTTCATCCATCTAAAACACCATTGTATTCAGGGTTGTAACAGACAGTGAGCTGACGACTTATACCCTCATCTTGAAGAAACTTTTCAAACTCCTTTGATATATACTCTCCTCCATTATCTGATCTTAGTTCCAGAATTGGAACACCATGTAGCTTTTCCGCCCAAGCTTTGTAGTGTTTGAAGTGTCCCAGCACTTCACTCTTTTCTTTCATGAAGTACACCTTTGTGAATCTTCAAAAGTCATATGTAAAGGTGACCATAAAACGAACCCCCCTAGCAAAAGGCACCAGAGCCGGTCCCAAACATCCGAATGGATTAACTGCAAGACCTTCAAAAATTTGTGATCTGATTCTTGTGGAAAAGGCAGCTTATGGATTTTTCCTAAAGAGCAGCCATCACAAGTTTTATCCGACTGACTTGTGATAGAAATCCCTCTATTTTGCTAGTTTTAACTATTTTTAACAGACTATCAGTTAACATGGCCTACCCTCTTATGCCATAATTCATTTGCAGATATTACACCAAAGTAGAGAACATCAGTTTCCTTAGAATCAGCCATATCCATGCGATATTTTTTTCTTTCATCTCTAGTTCCTGTGACTACTATCTTTCCTAGCTAACTCACAACCTGCCTACCCCTTTCTTAGCTAACTCACAACCTGCCTACCCCTTTTCAGGGTGACCTCAAAGCCTTTCCTCTCAACTAAAGAAGTGGAAAACATATTCTTTTTGAAGTCTTGAGCATATAAGACATTTTGAAGGGTTCTTTCCACTGACTTTCCTCCTACAGGTACCAGCAATAAAACATCATCCTGAGAACATGTCTGGACACTCGTGCCACAGGCATTTAGATATTCTTTGCAGGTGTTGCTTTCAGATTTGTAAAAAGTGCCTAGTTCCAACACATATGAGTCGATGCTCCCGTGTCCATGATCCATCCGGCGTCTTTTGAGCCCTCCATTCCTGCTGTCATGGCAAATAACTCCGAGTCATCTTGCTCATTGAATGTCAAAGACTCATCTTCTTAGGTAACGGATGAAGAAAACAATGAGTTGTTATGCAACTGCTAACGAGAAAAGAAATGGTTAAACATACTTTGCTGCCAACCTAGCCTATACAAACTTGTCTCATTTGCCTTTTTGAATTTAGGATAGTACCTATATCTATGACCTTTTTCTGAACAATAAAAACAAGAAGTAAAAGACTGTCTGTTCTGCCCTTGATTAAAGTGGTTAAACTGACCCGGATTCGGGTCAAATTGATTCCTCTGCCGATTAAACTGATTTCTCTATAGGTTAAACTGAACGTTCCTTTCAAAGTTTCTGTTAAAGGCCTCTACTTGCTTCTCTCAGCTAAGCATTTTTGACGCAGACTCCTCCTCTATAATATTATTAATAGCTAATTGAAGTGTCCCGCTAGCTTTATCATGTTTTTTCAGTTCAATAGATGAATCTTTCATACTGCTAACAAGACCTCTAATGATCATAGCAGCTTGCTGGAACTCATGATAAGTGCCACCAGCACAAGCATGAGCATCAATAAGAGCTTTGAAATTGAATGTATACTCGGCCATTGTTCCCCCCAAGTATTTGTGGTCCCGTATTTTTCCTACCAACAGGAGTTCCTCTTGAATATTCGCCTTCTCATAAAAAGTTTTAAGTTATTTCCTTATGTCAAGAGCTTTTTTCATCTTGATTCGTGACATGATCATGTTCTCCGAAAGACATAGTTTGAGAGTAGTTTGAGCGTGTGAATTCTTTTTCGCCCAAGTTGGATCAGATTCATCAAGTGATCCATCCAGAATCTCCAACAAACCTGCATTTTCAAAGTGTGACTTAACCATATCCGACCAGTAGGCATATTTCCGCCCACTAAATATATAAATTCTTGAAGATAGGATCATAACATGTTGTTCTATGTCTACTGGCACAAGTGGAGCTGCAACAGTAGTTGTAGAAGTAGACATGTTTATTAGCAGAAGCTAACGGAAAATCCTACAAACAGCAGTTTTCCCACTACTATAAAAACAGACTCACAAGTCTAATTGATATCAAATTCAGCATACAAACACACCACCATACGCACTGTCAATTCCCAAAATTGCAGCACAATTGGTCTAATAAACCATTGATATAGAGACTGCAAGTTTCCAAAAAACTGTATTTTAATATTCTATATTCCCAAAACTGGATACCAAAATATTCTTAAGTCCTAAACTTTATACACTGAGTGAATATCTACTGCTCATTGACAAATCAGGTGTATATACCTGGAATTGTGGTACTGTATTGTACTCGACAGAGTACCCAACTGTACTTCTAAAATTTATTTGAAACTAGCCTAAAGTTGAATATTAAACATTATTAAATGATGCACTACACTACAAAAATTTGTTTCTTCAAGTATTCAAAATTTGGCGCCGTACACATAATGTTGTTGCTTAGTCAGCAACAATCAAATAAGTCCACCCGGTTGTGGTTAATCTTGTACGATTATCCGGAGTGCTTACGAAGCACCTCGTCACATATGGTCCCCATTTGAATCGTGATCGTCTGTATGGTTGAAATCTGCGTCTAGCACTTGTCCGGTACAGTTGATTTCCCGGATGTTCCGTTCGCTTTCCGTTCGTCTGATTTGTGGAAAACACTCGTTCGATGTGCGACATGTGTGCAGAGCCATTTCGGAATACTTGCGATATATTCAAATGGTGACGCGTGTCTATGTGACCGTACCATACACTCTAAAGTCACTATTTCACTGTCACACTATTTTAGGTAAGTATTACAACAAAGTTGACCAAAAAAATATTATAAGTTATAAACTTCCCCTCGCAGCTCTATCTACTGAGGATAAAGTTTTAAATCACAACATTCTTCCCTTCTATCATATCATAATACCGCTAGGGCCTCAGTAGGTTTACATTTAGTGCCTGCCACAATACCCTAGTAATTCTTAAATTTTAGAATTTGGGTCATCTTAGCTTTCCAAAGTAAATAATTACTTCCATTAAATTCAGGATGTATGTAATTTTTCCTAAAGCTCCGATACCAGGTTGAGATTCAGAAAAAAAAACCATACGATCGTTTAATTATAAAACAAGAAGCTAAGGAAAACACTTTGTGTGAGAAAATAAGTTGAATAACTGAACAAGGAAAAAAATAGATCAATTACACGACAAAATAAGCACTTAGTGCCAAGATAGCAGTAAAGAGAAATTGGAAATAATTATTCAGTTGATTGATTTATTTCAATGTCAAGCACGAGTACATTTTATATATGTGGATGAGGTAGGTACTACGCTACTTGTGTTTCACGTAAAGGAACAAAATCTTAACTTGTAAACTACGTAATCGAATCAACGGTCACAATTCACTACGTGAAATACACTCAAAATTTGCGATGGCTTTACTTGCCGTACACTAAACGTGACTACGTTTCACCAAAACTTGACATCTACGCAAATTATTTTTGACGTCTACTCGACCGTACATGTACCTAACAAGACTTAGGTTGATTCATTCTCACGCAACGTTGACTAACTTTGACTTTTGGTCCTTAGCAGGAAATGGACACAAAAATCCAACACTTTCCCTATCGATCACCATATCCCACTTAGTCTTCCCCTCCTTCCCCCTCTCCCTCTCTCTTTCATTCTACCTCTCCCTCCTCTTCACGTTATGTACCCTCATCCCGTTGTTTTTTTCCATTACCTGAGGTACGCCGGTTGTGTTTTGATTGTATTTTTTTAGTATCCCTTTTTTAATCGCGTACGTTCTTGTATTATGGTTTTGACAATAACGTTTTCAAATATGCGTTCTTCTTATGCTATATTTTTGTCTTGATCCATAATTGATTTCATGTCCTTTCGAAAATAATAGCTTACTTTGATTTATGATTGTCGTTGATTTAGAGACGAGGCATCCTCGTCCCTACACCGTGAATCGCTATTAGTGTTAATATTTTTTTTGTCACTTAATACATGTTTTCTGTCGTGCATGAGAGAGAAGCAAGGAAATCATGCATCATAACCAGCAAAGTCATGCTTACCAACATATTATACAAACGAAGACGAACCACTAGGCTCTCGGGTCTTCAACGTATTCTTTACAAGAGTTATCTCATAGGAAAGCAACGAAGCAAAATAAACACTTACCAACCAAACGAATAAATTCTGATTTGGTAAAAAGGGCACATTTACAATACAACCGAAATGCCACACAAACAAATGCACTCAAACAAACCGTCCAGCTGTCCGAAGAACGGCACAGCCCAACACAAGATGCCACGCCTCAAGCCTCCACTCCACCAATCGCCAAAAAGACAAATTTGGAGGGAAACCTTCCGGATTTGGCCGAAGCCGTGTGGATTAAAAACGAGGCAGAACACAAGGAGAGAAAAATCCGTACGCTAACTAGCATCTATCACTAGCTAACCCCTCCCTATCTAAGGGTACGTCCCTATGTATTAAAGTATCGACTTTAATCGTCGTTTTCACCCAAAACGCAGTTCCGTACGAGAAATACTCTAGCTGTACAAAAAAATCAATTCTTTAAAAGTACAGAAAACTTCAAGTCGATACTTTGAATGTACTTCATGTTTGTCGTCATATGAACGCATTTTGGCGTTTTCCTTTTTTCGACCCCCGGGCAAGAGAATCCAGCCCGTCAAAAAACTTCATCAAAAATCACCTCGCGATCTGATTTTAGGGAAAGTACCACCCAAACAACGAATGAAAGATGACCCACGCACGCGCCACACGAGTGAGAAAATTTTAGGACGAGGGGGAGTACTCGCTATTTTTCTCCCTGCCCCTCACCTGCATGTACGGAAAAGACGAGGATGTACGGAAAAAAAAATCTGCAGGGGTCTCGGACCTCCAATTTCATTCATGGGTCCTCGGTAGAATTTTGCATCGTCGTCGCCTCTCCCCTCTCCCTCTCACACTATCACTTTTATCTCACACTTTTTAGAATGAGGCACGACAAAACTGGTATGAAATGAAAGATATTTGAAAAATAATTCTTTTGACTACTTTTATGTATATTTTTATGGCAAGTAGAGCGAAAAAAGTAGAGAAAACGAAATCGGGTATCCATGGCCGAAAGTTCTTGAATCTGTGACGTCACAATGTTACAAAACCCTAAACATCTGCCATGTCACAAAATTACAAAAATGTAGCCGTCTACAACTGTCGTTGTTTTTGTCGGCGTCACCAATTTAGTAGTCGTCGTCAACCGTCACAAAGTTGTACCTACGTCTACAACCGTCACATGTCAAAGCTCCGATTTCATTTTCGCACATAGGGACGCTTTTCAAAGTAGTACGGAACACTTCACTACAGTCCAAATTACTTTTTCAAAGTATCGCTTACATGGGGAGGTACCCTAAGTGTGTGCGTGAACCTACGTGGGTTCACGACTTAAATGCGCACCAATGAGAAAGCGCCAACGAAACGTCCATCGTACATGTCATTCGTACGTCGCGAAAGTCCACTTGAAGTGAAAAAATACCAGCGAAATCGAAGGTACAGGTGAAACCGAAAGTACATAGGAAACGCAAGGTACAAATGAAATCCACGATCGTACTCCAAAATCCTACGAAATGAAACGAAACAGAAGTACGCACGAAATTAGTACATATTCAATCAGACGTGTACGCGAATCGCGTACACGTCACAAATAAGTGAACCGGCGCGAAATCGCACGTGCGAATGAAACTCATACATGCGTGCCAAAATATTGTGCGTGCGTGCATGATGTCGTGCGCGCGCGTCGAATATCGCGCGCGCGTGCACAATATCGTGTGCGCGTGCGAAATATCATCCGCCTATACAAAACATCCCGCGTGTAGCCGATACCATGCGGCATGACATTTCTCCGTACACACATGTCGGATTGTGAATCTGACGGTGGCGATTGAAAGGTAAGATTCTCATTTCCGATTGGCGGTCTCAAATTGAAAATCGGACAAGTGTGTACGGAAAAAATATGTTTTAAGTGGCGACAAAATTATTAATACTAATTGTGATACACTCATGTTACATATACATATTTTTGATCCCTCTCTTTTGCCCTCTCTTATTTTCTATGTTTTTTTGTCCGTCTTTAACCCACAAGCTCACAGACACTTATATACATATGGTTTTAAGCCACATCTCTCTCACTTTTTTTCAAACAATTATCTGAAAATAAATATGAGGGTATTCCAAAAATAGAAGATATGACAAAAGAGTTGACTTGCAACAAAAAAAACTTTAGAAATTGGGTATGCCCTAACAAATAAAGGTCTTTAAAACATTGAGATTGTAGTGATCATTATGATAAACAATGTCATAACAACTATGAATATATAGGTTATTTCATCAAATCCACCCCTCTACACTAAAATTATTAGAAAATATCACAACCGAATCCAAACATCTATTTTAAATCGTTTTGTTTTATTCCGTCCTCGTTGTCCTATTTATTCCTATATTGTTTTTTGTCTATGCTTTGGTGATGATTTAGTTTTCGTCGGCATCCATGTTTTTTTCCTAGTCATTGACGTCATCTTGGTAAGTGTTGGCACCTTGTATATTGTGGAGAAACTCTAATACCCATTTACAAAGAGTTGTTATCACCTCCTTGTTAAAGTGATTCTTGTGCTTTGCAATAATACATTGCAATTGTCTTATTAGTATGTCTTCCTCCCATTTGTTGTCCCTTAGGAATAAACCACACTGTATCATTGTTTCTTTTGCATACCCCATCTTCTTCTTATCTATTAAATTATTAACACCCCAAAGTGAATCCTGTGCCGTTTGGATAAAATAGTCCTTTCCGAGGACAATAAACTACCAGACTATCCACGGGGAATAAGTTGAGCCCAATCTCTCTATTTTTTACACCCTTAATCTTCCAAATTTCTCAATTTTTTGACTAAACGTCTTTGATTTAAGGAACCCGCTGGCTGAACTAAATGTGTTGCACACGAAAAATAGAAGTGTTAAAGTTTGTTTTTAGCTTCTAAAACACGATTTAGTTTTTCTGGCATGTTGTGGCCGCCAAAATTGTCCAATAATAATATTTTTTTTTCTTTTTTTTTCAGTTTTTTTTTCTACAATTTTCTGATGCTCTTCAAGGTCCCCTTCATAAGCTCCAAATTTCCTAAGCCATTGGGGAATTTATCATTCCATCGTTATGACTGTGTTCAGCAAAATACACTAACAAAATAAAATAGAGGGAATAGAACCAAGTAACAATAGTTAAAAATTGAGTTGGACATGAAAAACAAAAATATGAAGGCGAGGAAAAAAAATGGTTAGTGAGCAAAAATAAAGTTAAAAAAAACCCTAGTAGACAAATAGAAAAAGAAAGAAAAAAACGAAGAAAAATGGAAAGAAGGAACGAAAGGAAAAAAGAGGGGGGGGGGGGAAAGAAAAAAAAAAAGAAAAAATGAGGGAAATAAAAAAAGGAAGAAAGAAAAAAAAAGAGAAAGAAGGAAACAAAGGTAGAAAAAAAAAACAAATAAAGAAGGAAATTAAAAAAAAGGAAAGAAAGAGGGAAAATAAGAAAGAACGAAAGAGGGAAAGAAAGAAAGAAAAAAACAAAGATTCTATACAAGAGGAAAGACATTTCGGATGTTTTCAAATAAATCTATTATCAAACAACTCCTATTGTGATTTGCGAAAATCAACATTGGTGATTCGATCCGAACATTCACCAACAGTGAGTGGAACCGCCAAAGTTATGGAGTTACCTACGAAAGTGACGTCTACATATTTAACATGCTCGTCTCCGCCAAAGCATAACGTTCTCCTGTTGTCAATGTTAAACCGAATTGGGGCCTTCACGAGTATCACATTGTCGTGGCTCTTCCAGATCCCCTACAAAAACATAAGCTTCAAAAAATTGGGGTATCGAAAAACCCGGTGATGACGTTGATTTTGGTAGTCATCGACGTATAACAAAAAAATAAAAAACATCGCAAAGTATGAACGGTTTTCACAATTTTTTTGGTGAGAGCGATGACGAAAACGAGGTTCTTATTACCACCGACAAAAAAACGCTCGTTAATGATGAATTGAAACATTACTTTGTTTTAAAATTAACCAGCGAGTAAAGAATGATCTTTAATATACTCGAATGGTGGAAAGTAAAATCAAGTGTACGTACGCTCGTTAATGATGAATTGAAACATTACTTTGTTTTAAAATTAACTAGCGAGTAAAGAATGATCTTTAATATATTCGAATGGTGGAAAGTAAAATCAAGTGTACGTGCGAAAAATGGAGGATTTCCTATTCCAGCTTGGTCGCTAGATCCGTTATAGCTATTCCGGCTTCTACCACTATATCCGAATGCATTTTTTCGGTTGCACGGAATGTTGAGGATCGGCTATATTCAATATATTGCATGGGCGCCAAAGTGAAAGCTTTGGAATGGCCAAGCCAAGGATCGAACCCGGGACCTTGTGTTAGCCGTACACTAGCTCTCCCAACTGAGCTACCCGGCCGATGTGCATGCAAGCGCCTGAAACCGAATATACGGCAATGAACGGCGCACTGGCGGAACCAGCATTTACTGCAATACACACGTGTGGAGTCCGAAGTGGACAATCCTCCAACAGGGAACACTATCACAAAAAAGAGTAGCTCACTAGCGGTTTCAATTGTTAGTGATCTTTTGTGTGTTAAATCCAACCGCGACCTTTTAAATGCATATTTTTTTTTTGTTTTCTAATATTTGTTATTTTTTTAGAAGTAGTTATATTGTACTTTTTTTCTTTAATTTTTGTGTTGTATTTCACAATTTTTGTTGTGTTTTTTTTTTTTTTAACCGGAGTGCTTATTTTCAGAAGCATATTTATAGATTTTGTGTAATTTTTGAGGTTGATAATTTGTATAATAGAGTCGAAAATAGGAAGAGGATTTCTTTGTTATGACTTGTTTAATTCTACATTTGATATTACACAGTATTTTGTTTTATTTGCCTATCATTAGCTAATTGATTTTCCATGTGAAAAACTAAGATTTTTTTTTAAAACATACATAATAAAAACTTTACCTTTTTTGTATAGTTCATACCATAGTATCGTAGTCGAAAGAGAAAACGTCAAAAAAATGTAGCGAAAAAATCAGATGTGCAAGAGAATAAATGTTAATCTAAGAGTTACACGCAAAATTAGGAAAAAATCTCTTGAGGGAGGCGACTGTCAAGGAAAAAAAATATCCATTGAGAGAGATTGCAAAAAGACAAAATGGTAAAAAGAAGAGGTACACGAACTGTTTTTTTGCGAAGTGAGATGTACCACTACACAATACACCGCTTATTGTTATTACTTATTAGTGTTAATAAGTCGCTACTATTTATAACCAAAAATCACAAAATTGAGTTAACAACGTTATTTAAAGACGTGGACTACAACCTGCCACGTCTCCTTGCATTAAATAGTATTATTAATTATAATATTTCATTAACACTATTAAATGTTTAACGCTAATAATAGCTAGCGTTGTAATTTTGTATTTATTTGGGTACGGGCGGGTACCGGTTGTCGCGGGAAATCGAGTTTCGGTTAAACTTTTTTTTCCGTAAACGCGTATCAGGTAACGGGTAACAATTTAGGAGCGTGACATAACTCGGTCGGACGTCGGGTACTCAGATTTAAAAAAAAAAGAAAAATTGTTGGTTTCGGGTATCTAAAATTTTGACTTTCGCGACCTCTCCCCTTAGTGGGGGATTAGAACTGTACCGTACGACTTTTTGTGCCTTTTATACTGTTTTCGTACGATATTTCGTATGATTTTCCGTACCATATCGAGGCCTCTAACCGATCGATAACCGATATATTGAATATCGAACTCTCTGCGATATACTTTTACCCGATACACAACATTAAATTGTTTTGCCTCCAGTGCAAAACTGGTGAAACTGGTAACTCCAAACCCTAATTTCCTGTGGATAAAGGATAGCCCCAAACGAGCAGTGACGTTTTTACTTTTAAGCGTTGAAACCTTTTGAGACCAAATCTTACGTCAGCAGGCGGAAAGTAATTCTGTCAGCAAATTTCAAACGGGGCCACGGAAAGGAATGACGTCATCAGATATGCTTTATCTAGCCACGTCAGCATCACAATCCGACGTTTCCAAAATTCCGAACCAACCGTAGTCGAACCTATGTCGTATTGTACGGACGAATTCGGGAGTTCGGCCTACCACAACGTATTTCCTGATTGTCGGTTGCCATGGTGACTGCCACGTGGAAGCTTCTCCTCTGTCTCTTTTTATCCACGTGGACGGCTGTTGCAGCGGAGCGTGTTTGCCACGTGGCGGATTTCGGTGCCGTAGGAGACGGTTCTGAATATGACACGTCATCACTGCAAGCAGCCATTGACACGTGTCAGGGCGGCGGCCGTGTGGTGGTTCACTCAGGCGGAAGATTTTTGACAGGTGGCATTCTTTTTGTCGCATTGTAAAATGGTTTTTTGTCGATTGTGGAAAAAACGAAACGACTAAGCATAGACGCATTAATTACGGAAAACTTGACAGCTGTTTGTTTATGCATTTAGTTATTATTTGTTTTATTTGTAGTTTTATTTATTTATTTTATGTATTTCTTTTTGATTTTTTTTTCTAATTTTATTTTTTTCTATGAGGGAGAGAGGCAAATGAGTTTTTGACGTTAATATCAATACATTTTTTAAATTCCTTTTTTTTTTTTTTTTTTTTAATCTCAAATTCTGTATGTAATTGTGAGCTTGAACATTTGACTCCTAAATTCTACCCTAAATAGAGTGGATTGGAGAAACCTCCAAAATGAACTGAACTCAATAATAATGAAATGATAAAAATAATTATAAAATATGTTTTCAGTTCTTTAATGTAACACAAAATTCTGAATGCTGAGTAATAAGTTCTGAAATTTGAGTTTGAAAACCTATTTATCCAAATTTTAATATCTTTTGCTGAAACCTTTTTCGCAAATTTTCTCCAAAAATTTTAAGCCTTCACCAGTAGGCAATATAAATATTTTAATTCTTAAAAAATTTCACCCTGAACCCTAAACAACGAAGCCTCATTTTTTTTTTTTTTTTTCTTTTCTCTTTCATTGGTACTCTCCAAAAAAAAATTGTACTTTTTTATTTTATTCTCTTTTCTCTTTCATTTGTCTCTCCATTCTTTTTTTTGTACTTTTTTGTTTTTTTATACAATTTGTACTTTTGGTTCTATTCCACATTTGTTGTCGTTTTATCGACCAAAAATACATCCTCGTAACCTCCATTCATTTCTACAGATCGAAAACAGTTTCTCCTTTCTTTCTATTATGTAAAATAATCTTAAGTCATTCCTCCTGTCTTCTTTTCCTTATTTTTCTTTTCTTATTTTGTCTTTTTCTTATATTGTCCTTTTCTTGTTTTGTCCCTTTTATCACCACATCAGCGACATTGTACCTCCGTTCGAACTTAATCCTCGAAATCGAAAAAAACGCGACGATTTACGGAGGATCCGTTATAACGGACTTTCCATGGTCCCGAGACCGATGGTACACTATCTTAGGAGAACGTGTTACAAATGTCACAATAATGGGCGAAGGGACGATCAACGGGCAGGCCCAAAAATTTGTTGTCGAATACAAACCTGAAAAAAATTTGATGGTCAGTTGGAATGAGACAGCACAATGTTTGGGGGACGAGTGTCGACCTCGTCTTCTCGGGTTTATCGAAAGTACAAATATCAAAATTCTCGGTATTCATTTACACGAACCGGCGTATTGGTGGTTTGTTTTTGAACCTAGATTCGAACCTCTTTTTTTGTTATCCCTTCAATTCACTGTGTTTTTTGCCCTTTTTTTGTGTTTTTAGACCTTTTTTACGCCAATTTAACCACTTCTTTGCTGTTTTTTCTACAGTTTCTTTGGCTCCTTGGGTAAATGGCACAGGTTTGGGATTAAACTTATCAATTTCACTCCAAAAATTACACACACACACACACACACACACACACACACACACACA
>JBBHKE010002811.1:0-60060 GCA_037447655.1 Zygnema cylindricum
AACCAAATGTTAGTCATTTAAAAGTCTTTGGTAGGAAATGATTTATCCTGGATACATCTAATTATAGATTGGAAATGGAACGGAAGGGATTACTGGGTATCTTTTTGGGATATGAAGATCACTCAAAAGGTTATCGAGTCTTTGTATTTGAAAGGCAGAAAAATAGTTGTAGCAAGGAACATAATTGTCAAAGATTAGCAAGGCTCGATAGATTTGTTTGAATTGACAGAGCAACAAAAGCAGCAAAAAATACAAGAATATGTCATTTTAGATTGCATTCATGAAATTGTCCCGCAGGTGCAAAACTTCCTGGTGGTAACCAAGGAGTCCACAATTCTCGAAGTTCTCCAACAAGTTCAATTCCAACTGGACCAACTGCGGACAAGGCAAACGAATCGCAACTAGCGCAATCATCGCAATGCACGGGAACCGACGATCTCAGATTCACAATTTCGTGGAGAAGAAGATCCAGCAGCCGCCTACAAGGAAGCTCTCACTTTGCCTACTCGGTAGCCTTAGGGGAGCCTTTGACCATCCGAGAGGCCTTCTCATCACCAGAACGGAATCATTGGATGAAGGCAGCAAACGACAAAATGAAGTCAATCATTGAGGCTCAAACATGGGAGCTTGTAGACCTTCTTCCGAACCGAAAAGTGATTGGCAGCAAATGGGTATTCAAGGTAAAGCTAAATCCTGATAACACCAGTGAACGATACAAGGCTAGACTTGTTGCAAAGGGATATAATCAGAAGGAACGAATTGATTTTGAAGAAACATTCTCTCCGGCTGTAAGATTTTTGACAGTTAGGATTTTGCTATCCCTAACTGCTTTAGAAAATATGGAAATACATCAGATGGATGTAAAGACGGATTTTCTGCATGGAGAACTAGAGGAGACCATTTACATGCAATAGCCTGAAATGTATGCAGAGCCGAAAAAAGAACACTTAGTATGCAAATTGTTAAAATCTCTGTACGACCTAAAACAGGCCCCCAGGCAATGGAATCTGAAGCTAGATGAATTTTTAACTAGCTTAAGATTTCAAAAGATAAGTTTTGATCACTCTGTCTATGTTCTAAAAGGCGAGGATGGGATATTGTATATAGCAGTTGAAGTTGATGATTTACTGTTGATTAGCAAATCAATGGCTGAAATTATAAAAATCAAAATTGCCGTAAATTCACGGTTCGAAATGAAAGACCTCGGTGAGGCAAAATATATTTTGGGTATCCAGGTAGAGAGGAATAGAGATAAAAGGTTAATAAAATTGACTGAAAAGAAGGCTGTTGGAAACATGTTAGATGAGTATGGAATGCGGGGGGCAAAATGATGTTTAACGCCAATGGAGTATCGACAGAAGCTAGAGGGAGAAGAGACAAAACTAGGTGTCATTATTAGTGAAATACAGAGCTAGGAGAGGATGATCATATGACACTAATACCTTACAGACAAATAGTGGGAAGCTTAATATATTTCATGAACTGTACCCGTCCCGATATTGCTGTAGCAATTGGGGTACTGAGCAGAAGTCTGGAGAATCCGACAAAGTCAGACCGTTATGCGGCAAGGAGAGTCTTAAGATATCTGGTAGGAACCAAAGACCTCAAACTCACACTAGGCGGAGGAGAAGTGAAGCTGCAAACTTGGAGTGATGAAAGCTATGGCGACATGCTTAGCCGGAAATCCACCACGGGATTTGTTCTACAAATTGGGAACAGGACTTGCTGCTGGAGCAACAAACTTCAGAAGGTCACGGCACAATCAACGATGGAGTCAAAATATAGGGCAGCAAGTTCGGCCCTCAAAGAACTCCTATGGGTAAAATCCATGTTGCAAGAATTGAATACATGCAAGTTGGCCCACAAGTGATCTGGTGTGATAACCAGGCTCCCATTGCCATTGCCTCTAACCCGAGTCATCACTTCAAGAGTAAGCATATGGATGTAAGATTACACTTTGTAAGAGAAAAAATGTTCTCTAGGGTGATTAAATTATGTTATCTGCCAGATGCAAAAATGATTGCTGATGTGGTTACAAAAGCCCTTCTTGCTCCTAAACTGAAGTATTCTACGGATGCAGTGGGATTGAGTGAATAGCAGAGTTGCTGCACTGCGATACTGCCATGTTGCGCTAGTCTTAAGTCAGGGTATAATGGGACTAGGTGACTAGCAGCTATGCTGCCATGCTACGCTGCTATGCTGCCATGCAGCGCTACTATGCTACCATGCTGCGCTAGAGTGACATCAAAGCCGCGCGGCTCTGACATCGCAACTGCGGTGATACACTGAGTCTAAAGCTTTAGGGGAGTGTTGACTTTGGAAAGATTCAAGTCTCAGTAAATTAGTGTGACACTGAAAAGACAATAATCTACTGCGTAAGGGACACGTGTCACGTTTGAATATAGTACAAGTGTTTTGGAATGCATGTCACTTGAACGGAACAACGCAGCTGCGACACACAGAGGTGAACGCAGCTGCGACGCAGAAAGTACAAACGCACTTGCGATGATTTTCGATATGATATGTACGGACAACGCAACTGCGGTCAACGCGGATGGAAGCTAGTAAAGCAAAGACAACGCAACAGCGCAGGATTTGAATGTGTTTTGGTACAGGACACCGCTGCTGGGATCGATATTAATCCAGTCAACCTACACGATTCATAAGAAGATCACGAGTGACATAGCCGACAATAATTTATACAATCACTTAGTATAGATTATGAGTAATGCTGATTATACGATGATAGATTAGTTTGGCGGGATTAGGAATACTTTGATCTTAGTTGCAGGTTAGTTTTTAGACGTACTTTTAAGGTACACTTTTGTCAGCAGAACGACACTGAGAAGATACTCACTGACAGTATAAGAAGTAGGACTTAGGACATTTTATGTATCCAGACTTCGAAGTAGTAAAACTGCAGACAGTTTTTGGGAAACTTGTGAGTATTATATCTTAAGTGTTGTCAGGTCAATTGCACAAAAACTTTATGAGTTGTCAATGTTTATGCTTCTCTATAGTCCGATAGAGTTTTGTGAAGTTTGGATGCTTGTAAATGATTTGGTGAGCACTTGCAAACGACTGTTTGGTTGGATTCTTGATAGCTTCTGAGAGTGTATCATGTCTACTACTACTACTACTGCTGATCCTCCACCTGCACCGGTGGTTGTAGAACAACAAGTTATGGGCCTGTCATATAAAATTCCTATCTTTTCGGTAGAGAAATATTCTTATTGGGCAGATATGGTGGAAACTCACTTTGAGAATATTAATGTTTTGGATATATTGGATGTTTCGCTTGATGAATCTGATCCATATTCGTCTAAGAAAAATGCAGAGGCTCGTTCCATTTTAAAATTTTTTATATTTGAGGAATTAGTTATGTCTAGGATAAAAATAAAAAAGGCAATAGATATCTGGAAATCTCTCAAAAATGATTATGAAAAAGCTAATGTCCAGAAAGAGCTTCTCTTGACTGGAAAAATTTGGGACTATAAGTACACAGGTGGTGCGATGGCTGAATATACTAACAAATTTCGCATCATTGAAGATGCATATGCTTGTGTTGGTGGCATGTTACCTCGGTTTCAACAGGCAGTATACTAATAAGGGGACTCCCTCGTAGTATGAAAGCAATATTTGATTCGCTGAAACAAAAAGATAAGGCTAGCTGGACATTACAATTAGCGATTAATATTTTACTAGAAGAGGAGGCTACATCTCACATTCTCAGTGCTGAGCATGTAGCGGCTTTCAATGTTGACTTTGAGAGAAAAGGACAGTTTAATCAGCAAAGAAATCAGTTTAATCAACAAAATCGGTTTAGACAATTTAACCAGAATGGAAATAGACAATCTGACAATGCATGTTTTTATTGTAGTGAGAGAGGTCATGGATATAAGTTCTGTCCTAAACTTAAAAAGGCTAACGGTACAAGGTTATATAGGTCGGGATGGCAACAAAGTCAGTTTTACAAAAACTTTACGAGGCCAACACCTCGTGGAAATGCATTTTTTTCGGCTTCTTCGTCACTCCAAGACAAAACTCTGACCTTTTCTAAGGAGGCTGAAACGGATCTATTTGCAATGGCGGCAGCGATGGAGGGCCCAAAAGACCCCAGATGGATCATGGATACAGGGGCATCAACCCACATATGCTGGAACAATGGTATCTTCTCCTTCAAATATCGTCAGGTCTCCAGATGACGTCGCATCGCCACGTTCACGCGAAAACGAAATTGCGGCAAAGCAGATTCTCGGAAATATGACGCTATATGTCGGTCATGTCACGCTGGCATCTACGGAATCAATTGGATGCTGTGAGCATAGAAACAGCATAATGAAACTTTTGGAAGCGAATACCTTTGGATCCAAGAAATGAGCTCCACCGCGGAGTCACGCCTTCAGTTGCTCTCAGAAGTCAGAACCCGGCAGTCCTCTTTCCGCAAGACGACATCGTGCGCATGTGCAGGACAGTCCTGTAGTTCGGCGCACGTGACGGTACTTTGTCATTTCCCCAAAAAGGTTGAAAGCGCCACGTTGGACATCGAGATTTATCTTGACTTTGTCGGTTCAGTACACCGCCAATCGCTATTAGAGTAAAGGAGTAAGGGTACTTTCGCATGCACCTGAAACTTAGTCGTGTTACTTTGTTTTTTAGCGAAGATTCTTCGTACAGATTTCAGTGCATTCGCATGTAAAGAAATGAAATCGTAACTTTAGATTGTGACGGATGTAGACGTGGGTGTAATTTGTGACGATTGTAGACGAGTACAAAACTCGCGACAATTGATGACGTTTACAAAATAGAGACGTTTAGCTACTTGTGACATTGTAGATGTTTAGGGTTTGTGACATTTTGACGTCACGCTCAAATTATGATAGCGTCGACGTCATTAATTCCAAAACATTCCGCCATGGTTTTCCGATTTTGTTTTTTCGTCCGTTCTCACTCAACTTGCCACCAAAATAAGCTAAAAGACAGCCAAAAGAAATATTTCTTGTAGATATTTCATTTGATACCTTTCTTGCCTTTTTTCATTGCAAAAGTTGTGAGATAGACGTGTTAGTGAGAGAGGGAGAGAGAGAGAGAGAGGCGCTTTCACGGACTTCGCTTTTGCGAAATTGCGTCCGTTGGTCGAAACCCCCTCCACGGCCCCTGTACGGGAAAAAGCGCACGGAAAAAAGTCACGCACAGGCTGTAAACGTGCGGTGGGTTTTTTTTTTGGTACTCCGCGCTCAAAAATTGTAACAAACTTCCGGCACGTGCGACAACATCTGCCTATTCGTTTACCTCATAGAACTTTATTTAAAATCACCTCGCGAGGTGATTTTATATAAAGTTTGAAGATGAGCTGGAAGGACGCGAAAGTGGGTCGAAATGAGCTTGACAACAAATTGCAGTACATATAAAGTTGTAAGGTAACGTAACTTGTACGGTGTTCGGGTGCGTCTCCATGTGCCTAAGGGTTTTTTTCTGTCGTTTTCCTCTAAAAGTTAGCGTCGTACCACTTAAGTGTCAACCGTACAAAAAAGTAGAAAAAAGGAGAAGTACATTTTGCGTGATCATCGAATTTAAAATGTACTACATATTATTTTATGCTACCTTGAATAGCATAATGAAAAAAATAATCATTTACTCTATTTAACGTGATAGAGCCGAAATTTAGGGCGACCGAATTAGCGTTATTTACTCTATTTACGATTCGCGGTGTAGTGTACGGATATTGAGAACACAACAACGTGGCGTGATGTGACGGGAACGCACGCGCCAAAATTTAAAGTACGATATTGTACGTTACTGAATCGAGCATTTTTACTTTTTTAAGTGTGCAGGTCGCGTGTGAGGGTGTCCACGTCGCCCCCCTTCCCATTTCTCTTCATTTCGCTTTAGGGTAAAGTTACATTAGACGAAAAGTGGGGTTCGTTACTGGACCCCGTACGTTTTCGGACAATGCCGTACAGAACCGTACCAAAAAAAAAAAATTGTCCGACGAAACATCGTTACTGGAAAGTTGTTGGGAGGCTCCAACGATGTAGGCGTAATTCCTGACCGTTGGATGTTTCACTTTTTGAGATCCGTGAAACAATTGCGCTCATCATCAAGTGGGCCCCAACTCTCCTCGGTGAGTAGAGTTGGGGCCCACTAGATGATTTCCATTGGTACACGTGAAAAAGCAAAAACATATCTACTTTGAACAAGCGATCACAGGCGTGCACGTCGTACAAGCCATGTGCCGCCTGCCACGCCAGATACACATCAATCGTAAGTATCATCGCACACTCCGTCTGACATCCACCGACGATCAAAGTTTGCTACGTCTTTTTGAAATTGTGGTTCGAAATTTTGATTTCCATTTTCAAAGTTAAAATTTGGCCGCAAACTTTTCGTACGAGTCATTAACCACCTCCGCTGGTACAGATATTATCGTTCAAATTTTCCGTTTGAAGAATCTTTTTAGATTTTCAAAATGTGAACACTAGCTGCGTGGCACCAATCATAATTTCGATAGGTTTTTCACTGGCCCGACACAATGGAGCGGACTTCCAATAAACCTTGTCAGTAGACTTCTCCGTACATTTACTGGGACCGCCTAATGGAACTTCACCCTTACTGGTGTACCGGTATTGATGACACGACACATTATACGTGACACCAACACTGAAATTACGTTAGTGAACGGATATTGAGAACACGACAACGTGGCGTGATGTGACTTGATCGTGTTGTTTTGTGACAACCGTAGTAGCACCAACTGCCACTGGATCACAAGCCATCACAGAACCAAAGGGGAAGCACTCAAGATACCGACTTCGGCCCACTACACAAAGCAGTCAATATGGCCAAATGGCCCCAAACTACACCAGCGCGTAGTTTACCACGTGTGCTGACAACTCACAAAGTTTCAAGCAAAACGCCCAATTAAACCAAGAGATATAGCCCAAAAAATATCCCTTAAAATGCACAAAATGTGCCCTTTGAAACCTTGTACAAATAATACATAAAAATCATTAAGTCCTAGAATTTATAGAAATAAAATTTACTACTACCTAACTAGCCGATCACAACACTGTAGAGAATGTTACGGTAATCTTTAACTGTACTCTAATGTAATCTAACTGAATATCTGATGTTTGTTAAATTCCTCAGCCGTGCGTCTACTGTTTCGTACAAGCAAACAAAACCTTATTGTCTACAGAAGCCTTTTACTAACTCTACACACCAATAAACAAATACATGTGACAACAAACTCCCGTTTCCACAAAGTTATCACCGACATTGAAACCTTATACGTGACGAGATCCGCCTCGTCAATGTGGTCCACTTTCAGATTCTGGTAGGTCTTTGTCGATCCAATCTTTTCTATCGGACTGTATGTTATAATTAAATAATACGCGCCATTTTGTAATCTTTCTTTTACTGAGTAACTTTTTGATGTGATCTCATTAGTTTCGTATTGTCCAGATTATCAATTACACTAATTTTGACACGCAGTTTGAAACAACTCTGAAATTTTTTCTAAGTCTTGTATTTTCCTCTCACAGAATATAGAGATGACTAAAATTTTCAGAAACAACACTCTCCTAAAGCTTTAGACTCTCTAAGCCAATTAATCCATAAGGATCCATGGAACTAGACTAGAACCACCTAAATACCATAAGTAGATTTACGCTAACTTCGAGTTTGTCGTTGTTGGTTTTTGTAGACTTATGCTCAAACCTCCTATGACTGCTCCAATACCATCCATAATGAATTAGAATCCAAAAAGTGTATCTTTAGAGATTCTTTACCGTAAATTTCGATTCCCCTAACTCCTGACTGTCTGTTACAATGGTGTCAAAATTTGTCTCTCTACCATCTAATTTGTGTCCGAATTCCGTAAAAGTAGCAATTTCCTTTTCATCCATCATTTCAATTTTTTTTAATATATTTCCTATTGCCTTTTTTCATGTCAATCTGATGATCGTGTTATTCCTACCTTTTTCTACTTGTATAATAAAGATATTTTTAGTCTCCTCTAAATTTTGCAATTTGAACTTGTATTTTAAAATTGTCTTAATTTTGATTTTTCTTTCAAAGATTATTTCTATAATTTTTAGGTCATTTCTAACACCTTTCTGATCCGATGAAAGTTCCACACTTTCCCAAGTTTGGGCGTCCAAAATAGGTGTCACAGTATCATATGTTGCAGTTACCTTATGCTCTTTTTCTGGTTCTGGTTCTGAAATTGCTTTTTGAAAGGTAAGAGGCTCCCCTTGATTTTGAAATAGTGTGTAACGGTTTTCAATAGCATTTTGCCGATTAATTTCCATCCCCCCCCTCGGAAATTATGAGGCTGGAGGCGAAGGTTTTGTCCAATTGCCAGTTTTTGGTTTTTCCGCCAGCAACAGTCCATCTGTGCTTAAAATTCTTGGTCTAACGACGAGGGGTCTCGTCGCTTGTCAAAAAATATGGCATAATTTTCGTTACTTTTGGTACACCCTTTTGTTGACGTTTTTTAGAATTTTAGCAACGATATGATCTCGTCGCTGGTTCAACGATAAAGTTTTTTTGTTGCTACTTGTTGTTTTTCCTCCGGCCCTTGTCATTGATGATCTAGCGATGAGACATGCACCTTCTCGAGTTCTTGTAACGTTACAACTTGATCTATCCTGTGTTTAAAGATGACATAGTCACTAACTTTTTTTGCCTTTCTACCAATTGACTAAGAAATGTCAGCTAATTTCTCTTCTACTTTGATAATGATATTTTTTGTAATTACTATCCTGATTTTCTCAGGTACATTTACTCTTTATTTTAATGAAAAATCATCGTAACAAACTTCGAGTTCGACTACGAGTCCTGGTATACCTTTCACCTCCATTTTCCACTTAGTCTAAGTACTATAAGGAATAAGAACCTTGCTACCAAATACAGTAAGATGCCTAACTATTGGTTTTCTTCCTGTCCGCATCTCATGAGGTGACTTTCCTTTGATTACTCTAGACTCTACTCTATTTTCACTAAGATGCCTAACTATTTGTTTTTTTCCCGTTCGCATCTCATGAGGTGACTTTCCTTTGATTACTCTAGACTCTACTATATTTTTAATATATGGGGCAAAATTTAAAGCCTCAACGCAAGCTTTCAAATCTACACTTTTGTCTAAAAACATCGATGTGGCAATTTCACTTAATGTTCTATTTACTCACTCGCTTCCTCAATTTTCTCTAAATATTTATAAAGTATTTCATTTTCTTCCAGATAAGTAATGAAATCTCGTGATAGATGCTGTTTTTGTTGTCCAATCTCAATGTTCGTATTCGAATTCTGTGAATTTTCTCGCTCCAGGTTTTGAATTTTTTGAAGTGGGAAAACACTTCACTTTTTTCCTTCATGAAATAATTTTTCCGTGAAGTGTGAATAGTCATCTGTGAACGTCACCATGTATTTGTGAACGTCACCATGTATTTTATGCCTTCGTTGATGCAATTTTAGTCGGCCCCCACACATCCAAGTGAACTAATTCTAACATTTTTCCTGTTGTATAGTTACTGCTACAAAAAAAAGGATTTATATGTATCCCTTCAAGAGCACATCCACTGCATAATATTTTTTTTTTTTTGCTAAATGCTACACTTTCTATAATAACCTCCATTTTCGTATCCATTTCCCCGCCAAAATATCTTGTAGTCGTGTTAAAAATGTCATTTTCTTTTGCTCAGCAAAACTCACTTATTAATCTTTATTTTTCGTCATATTTGAGGTGAAGGCGGATTTTTGTGTAGGTTGGCGAAACTTCGATTTCCGTAGACACTATCCTGGACGAAATTTTTAAATTTCAGCAGCCTTTTTATAGTTTGGAAAACTTCTATATCTATGTTATTTTTCATTTCAATAATAACATATATCAAGTTTTTGAGGATATTGAATCTGACTATTCTGAAACTATTTTTTTCGAACGCTTTATGTATTAAAAGCTTCAGCTTGTGTGCTACCTTTAAAAAGTTTTTGACTTGATTCTTCATCTAAGACATACTAAATTGCTATCGTTAGATTCTAGTTAGCCTGCAATAATTTTTTCAAATTGTCAAAGGCTCTTTGATATTCACTAGGAAGCCCTCTCACTCCTTTATATTCAGTAGGAAGCCCTCTCATTAGGAAGCCCTCTCATTAGGAAGCCCTCTCACTCCTTTATATTCACTAGGAAGCCCTCTCATTAACAACAGTGCTTGTTGGTCATTAGGAAAAGTGCCACTTGAACAAGCATTTTTACAAGTAATTTCTTAAACAGTAACACTATATTGCCTTAGTACCACCAAAGTGCTTGTACTCCCAAATTTTCCTAGGGTGTTGAACATTAGTCTTGATGTGTACGTCTTTCAATGACTTCCAAATTTCCAACGCCTTTTTTATTTGAATATGCACCATTCTAAGATCCTTTGAAATAAGTAATTTGTTGATGTGGAGACACTCCAAATTTTTATTTTTCCAGCTGGCATCCTATTCAGCTAGAGATCCATCCTACACATCCATAAGGTTTATATTTGTCAAATATACCTCCACCATATCCGCCCAATAGATATAGTCCGTGCCGTAAAAAACAAGTAACTTTGAGGGAGGGCACGTAACCTGTTTTTCTGTGACATTTGGAGCAGCACAAAGTGACACTAAACCACAAGCCATCACACATCTGAAGCAGCACGAACTGCCACTAAATCACAAGCCATCACATTACCAAAAGGGGAAGCACTCAAGATACCAACTTTGACCTATTACTTAAAGCAATCAATATGGCCAAATAGCTCTACAATCCACCAAAACACATTCTCTTGCATGTGTTAACAACTGACATAAATTCATGCAAAACGCTCAATTAAACCAAGAGATATAGCCCAAAGAATATTGTTGGAATTCAAGTATTTTCTAGGTCTAGAGATTGCAAAATAAAAAGCAAAATAGTAGATATTGACAGCCTGCCTCTAACTCCTCCTCAAGTCCCCACACTTGTCGCAGTCACTGAAGACTGAAGGAGGAGTTAGCCATGGCTGCCTGTGCTGTCTAGAGGGAGACAGACAGTTGTTTTATAGGGGGTTTTCTGTAAAAGATAGTTTCGCCAGGTCCAGGATTTGATCCTGGTACCTGCCACTTGTCAAACCGACAATAGCCGATAGTCTTATCCAGATAGTCTTAATTGTATTAGATATTAGGAGGTATGATATTTATTTAAATAGTTACTATAAGAATAATTCATTTAACTAGAACTATATGGATACTGCATAGAAACAGTTGTGGAAAGTACGACCTACGGTACGATTACGAAATAAATACCGCGCGGTTTGTTTGACGCCGAAAAGAATACCGCGCAGGTATTTATGACGGCCACGATTGAAATCCAAATTTGATCGGACGGCCGTGAAGGATGCCGAGATCGCGGCGTACGATTTTGGCGGTTTGCGATCACCGCCACATTAAGTGACACGTGGTAACACTACATTGGATTGCGGCAACTCCGGAGATTACGGGAACAAATCCGGATATGACACGTGTCGACATTTTTGCCATGTCGTACAATGGCCGTACATAAAGTACACCGGCACCTGTACTTTTATGTACGATACAGTAATTTGATTGGTGCCGTACTTCAGTAGATAGAGTTTTAGAGAGGGAATAGGACTTAGATAAATTTTGGGTAGGCAGCTGCCTCTCCCAGAGAGCACCCTGTATAAATGGCAAACTTTGGCCAGCCATAACTATCAATTTACTTGACCATTTTCAGTGATTCTTTTTGCTGCGGACTCAGGGGAGTCTAGGCTACACAAGGGTGTAGTCGGTCAGAGTTTTTGTCTGCCAGGGTGGCTGTATTTCTAACGGAAAGTCAAAGTGGGTGAATGTGTCCAAATCTCATATTCTAACTTTGCATTCTGTGGTGGAACTGAGCACACAGAAAGTGTTATTTCACAGGGGTGAATCTATATTGGGGTTTTGACTGTCAAGGGGTCATTCACTTGGGTTTATATTAACTTGGAGTCGGCAGTATCTAGATTAGCTTCTTTTGGATCTGCATACTCTGAGGGCCAATGGAGGTCTCAGAGTTTCAGGTTATGGGCCCACCATCTAGGGTGCCTATGTTTGATGGAACAGGCTTCACGTATTGGGCGTTTACAATGGAGGGATTGCTTTTCGAGAAGCACTTATGGGGAATTGTTGCGGGACAAGTGAGATGTCCGCCACCTAGCTTTGGAGGAGCTTCCTACGGAGAATCATCTGAGACTGTCCAGAATATCACCCGGAGTTCAGATGCAACGGAAGGTGAAGGGAAAAACCTTTCCATGGATGGGGAAATAGGGGAGAAGGAAAAAGGGACACCTATGGTGAGGGGAGCTAGGCTCTCAGCTATGGTACCACATGTAGGGATTAAAACTGAAGAAAATGACACAAAAATATGGGAATACAAAAACACTATAGCAAAACATCTCATACTTAGATATGTGTCTAAGTCGATAGCTATCACTCTCTTAAGTCTAACCAAAGCTTCAGATATATGGGAAGCACTAATTCAGATTTATAAGAGTGAGACTATTCAGAGGCAGCAATTAGTAAAACAGGAAATAGATGCCTACGTTTATAAAGGCGGTAGCATGATAGAGTTTTGCAATGATATTGCTGCGTTATACGTTGAGCTTACTAGTGCGGGATATGTAGAATCTGAGGAGAGTAAGATTAATACACTACTTATGAAACTCCCAAATGAGTACGAAAACATTATTTGTCGTATGCAGGCAATGGATGGCTCCTCATGGACTTGGAGCTTTACCATGGGGATAATTCTTGTGAGGGAAAGCACTTTGGAGCTTCGTAGGGGAAAGGACAGGGTCAATGCATTTTCAGCTGGTGGTGATTGGCGGAATCGTGATGAGAGGAACGGCGGTGACGAGCGAAAGCGTGATGAGAAGAACGGTGGTGACGAGCGGAAGCGTGATGAGAGAAAGAAAGACAAAGGTAAACCTTATCGGAACTTTGGTGGAAAGAGAGGGAGAGGAAAAGGCACGGGAGCTTTGAAAAAAGGGGTTTGCTTCTTTTGTAGGGAACCGGGTCATTATATGGAGGAATGCCCTTGTTTGGAAAAACTTAGAAGTTGGAATGTGGATGAGGAGGACGAAGATGAAGAGGAGAAAGAGGATGAAGAAAAATTGGAGCTTCTTCACATCGGTAGAATGGGGAAGGGAGAAAAGTACACAGAAATTGCTCGAAGGCAACAGTGTGCTTTTGGAGGTATAAGGGAAGTAAAGAGAGAAGAGGTACTTGAGGATGTCAAGGAGTGTAGAGTATATGATTTAGAAATGAGAAAGTCAGATCTAGGATCCATAAGTGAAAACGGGAAAGATAAAATTAATGAGGATAATTTTATACACAATAGGGAAACAGAAAACTGGTCGGAAAGGGAGACTTCAACGGATTCCGAGGAAAGGGGAGAAGTGAAACTCGAAGAGGTTTTAAAAGATAGGGGAGAAGAGAAATATTTATTGGGAACTAAATTAGAAAGTAATAGTGGAAAGAATTCCATGGGAGAGAGTGAGGGAAGTTCAGAAAATGGGGTAATTATCATGGATAAAAATATGAGTACGAAAGATATAGATCTTATGAGGAACTTAGTGGGGACTAGTGGTTTTTGGGAATATTTGGGGGTGGATGGATTTGACATCACTACTTAGTGTGACGAAGATGTGCCTGTAAAAGGGTTAGCATCTAGGTGTATGTTGCAGATTGGAAATGGGGCTGGCTATTTGGATCGCAAGAGGGAAATCGGTTTGTGTGTGGATGAAAGAGTGATGAAGTGGATAAAATCTTTGCTTGAATTTAAGAAAAATGGGATGTTAAATAAAATGTGTGATATAATTATCATTTCAGTTCATTTAATGCACTGTGTTAAATACTTAAGTTTTATGAAAGGAAAAGGAAAAAGGAAAAAGAAAAGGAAAAAGGGGAGGGGATGTTTGTTTACTTGTTTGTGGGAGTTGAAAGAAAAATAGACTAGAAAATAAGGGGAGTGTTGGAATTCAAGTATTTTCTAGGTCTAGAGATTGTAAAATAAAAAGCAAAATAGTAGATATTGACAGCCTGCCTCTAACTCCTCCTCAAGTCCCCACACTTGTCGCAGTCACTGAAGACTGAAGGAGGAGTTAGCCATGGCTGCCTGTGCTGTCTAGAGGGAGACAGACAGTTGTTTTATAGGGGGTTTTATGTAAAAGATAGTTTCGCCAGGTCCAGGATTTGATCCTGGTACCTGCCACTTGTCAAACCGACAATAGCCGATAGTCTTATCCAGATAGTCTTAATTGTATTAGATATTAGGAGGTATGATATTTATTTAAATAGTTACTATAAGAATAATTCATTTAACTAGAACTATATGGATACTGCATAGAAACAGTTGTGGAAAGTACGACGTACGGTACGATTACGAAATAAATACCGCGCGGTTTGTTTGACGCCGAAAAGAATACCGCGCAGGTATTTATGACGGCCACGATTGAAATCCAAATTTGATCGGACGGCCGCGAAGGATGCCGAGATCGCGGCGTACGATTTTGGCGGTTTGCGATCACCGCCACATTAAGTGACACGTGGTAACACTACATTGGATTGCGGCAACTCCGGAGATTACGGGAACAAATCCGGATATGACACGTGTCGACATTTTTGCCATGTCGTACAATGGCCGTACATAAAGTACACCGGCACCTGTACTTTTATGTACGATACAGTAATTTGATTGGTGCCGTACTTCAGTAGATAGAGTTTTAGAGAGGGAATAGGACTTAGATAAATTTTGGGTAGGCAGCTGCCTCTCCCAGAGAGCACCCTGTATAAATGGCAAACTTTGGCCAGCCATAACTATCAATTTACTTGACCATTTTCAGTGATTCTTTTTGCTGCGGACTCACGGGAGTCTAGGCTACACAGGGGTGTAGTCGGTCAGAGTTTTTGTTTGCCAGGGTGGCTGTATTTCTAACGGAAAGTCAAAAAGGGTGAATGTGTCCAAATCTCATATTCTAACTTTGCATTCTGTGGTGGAACTGAGCACACAGAAAGTGTTATTTCACAGGGGTGAATCTATATTGGGGTTCTGACTGTCAAGGGGTCAGTCACTTGGGTTTATATTAACTTAGAGTCGGCACTATCTAGATTAGCTTCTTTTGGATTTGCATACTCTGAGGGCCAATGGAGGTCTCAGAGTTTCAAATATCCTTTAAAATGCACAAAATGTGCTCTTTGAAACCTTGTACAATGAATACATAAAAATACATAAAAATCACTAAGTTATTGAATTTATACAAATAAATTCTACTACTACCTAACTAGCCAATCATAACACTGTAAAGAATGTTACAGTAATCTTTAACCGTACTCTTATGTAATCTAACTGGATATCTGATGTATGTTAAATTCCTCAACCGTACGTCTACTATTTTGTACAAGCAGATGAACCCTAATTGTCTACAAAAGACTTTTACTAACTATAACTCTGAGACCTCCGTAGGTTCTCAGAGTAGGCAACTCACACAAAGCCTCTAAGATAACCCTGAGATCTTTGTGTTTTAGCAACAATAACTACCACCTTGGCAGACAAAAACTGTAATCATATTCACCTCTCTAAAGGCAAGACTCTCGTGAGTCGATAGCAAAAAAAATCTCTGAATTTGCTCCCTTGAGCACTAAGTTATGGAGGGTCAAAATTGACATTTTGTACAGATGCTCTTAGGGAGAGAGGGTCCTATCTACCAAATTTTTCTAAGTCCTATCTCTCTCTAAAACTCTATCTACTAAAGTAGGGCACCAATCATAATATTGTGTCATACAAAAAGGTATAGTTGTCGGTAAACTTTTTGTACGGCCATTGTATGACATGGCCAACAAGTCGACACATGTCATATTTGGATTTGTTAATGTAATTCTCGGAGATGGCGTAATCCAATGTGGTTGTGCCACGTGTCACTCGATGTGGCGTTGACCGCAGACCGCCAAAAATCTTATTGCGCGATCTCGACATTTTTCGTGGCCGTCTGATCAAAACCGGGTTTCAATCCTAGCCTTCATAAATACTTGCGCGATATTTGTTTCGCTTTCGAAACAAAATGCGCAGTATCCGTTTCGAGATATTCCGTATCCCGTACAATAGAAACTGTATCTATGTCTTAATATTCCGTTAAATGAAATAGTCTACGTGTAAACATTTATATAGCTATCAAACCTTCTATCACGCAACCCTGGTCTTAGAAAAATTGGATAAAGCTACCGGCTATTGGCGGCTTTGACGGACGGCAGGTACTAGAATCAAATCGTGGGTCCGTCAAGTACCATTTTGGTAAATCTACCAATCTACTGTCTGTATCCCTTTGGATAGCATAGGTACTCATGTCTCTAGCTCCCTCTCTAACTTTTAGTGACTGCGACAAGGGTGAGAGCTGGAGAAAGGAGTTAGAGGCAGACTTCCTTTGGTTTTATTCTCCATTTTATCATCTACAAAACTTAGATAATACTAAAAAAACCTTTAATTTCTACACTCCTATTATTTTCTAGTCACACTTTAATTTAACACCACACTTCTCCCTGCAGAAAATTAGTTTAGGGGAAGGCACTGGTTTGGTCATCATATCTGCTACCATTTCACTATCTGGTTTATACTCTAAACTAATTATATTGTTTTCTACTTTCTCCCTAACAAAGCTAAGTCTAATGTCCATGTGTTTGGCTTTAAAGTGCTGTTTAGGATTGGTAGAATTGAAAATGGCTACCTGATTATCACAAAACACCTTTTGGACGCCACTCTTAAGATGACCAAGCTCACCAAACAAAGACTTGACCCACATTAACTCTTATACATCAGAGGAAGAATCCATGTACTTAGCCTCCATGGTGGAGTGAGCAATGAACTTTTGCTGCTTGCTGCTCCAACAACAAGCCCCATTACCCACATACAATACATATCCAGACGTGCATCTCCTCATAGGAGCATCCCCATAGCTAGCGTCACTCCAAGTGGTGATGTCAGTATTGTTCCCACCCAAATGCAACCATAGATCTTTTGTCCCTATGAGATATCTAAGGTCTTTCTTAGCTGCCTCCCAATCCTTCTTAGTGGGAGCATTCAGACTCCTACTTAGTACTCATAAAGCTGCGGCTATGTCTTGCCGGGTACAATTCATGAAGTATATTAGGCTTCCCACTACTTGCCTATAAGGAATTGTCTGCATAAATCTTTTCTCTTGAGGGCCTAACTCATCATCCAAGATTATAACTCCCTCTTCCACACTCCTTTCACTTCCATTCTTTAGTTTCATTAGAGTGGTACAACTATTAGCCTTGTCCATTTGGAATATCCTAACATGTTTCGAATGGCTTCCTTCTGAGTTAATCTTATTATCTTTCTATCTCTGTCACTCTCTACGTGAATTCCCAAAATATACCTTACTTCTCCCATATTCTTGATCTCAAATATTCATTTTTGATCATTTGTCAACTTATTAATTTAATCCAAAGATTTGCTTAAAACAAGCAAATCATCAACATAAAGTGCAATAAAAATAATTCTTTCTTCATCTTCAAACAAATTAATCGAGTGATTTGAGCTGATCCAAATATATCCCAAACTTGTAAATAACTCATCGAGCTTCTTATTCCATTGACAAGGCACTTGTTTCAGCCCATACAAAGATTTAATCAATTGGCAAACCTAGCTCTCCTCCCCTTGCTCCACAAATCCTTCGGGATGTCGCATAAGAATCTCCTCTTCTAACTCTCCATATAGGAAGGCTGTGTTGATGTCCATCTGATGTATGTCCATGTCTTCTGTTGCCGCCAGACTGAGAAGTATGCGGACGGAGGGAAACCTGACGACAAGGGCAAATGTCTCTCTGTAGTCAATTCTCTCTTTTTGGGTAAATCCTTTCCCCACTAACCAAGCCTTATAGCGCTCAATGGTGTTATCTGGGTTGAGTTTCACGTTAAATACCCACTTACAGTATCTTCTCTCTCTTGAAATCATAAACTTTATATCCTTTTACATCTTCATCATATCGTAGTAAATATCTTGGTTTTCTTTTTAGATATAACTTCTAGTTTGACTGATATGTGTCTAGACTGAACACTTGACTACCAAAATCCTTTAAGTGTGAAACATCTGGCTTTTGGCTTGTCCATCTCTCATAGGTTGTTTCGCCTTTTACTGTTGAAGGAAGAACTCTATTCTTGGGATAATTTGCATAGTTAATTGTTTTGGCCCAAAACTTCTTTTCTATCTTCTTATCTAACACCATACTCCTAACTCTATCACTCAGTGTTCAATTTAATCTTTCTGCTACACCATTCTGCCCAAGATTTTTAAGAACTGTCTTCTAGTGTTTCACTCTATCTTCTCTCAGAAAATCTTCAAACTGGTTAGAGGTATACTCTCCACCATTGTCACTCCTTACTCTCTTGATTGGGGTTTCATGAAGTTTTTCACTCCATGCGTTATATTCTCTAAAACATTCCTGAGCCTCTTACTTATTTTTCAAAAAATATACCCTAGAATACCGAGACCAATCATCGGTGATAGTCATCATAAATCTTTTCCCCCCGGGTGAGGGCACTTTGGCCGGCCACCAAATAATTGTGTGTACTAAATCTAGAATCTTTTCTCCGTTATAGGTGGCAGTTTTTCGGAAGGGTAACCTGTGTGCTTTACCTTGAGCACATCCACTACAATCACTTAGATTCTCACTCTAACCGAACTGAATCCCTTCTATTACTCCCATCTTTTTCATCTCTCTTAAATTTTCTAGATTCACATGCCTACGCCTCTTATGCCACAACATTATATCATGAACACCAGCATAATAAAGTTTCTTCTTTTCATTGCTTAAAATTAGCCTAAACATCCCTTGGCTATCATTTTTAGCAGTAAAATAAACTTCCTTCTCAAAACTAGCAATAAAGACTCATTTCTTAGTGCTAGTATCAAAACCCTTATCATCTAATAGAGACGTAGAGATGAGGTAGCTCCGAAATAAACAATACATCGGAGAAAGTAACTATGGATGTCTTTTTTTCTACTAACACTTTCAGATATACTGATCTTAGAAAAGTAGTAATGACTATCCTCCTATCCCCGTACTCTATCTCTACGGTGGGAATCTTTTTTATCTTAGTAAATAGGTGTTTATCTTTAAACATGTGCATGGAGGCACCAGAATCAAAAATCCTGTCTGCTTCACCTTTCAATCCACCGAAAGCACATTTCTGTTTTCTAAAAATTTCGACCTCGTTTTTTGTTTACAACTCCTCATCCAGTAGGAGTTCATCGTCCTCGTCCTCGAATTCCGCTTCATGTACCTGTGTCACATGGGCTTTTTTCTTCCTTCTCAGGGGTCGACCGGTCTGCCGCTCATTTAACCGTAGCTCGGTTAGCTTAGTGCACTCCGCGATATTGTGCTTGGTTTCTTACAAAAGTGGCACAAACCCTTGGGAGTTCTTGGTCCGAACTCGTCGGTCTGATTTTTATGCCTCCCCCTTCTATTATTTTCGACCGGTTGCCTGGAATTACTGTTCCTCTAATCAGTTCCAGCTGCCAAGGCTTGCCTACTCTTTCCTCCCCTTCGAATCTCAATCATATTCTCCGGAACGACAATCATCCCTAGGATCGAATTCGATATCCACCATGAGTCCGGCAAGTCTAGCACATGGTTGACTATATTCTCGAACTCATCTGGTAAGTTCATGAGCAAGAAGTTAACGTTCATCTTTTCAGTTTCATCCAGTCCAACACTCTCTAGCTCCATGAAAAGTGTTGCGAGCTCATTACAAAATCCAACATCTTCCACCCCTTGTATACATATGCGTCTATTTTTCTGATCAGCCAACTGCTGTTGCTAAATTTTACCACTTCAGTACATCTCTATGAGAGCCACCCAAAGATCACATGCCCTCTCTATCTGCAAATGAGGAGATGCAAGCCTTTGAGTAAGATGGCGGAGGATGAAGTGCTTTGACGCCATATTGTTGTACTTCCAGGTATCAGTATGATTCTCCTCGTTCCTCCAAATAGGTGATATGAATACCAAACTGGTTGATATTGGTGTGACGGTCTCCTTCTCCTTTCCTTTGTCCACCACCTCCTCTTCCTTTGTCACCTCGTTAGAGATGGATCTGCATCTCTGGTGAATCTGCTTCCTGTAAACCTTGGAGGGATCCCAAGACTGGATGGACGCCTCACCCATCCACTGACTATTCCCCAAAACCGTTTCTCACATAGAGCTCCTATCATCATTTTTTCCTAGTGTATGAAGCCAGTTCTATTGAAGATAGGCACTGCAGAGGGTGGCCCCATAACCTATAACTTTGAGACCTTGATAGGTCCTCAGAGTAGACAGCTCAGACGAAGCCTCTAAGATAACCCTAATCTCTTTGTGTTTCTGGAAGAATAACTTCCACCTTGGCAGACAAAAACTCTAACCATCTTTACCTCTGTGAATGCAAGACTCCTTTGAGTTGATATCAAAAAGAATCTTTCAATTTGCTCCCC
This sequence comes from Zygnema cylindricum, assembly GCA_037447655.1. NCBI lineage: Eukaryota > Viridiplantae > Streptophyta > Zygnematophyceae > Zygnematales > Zygnemataceae > Zygnema > Zygnema cylindricum. The sequence goes on from JBBHKE010002811.1 coordinate 20,546, forward strand.
TGAGCACTAAGTTATGGAGGGTGAAAGTTGACCTTTTGTACAAAAGCTCTCTGGGAGAGAGGGTCCTATCTACCAAATTTTTCTAAGTCCTATCGCTCTCTAAAACTCTATCTACTAAAGTGCGGCACCAATCATAATACTATGTCGTACAGAAAGGTAAAGGTGGCGGTGTACTTTCTATACGGCTATTGTACGACATGGCCAACAAGTCGACACATGTCATATTTGTATTCGTTCTTGTAATCTATGGAGATGCTGCAATCCAATGTGGTTGTGCCACGTTTCACTTGATGTGAAGTTGACCGCAAACCGCCAAAAATATTATTCCGCCATCGCGGCATTTTTCGCGGCCGTCCGATAAAAACCGGGTTTCAATCGTAGCCTTCATAAATACTTACGCGTTATTTGTTTCGCTTTCGAAACAAAATGCGCGGTATTTGTTTCGAGATATTCCGTATCCCGTACAATAGAAACTGTATCTATGTCTTAATATTCTGTTAAATGAAATAGTCTAAGTGTAAACATTTATGTAGCTGTCAAACCTTGTATCACGCAACCCTGGTCTTAGACTAATTCGATAAAGCTACCGGCTACTGGCGCGATTGACGGACGGCAGGTACTAGAATTAAATCGTGGGTCCGTCAAGTACCATTTTGGTAAATCTACCAATCTACTTTCTGTATCCCTTTGGATAGCATAGACAGTCATGGCTCTAGCTCCCTCTCCAACTTTTAGTGAATGCGACAAGGGTGGGAGCTAGAGAAAGGAGTTAGAGGCAGACGACCTTTGCTTCTTTTATGTATTTAATCTTTTACAAAACCTAGAAAATACTAAAAGAACCTTTAATTTCTACACTATTTGTACACACTAATAAACAATTACATGTGACGACAAACTCCCGTTTCCAAAAAGTATTTCTGAATTTGCTCCTCTGAGGAGTAAGTTATGGCTGACCTCACATGGCCCATAAATGCAAAAGGTCTCTCACAGAGTGGTACCTCAAAAATGTCTAAGTCCTAATTCCCTCTTTAAACCCCCTACTACTAGTGTACTCAACCAATCACAAGATTTTAAAGTACAAGAAAGTAAGCTGCCGCGGTACTTCTTGTACGACCATGGTACGGAATGCCTGTCCTGCTGACACCTGTTAGTTCCTGAGCCATGGTCGCTTCCCCCGTAATATCCCCCGTCCACTCATGGCTTACCACGTTTTATCCGTCCACATTAGCTCACAAACTGCCAAATGACCACTCTGGTGCGTGGGCTCTACTATGAGCCGTCTGATCTAAATTCAATAATTTTTCGTGTCCGTTCAAATTTAATTTCGTTTTGGGTATGCAGACGTTTAAATGGAGTATGTGAGAAGGTACATATTTAAATTCAACTCAAGCCCCATATACGTAATGCTTCATCAAGACTTAAGGGATAAGGCGAAGGGTTACGTCGTACGACTGTCATCCTGTAAGACCTAGGATTAAATCCTGGTTTGGACGCCTAAGTTTTGCTACGAGCTGTGCCTCTTGCTACCTTAGTCTATCTTGGTGACTGCCTAAGGAAGCCATGGATGTCTTTGAGTCCTCAGTGAATACGACAAGTGTGTGGACTTAAGAACCTTCACAAACTGACTGACAAAAGTCAAAAAATAGAAAATACCCATTTCAACAAAATTTTGTTAACAATTTTTAGGTGATGGGTCACGTGACCCTTCAAATTAGGGAGCTTTATTTAGTTTCCGAAAAGGTCACTCTTGGGATATTTTCTTACAATCTATTTAAACTTTACCTTATTTTTATATACCGATTAAATTTCAAATTACTTTCAAATATACCTTTCCTTCCAATATATTTTTTGTTACCATGTTTTCTAATCTAGTGCTTCATTGTCGTTAATAACAAACTCATTAGTGGTGTTCGCTTGTGCCAACATGATCTCTTTGAGGTGGAGGAATTCATTCTGGTTAAACATTGACAAACATAATCAATTTGACTTCCTCTCCAATAATGCGACCATTTTCACCAGTTGCCCAATGATGATATTTTAACGTTTCAATGCGTCATCCATTAACTCATTAGATTTTATTTTAACATATATTGAATTTATAAAAACATATTGACCCTTGTTCTTTGCCTCATTTATAGTTGATTTTTTGTCCGACTATTAACATTCGTAGGGTGTGAAATAGGTTGGAAAATGATCGTGCTCCAATACGGCGCAAAACTTCATAAGACCGATTGTAGCCGGAATAAATTCCATTTTCCTTTAATATCAAGCATTGGGCCCCGTGAAAATTTGCACATCTCCTTCACTACTTTCCAAAGCCGCTTTAAAGTAGATTGGCCTCAGATAAACATTTTTCCAAATAACATTATTTGAGATGTTAAATAGAACCATTCCCTTTGTTGTTTGATAAAAATTCCATTATTTTCCAACTCTTTATCGTAATCATAACCACCATGTAATTTTTGTCTTTTTCTTTGAGTTTGCTCCATTCTCGTCCTGTCTTTATCTTTTCATATCCATCTCCACCCGGATTAAGGTCGACTCATTGGGGACTTGAGTCTTGCCCGTCCTTTTCTCCTCTAAGCTAGTTGTGTTGATATTTGTGTATTTTTTAGGTCTGTATTAGGATAGAAAAAGGCAAATGCAGTCTGCCTCTAACTCCCTTCTTCAAGCCCCCACACTTGTTGTAGTCACTGAAGGCTGGATAAAGAGACAGAGCCATGGCCGCATATACCCTCTAGAGAGACAGGAATTAGACTTGGTAGGTTTTACTAAAAATGGATTTGACGGACCCAAGAATTTTTCCTGGTACTTACCGCCCGTTAAATCACCTGTAGCCAATAGCTTTGAGTGTTAAGTCTATGACTAGTGCTAAAGTATATAGTGTTTGGTAGAAATTTAAACACGTACACGTCGGACATCTTGTTTAACTAATGAAACATAAAGTAGAACATAGAACATGTTACGTAGTATAGTACCGCACAAAGCAAATGTTGAGAACATTTATTTCAATTGCTGATTTTAAAAGACAATCTAATCGGACGGCCGTGGTAAACGCTGGTATTGCGGAAAAGACATTTTGGCGGTTTTCGGACGCCGCCACTCCGGATGACACGTGGCAATATCTTACGTGTTTATGAAATTTCCGGAGCGCACGATAACAAATCTGGATGTGAAAGATGTCACTGTTTTGGCCATGTAGTACGAATACCGTACAGATAGTACTCCACACTTGTATTTTATTTACGGTACAGTCTTATGATTGGTCGGTATCTCAGTACTAGGGGGTTTAGAGAGGGATTTAGGACTTAGAATATTTTAGTAGGTAGCCACCTCTCTCCCAAAGAGCATCTTGTATAAAAGGCTAACTTTGTGCAGCCATAACTATCAACTCAGTTTACCAAATTCGGTGATTTTCTTTGCTGCGTGACACTCTTAGTCTCTCAGACCATGAGTTTCCCACACTCTCCAATTCTCCAAATGAAGCTCCCAAATTGTTCCAATGATCATTCATACTTCCTCCCTTGTTTGAAAGATTCGAAGAAAAACCCTTGTTAGGATAGTGCTGCTAACTTTTTCTTCCCAACCCTCTTGCCACCACGCTCACCAATACTTCACTATTCCAAAACACTACTTGTCTTGATATCAATTGATTGGATCGTACACCACAAGGCACTTGATTAGTCACAAAGAATCAAAATAAAAGAATCACTAGCGTAATATTGATTTTTTTTTTAAACTATTTACAATATAACATTTTCAATTGCTTTTGAAGATGTAGGTGGAGGAATGGCCGAAGAGCTCGAAAGTGGAGAGCCAATTGTAATCTAGCGGTATAGGTTATTGATCCAAGGTGTTAATAATGGGGTTGACAAAAATAAAAGTTAACAACGTTGTATTAGTGGGAAAACAATTACTATATATGATGAAAGGTCATCCTCTATCATAATAATAGTGGAGTACACAACCACAATGGTTTACCTATATATTGCTATTAACTTAGTCGGTAATGTCATTTCACATGGTCGTCATTAAAACATGTGGGAACAGGTGCGTGCGATTTCCTCGTCTTTATTATTATATGAATCAAAATTGAAGTGTTGTGAATCGGAAAAAAAAATTTGTGGTTAAACCGATATGGATAGTTGTTGCTTATCGAAGGGTACGGGGTCACGATAAATCACTCGAAGACGAACAAATTCTTTCTCGGGGATAAGTGGGAAACAATTATATCACGCTATGAAATAATACATTGTAATGTACTGTATTAAATTTTTTCGTATACATCGTGACATGATTGTTTAGTACTGTATATAGCAAAAGAATATAAATTAAAGATAACATAATAAATCGTACTGCTATTTGGGTGAATAGTATAATTATCGACAATAATTATCGAACCAAATTTAACGGATATAAAACTTATATTTATCGGTTAATACACCATGCCAATACATAGATTATTGGTCCGCCAAAAAAAGGGGAATATCGGATATCGACAAATGGTTGCCAATACACAACACCATAAAAGTTTGTTCATGTTGTATTGTCGAGGATTTTAATGTCTCTTGTCGAACCATTTTGTGACAATTTTTCCTACTTTGACACACAATTTAGGCAATTTATGTACTTATTGACACATTCCGTAGAATATACCATTTTAATGGTTCTTTATTTAATTAAATCGTACCTATGTTGTCGCACATAAAATAATACTATTGGTATTTCTGTTTTAGGTTTAAAGGGTCTAAAATTAGGGTCACTGTTGTTGTGTTTATAACTCTAATAACGACTCAAGCCGAGTTTACATAAATTCGTAGATTGTTATAGCATCTCATTTTTTTGTTTTTTATTTTATTTTTATTTAAAAAAAACATGTTTAATGATTTTTCTATCAAAATTCTCCAAGATTTTTGGAGTCAACACTGAAGTCGTGGCCCCATGTAATCGATACTTTGAAAAGGTATTTTGGACTCTAGTCAAAATTCTCTGTACTACTTTCAAAAGCGTCTTTATGTGTGAAAATGACATCAAAACTTTGACATGTGATGGTTGTAGACACAGGTACAACTTTTGACGGTTGAAGACAACTGCGAAACTTTAGATAATAAGTGATGCCAACAAAAACAACGACAGTAGACATCTAAATTTTTGTAATTTTGTGACATTGTAGATAATTACGGTTTTGAGAATTTGTGAAGGTACTCACTTGAGACAACGTCGACGTCACTATTTCAAAAACTTTCCGCCATGGCCATCTGATTTCATTTATTCGACTATTGTCACTCGACTTGCCATAACTCCAATTTCTCAGTGACTGCGACAAGTTTGAGATTTGGAGAGAGAAGTTAGAGGTAGACTGCCTCGGCTTCTTTCTATATTTCTATTCAGACCTAGAAAATACTAATAAAACCATTAGTTTCTACAGAGGGGAGAGGCGACAACAACGCAAAATTTTGTAAATGAACCATGGTTAAAAGTTGAGGTCCGCGACCTTTGCAATAGGTATCTATTGTTGTGATTTGAAAGCGTTAATACTCATTATATGGTTAATGAGCGAGGGATTAGTACTTCGAATATTATTGAGTATAAACATTTAAGTACTGACCCCTAATAGTGTTACAGTAGTATAAGGACAATAGAGGGTATCGTATTTCTACAAGGACACGCGTCGACATATGTGGACTTTGGAGGTATTTCGGAATGGCGTCGACACTCACATACACGTGTCGAATGTCAAACGAGCGGGTTCGCAGAGTCGGATGGACAAAGTTTTGACCAGACATCCGGTAAATGTACTATACGAATTCAGTATGGAAAGTTGATTCGAATCGTGTCGACAGACGCGATTCGCGTGGGACCACAAGTGACGAAGCACGCCGTACGCACTCAAGTGCTTCGTACCGTATGACAACAGTCGGCTGGACTTATATCAACTATGCTGATTTAGCATTGATAACATCTTTTGTACGGACGCGTATCTGTAAATATTTGGAAAACATTTGTTTGTATTTTAGCATATTATAAATTAGTGTTTCACTGTTCCATTTAATGACAGGTTGTAATAAGGGTTTTGACGTACCTCAAATACATTAGACGTACATTGTTTTATCGTATACAGTACTTTGTGACAGGTGTAGCTTTAGAATTAGTGTAGGACCTAGTTAGGTACTCTGCTTGTATAAACTTGTAGGACTTAGATTATTTTTAGTATCACAGTTGAGTTTATCAAAGTAATGGCAGACTGTTTTTCAGCAACTTTGACCTAATGGTGTGATCACCTTGATTGATGTTTTTCTATGAAACTTTGTGGTTATGTTTGATGACCTACAAAATATTTGTTTACGTAGTTTCATTATGTTTTGTCAATTCAGTAGAATATTGTGAGAAGTCTACTTGGTAAGTTTGATAAGCAATCAATTGTTTTTGGGAAACTCTGAAGCTCATATCTTTTGAATAACTTTGTGAACGAGGCTATAATTTTGGAAAGTTATAGTTTCTAGTATATACTACATACTAGTGCAGTTTGAACTGATTTTATTCATTGTGAAATAATTTGTGCTTTCTGAAACACAACTGTTTTTGGCGTAGTTTGTGGGTGTCTTCCGTGAGTAATCCATGGCCGAAAAAGGCTATAAACAACATCTATCACGGCCGTTCGATCAAGATCGACTTTTAATTCAAGCCTTCGAAAAAAGATGCGTGGTATTTGTTATTCCCTTGAAACAAATGCGCGGTATTTGTTTTGTAGAGTAACGTACACCGTACTTTACGAAAACTGTATCCTACAACCTGTCTGTAAGGAGTAGACTTCATAAATTGCCTCTCTTCTGGACTCATCTGATCATCAAACATTATCACTCCTCCTTGTACACTTCTATCACTTACTTTCTTCAAGTCCATGGGAGTGGTACAACTGTTTGCATTCTCCATCTGGAATTTCTCCAGCATTTTTCCTATAGCCTCTTTCTGTGTAAGTCTGATGATTCTCTTCTCCCTATTTTTTTCCATTTGAATTCCCAGAATATATTTAGCCTCTCCTAAATCCTTCATGTCAAATCTACTTCCCTGATCTTTCTTTAACCTATTTATCTTCTCCATAGACTTACTCAATACCACCAAATCATCCACATAAATTGCAATAAAAATCACACCATTCTCATCCTCAAACATATAAGTAGAATGGTCATAACTTATCCGAATATAACCCAGACTGGTAAGAAACTCATCTAGTTTCTTATTCCATTGTCTGGGGGCCTGCTTTAGTCCATATAAGGACTTTATAAGTCTGCAGACTTTGCTTTCCTCTCCTTCCTCTACAAAACCTTCTGGTTGCCGCATGAAGATTTCTACCTCTAGTTCACCGTTGAGGAAGGCAGTTTTGATATCCATTTGGTGAATTTCCATGTCTTACGCTGCTGCTAGACTAAGGAGAATCCTTACAGATGGGAATCGAACTACCGGAGCAAAGGTCTCTTTATAATCTATCCCCTCTTTTTGAGTGAACCCTTTTGCCACCAGCCGAGCCTTAAATCTCTCAATGGTGTTATCTGGATTAAGTTTTAGTTTAAATACCTATTTACACCCAATGGGTTTTCTATCTGGTGGACAGTCCACCAGCTCCCAAGTATTTGCCTCTATGATTGAAGTCATCTCATCATTTATGGCTCTGACCCACCTTTCTTTCTCCGGACTGTCAATTGCCTCCGAGTATGACTGAGGCTCATCTGGATGAGAAAGCTTTGTTACCTTACAACAGCCTATTTTCCTTGAAGCCTTTTGCTGCTCATTCGTCCTCCCTCAAAGTCCGAAGCTGGAATGGAGGGAAGTCTTGGATTCCTCCGAACTGTCTCATCAGCTCCCCTATCCATGGGAACCGGTTCTGACTCCTCTTCCTCTCTCTCCTCAAAGGGTGTAGGAATATGAGGAGATTCTGGTATATCCCCCCCATCTTTTATCTCCGCTGGATTTCCAACCATGTTTTCACTAGTGTCCTTTTTGGGAAGAACTAGTCCTCCTCACTCTCGGACTCAAAGCTGAATCTGATTTTGTTAGTGTATTTGAAGGGATCAAAAGACTTCCATTCATCCATGACAACTAGATGCTTTACCAGAATGATATCTTGTTTAGCTAAGTCATAGACTCTATAACCCTTGACATCCTCATCATATCCCACAAAATATCCCGGTTTCCCTTTAGCATCTAGTTTCCAGTTTTTCTTATCTGTGTCAAGACTGTAAACTTGACTACCGAATACTTTCAAGTGAGAAACATTCGGTTTTTTTCCAGCCCATCTCTCATAAGGGGTCATTCCTTTAACAACTGTGGTGAGGACTCTATTCTTAATGTAGTTAGCACAGTTCATGGCCTCTGCCCAAAATCTTCTTGTTACTTTCTTATCTGCCAACATGTAACACACACTATCTCCCAAAGTCCGGTTTAACCTCTCAGCTACCCCATTTTGTTTTGGATTATTCGGTATACTTTTCTGATGTTGAACTCCCTCATCTCTCAAATAATCCTCAAACTGCTTAGAGGTGTACTCTCCCCCATTATCACTCCTTATTCTCTTAATAGGGGTTTCGTGCAACTTCTCACTCCAGGCTTTGTATTCTTTAAAGTATTTTGGTGTTTCAGACTTTGTTTTTTCAGGAAGTAGACTCTGGAATATCTGGACCAATCATCGGTAATTGTCAACATATACCTCTTTCCCCCAACCGAAGGCACCCTTGCTGGTCCCCAGATATCTGTGTGGACCAGATCTAGTACTTTCTCACCTTTATATGTGGCAGTTTTGGGAAAGGGAAGTATGTGAGCCTTACCTTGGGCACAGCCACTACAGTCATCGATCATCTCATTATCCCCAAACTGAATACCCTCTACTACACCCATCTTCTTCATTTCTCATCATCAAGCTCGGAACACCACTATAGTAAGCACTCTCCTTTTCATTACTTAGGTTAAGCCTAAACATTCCTTGGCTACCCTTATTAGCTATGAAGTAGACTTCATCTCCATAGTTAGCTGTAAAGACTCCCTTTCTAGTGAAGGTATCAAAATCCTTGTCATCTAATACAGAAGTAGTCACAAGATTCTTACTCAACTGAGGAATGTAGAGCACATCTGAGAAGGTGAGAATAGAGGTCTTACCCTCCACTAAGACTTTCACATCTACCGATCCCACTAGATCTGTGGTAACTACTCTCCCATCCCCATACTCTATTTCTACACTAGGGATCGTTCTTAGCTTAGTGAAGAGGTGCCTGTCACAACACATATACATGGATGCACCTAAGTCGATGATCCATCCCTCCTCTGGTGCTTCCCAAATGGCTCCAAGGGCACACTTCTGTTTTCGAGGGATTTCCTTCTCCTCTAGATTCTCGTCAAGTAGAAGCTCCCCATCCTCTTCCTCGGAGGACTCGTCCTCCTCGGTCTCTCCTTTCACTCGTTTGACCACAAGTCCTTTCTTCTTCCCTCCGGAAGAACCACCTCCACGATTTTCTTGGAGCCTTAACTCCGATAGCTTGATGCATCAGCTATGAAGTGCCCTGGCTTTTTGCAGAAATGAAGAAGGCCCTTTTGAGTCCTCGGTTCTCCAGATTGATCTTTTTTCCCTTTAAAGTTGTGGTACGGCTTCTTCGGATCCTTCCTCCACCGGTCAGTTCATGTAGTTAGAGCTTGCACGCTCTTTCCTCCTCTTTGGATCTCAATAGTGTTTTCCTGTACAAGTATCATTCGAACCACGGTGCTCCACTTCCAAGCACTATCATCCATTTGTTGCACTCGGTACACTATATTTTCATACTCCTCCGGCAACTTTATGATGAGAGTGTTAACTTTCATCTTCATAGTGCTTGTCCATGCGGCACTCTCCATCTCTATGTATAGACAAGAGAGATCGGTGCAATAGTTCAATATCTTTTCCCCTTTGAAAGTGTAACTGATCAGCCTTTGCTCAGCCAGCTGAAGCTCCTGAATGGTGCCAGCTCTATAGATCTCCACTAAGGTCATCCAGAACTCTTCAGCCTTGAAGATTTGAAGGTGAGAAGTTGCCAACGCTTAGGTGAGTTGCCTCAAAATGAAGTGCCTTGCATTCATGTTGGTGTACTCCAACATCTGAATGTCGTTTTCCTCGGTCTTCACGGCCATCGCTGCGGGTGCCATGGCAATAGGAGTGAGATGTGTCTCCTTTACTTTCCCTTTTTCGGACACACTGCTATCCCCATCATGTGTCTCCTCTGTTCATCATCTGCTGCAGAAAACCTCACTCCTCCAAACCTTGGTGGAGTTCCTTGAGATGGACCTTTCACTTGTCCACTAACAATAACCCAGTATCGTTTCTCACATAATGCCCCTGTCATGATAGCTTCCCAGTAAATGAATCCAAATCCGTTAAATATGGGTACCCTAGAGAGTGGGCCAATTACTTGCAATTCTGTGTCCTCCATTTCGACCAAGAATGAGGAAGCCTTTAGGTAGTTTTTGACTAACCCACTTTCAACGAGAGCAAAAGCTACCCTAGCAGATAACTAGTTGACCTGACTACACCTCTCTGCACTCTGGACTCCCCTGAGTCCACAGCAAAAAGAATCACTGAAAACGCCTTACCAGGCGATTAATTATCAAGCGGCAAAGATGCCAATATTTATACAAGCTTGTTGGGAGAGAGGCGGCTACCTCCTCAATCCACTAAGTCCGAAACCCTCTCACAACCCCTTCTACTGAAGTACGGGGCAAATCAGAAGACTGTATAGTACAAAAAAGTACCATGGCTGATATACTTTTTCTATACGGCCTGTGTACGACAAGGCCATGGAGTGGACGCCTGTCTCCTCCAGACTTGTCCTCAGGCTCCCCGGGATTCCGGCTTCCCAATGACATATTTCCACGTGTCGCCAGGTTATATTACATCCGTAAACTGCCAAAGCGGCCATTCCAAGATCTCAACGATGATGTGAGCCGTCGGATCTAAGCTTGCTTTAATTCCCAGCCGTTCAAAACAAATGTCCGGTACATTTGTTTCATACGCAATTAATTTCCCAACTAGTTTCTATGTATCCTATTTGTAATTTCGTTAATCGGATTAGTCGTCTATCTATTGTTTAAATAGCTATCAAACCCTATGTATCTTAAGGGACTACTACAACAGACTGGTGAGGGTTGATGGCTATGCCTCGCCCTACCGGTCGGAGGTTTGAGTCCTGCCGGACTCAACCTTTTTGGTTGAGAGTGACTTAGGTCACTCTTAAGCCCTGCCTATGGAGCTAAGGCAGCCATGGCTCCACCTCCCTCTCTCTCTTTCAGTGACTACAACAAGTATGGGGGTCAGAGAGAGAAGGTGGAGGCAAGCTGCCTTTGCATTTCTTTTCTTTCTTATTTTAATTAAGACCTGGAAAATACCTCCCCTAAATCTAGTGATTTCAACAGAGACCACCATAGCTCCTCAGAATGGGCAGCTCACACGCAACCCCTAGAATAACCCTGACCACTTTGTGTTTCAACAAGAATATCTACCACCTTGGCAAACTAAAACTCTTACCAACTTCACCCTTGTGAAGAGAAGACTCCTTTGAGTCCATAGCAAAAAGAATCTCTAAATTTGCTCCCCTGAGCAGTAAGTTATGAAGGGTCAAAGTTGACCTTTTGTATAAGAGCTTTATGGGAGAGAGGCCTATCAAATTTTTTAAGTCCTAAATCTTTCTTTAAACACTCTACTACTAAAGTACCGCAACAATCAAAATACGGCGTCGTACAAAAAGGTATACGTGATGGAGTAGTTTATGTACGGCCATCTTATGGCATGTAGAAACTAATGGTTTTAAAGTATTTTCTAGGTCTGAATAGAAATAAAGAAGTCGAGGCAGTCTACCTCTAACTTCTCTCTCCAACTCTCAAACTTGTCGCAGTCACTGAGAAATTTGAGAGGAAGCTAGAGCCATGGCTACCAAGGCTATCCTGAGGTTTACGGGAAATTTATACTAGTTTAGGGATTATTTACTAAAAGGTATATGCCGGCCACAGGATTTGATCCTGGTACTTGCCGGCCGACAGATAGTAGATAGCCGGTAGCCTTAGCCGTTAGGTCTAGAAGTAGTCTTACGTAACATATAGTACGATATTAATTTAAACATTAATACGTAGGTTAAATCATTTAACTGTAACTGTGTACGGTATACATAGATCCGATAATGTATAAGTACGGAATATGGTACATGCACAAAATCAATACCGCGCATTTTATTTCGTAAGTGAAACGAATACCGCGCATGTATTTATTACGGCTACGATTAAATCAGATTCTAATCGGACGGCCGGAATTAGCGCCGAGATCGCGGAAAAAGATTTTGGCGGTTTGTGGACATTGCCACATCGGATGACGCGTGGCGAAATTACATTGGATCGTGGAATCTTCGGAGATTATGGCACTGAATCCGGATATGACATGTGTCGACATTTGGGACATGTCGTACAATGTTCGTACATAAAGTACACCGGCATATGTACTTTTGCGTACGGAACTGTATTCTGATTGGTTCCGTACATTAGTAGATAGAGTCTGTGAGAGAGATAGGACTTAGAAAAATTAGGAGATATGACCCTCTCTCCCAGAGAGCTTCTGTACAAAAGGTCAACTTTGACCCTTTATAGCTTACTGCTCAGGGGAGCAAATTCAGAGATTCTTTTTGCTATCGACTCAGGGGAGTCTTGTCTTCACAAGGGTGAAGGTGGTCAGAGTTTTTGTCTGCCAGGGTGGCCGTGATTTTTGCTTAAACACAAAGGGGTCAGGATTATCCTAGAGGCTTCTTGGAAGCTATCCACTCTGAGGACTTATGGAGGTCTCAGAGTTTCATGGCATGGCCAAAATGTCGACGTTGCCATATCCGGATTCGTTCCCATATTTTATGGAGATGCCGCAAGCGAATGAGGTTGTGCCACATGTCACTTAAGGTGGCAGTGACCAAAAACCGTTAAAATGCTTATGCCGCGATCTCGACACCTATTGTGGTCGTTTGATCAAAACCTTCTTTAAACTCTAGCCGCGAAAAATAAATGCGAGGTAATTGTTTTGCCGACAAAACAAATGCGCGGTACTTGTTTCGCGAAGTACCGTAAGGCGTATTTATACTATAACTGTGTCTATGTGTCAGAAGTTTATTCGCCCGGTGAAATTAATTTATTTATGTGTAAATATTTAACGAACTTTATATACCTGAGCACTGGTCCTAGGCTATATGACAAAGCCAACGAGTGTTGTTTGACTTTGACGGACGGTAAGAACCTCGATCAAATCATGGGTCTGTTAAGTAAGTTTTGGCAAACCTACCAAAAAATACTGCCTGTCTCTCTCTGTAGAGAGCATACGCAGCCATGGCTCTAGCTCCCTCTCTAACCTTTAATGACTGCGACAAGTGTGAGAGTTGAAGAGAGGAGTTAGAAGCAGACTGCCTCTGCTTATTTTTTGCATTTTATTTTACATGTTCAGACCTACAAAGTACTAAAAAAACCATTAATTTCTACAGGATGCTCCTATGATGAGGTGTACCTCTTGATATGTGTTATATGTAGGAGATGGGCATGTTCGAATAGCAATTAACAAGAAAAGGTTATTCCTCAGTCCACCATGGAGGATGAGTATATGGCCTCTTGTTTTGCTGTAAAATAATAGATGTGGGTCAAGTCTTTGCTTGGTGAACTAGGTCATCTTAAAAGTGGTATGCACAAAATCTTTTGTGATAATCAGGCATCCATTGCCATTGCTGCCCATCCCAAACACCACTTCAAAGCCAAACACATGGATATTAGACTGAACTTTGTGAGGGAGAAAGAAGAAAAAATAACACATAGTTAGATGGTAGGAGATATGATGACCAAACGTGTACCCTCTAGTAAATTAATTTTCTTTAGGGAGAAGTGTGGTCTTAAATTAAAAGGTGACTAAAAAGTAAGGGGAGTGTAAAAATTAATGGTTTTTGTTAGGTAATATCTAGGTTTTATCATTGTAATTGTTCACTTCTCTATTTTAGTTAGACTCTAAAGAGAGAGAGAGACACGCCATGGCTGTAGCCTTATTTTAGAAGGCGGCAGATTGAAGTGAGGACATTTTTTACCAAAATGTTAGCCTTGCCCAGATTTGAACCTAGGTCCTTTGAATTCTATAATAATTTGCCGACTTATCCATCGTGAAAGAAGAGATGCACTTGTCACGTTTGATAAATACTTAAATTATGACTCAACGGCTAATTCACACCAAACTGGCTACGAGGCGCCAGTGAAACAATTCATCCACAGACGAGAATCCGAACCGTGTAAATACATTTGATGATGGCCGTTGTCGCAGCCGCCACCCAGAATGAGCTTTTGGCGGCCTTTGGAGATAGCGTCACGTGATGCATGTGGCGCCATATTATTGGATATTGAAGAAGATGGGAGGAGGAACCATGGCTCCCGATTTGACAAGCGTCAGCTTGAAAGACATGTCGTACAATGGCCGTACAATAAGTACATCAGCCACTAAATCTCTTGTACTATATAGTGTTATTGTTAGACTACGGTTTAGTAGTAGGTAGCCTTGAGTAGGTAGACCATGACTTAGTGAAATTTAGGTACCTCTCTCTAAATGAGCTTGTAACTATAAAGGTCATCTTTGACCAGCCGGAACTTATTGCTCAAGGTAGCAGATTTAGTGATTATTTTTGCGTTAGGCTCGAAGAGTCGAGTCTTCACAGAGGTGAAGGTGGTCCAATTACTTGTGTGCTTCGGTTGCACTTATTCAGTGGAAAAGTCAAAAGGGCAAATTTTATCCTAGAGGCTTCATATTAGTTGGATACTTTGTGGGCCAATGGAGGTCAGAGAATTACAATGTCAGTTATGGTGATATTTCTATTAGAAGATCTACGTCGAGGTATATTTTGAATATTGGGGAGGGTGCTTACTATTAAAATAGCAAGCAACAAATATTCATTCTTAGTCTAGAATTGGGGCTAAATATATGGCAGCTTGTGCAACAGTAAAAGAGTTGATGTGGGTGAAAAGTTTGCTTAAATAATTAAAATTTATATAGAGTGGATAAAAAAATGTCTTCTGTGATAATCAGGCTGCTATCGCTATTGCAACCAATCTCAAACACCACTTTAAAGCAAAACACGTGGATATTAAGCTAAGCTTCGTTAGAGAGAAAGTAGAAAATAAAATTTTCAAATTGATGTACAAACTAGATGGGCAGATGATAGCGGATATGATGACTAATTGTGTCCTGTCGCCTTAAGTCATTCATTGCACAACAAAGTGTCGAATAGAATTCAAAAATGGCTAGGAATTAACGAGAATGTTGAAAATAAGAAAGATATAATTCCTACCTTACTTGTAGTTTTTAAAGCTAAGACAGGATAAAAGCTGCAGAGGAAGGAAAGCCATGGCTGTCTATAACAACCAACACTAAAGGTAAAAGAGAAAGAATGGGTCACACCGAAAAAGTGACCCGACCTAGATTTGATCTTGGGTCTACGGTATTCAACAAAGCAATTCGCCTTATCCGCTAATGCATTATATAAGTAATGTTCATCTAGGGTTTCATAAATACTTAGCACTTGTTGCAAAACTACACTTCATTTGACGACGGAGATTGAACCGATCGAGGACCACGGCCGTAAAGTGTTGAAAAATATATTTTCTATTTTCTGTCTTTTGTTAGTCTGTCTATAAAGGTTATTTATTTCTCACACTTGTCATAGTCACTGAGGAATCAAAGAGAGCCATGGCTACCTTAAGCAGTAAGGAAGACGAACAAAATAAAAGAGCAGGAGGCATAGGTCTTTGCAAAATTGAAGCGCCGAGAACAAGACTTGATCCTATGACCTACGAAGTGAAACCATATGGCGTAGACATACGCGTTATCCATTAGGTCTTATTGAATCGTTAGATGTATTGGGTGTGTTTCTTATTTAAACACGGTACCAATCTACATACTCCATTTCGCGAATTACGAAATAAAACAACTTTGAATTTAAACGGACGGGATTAAATTCTTACTTCCAATCAGACGGCACACAGTGAAGCCGAAGAACTAGAGTGGTCATTTGACGGTTTGTGAGCCAAAAGCGGCGGATGACACGTGGAATGCCATAATTCGACAACGAATATTACGGAGGGAGCAACTATGGCTCAAGAACTGACTCACGTCAGCGAAGCGCCCATGCCGTACTATGGTCTTAGAAGAAGTAGAGCGGTACATGTACCTATTTGTACCTTACAGGCCTTTGTTTGGCTAGGTACACTAGTAGTAGGTTCAAAAAAAATGCTTAAGACTCAGAAAATTTTAGGTTGTCGCCTCTCTCCCAAAGTGCATCTATATTTATACGCAATCTTTGGCCTAACATAACTTAATACTCAGGTGAGCAATTTCACTGATTCTTTTGCTGCGAACTCATGGGAGTCCACGCTACATAGGGATGTAGTCAGTTAGAGATTTTTTTTGCATGCCTGGGTGGCACTTATTTATTGCTAAAGTTAAAAGTGCAAATATTATCTTAGAGGCTTCATATAAGCTGGACATTCTGTGGACCAATGGAGGTCACAGAATTACAGGTTATGAACCCACTCTCCAGTGTTCCTATTTTCAATGAAACAGGGTTGATATACTGGGACACCATGATAAATTGTGCATTGTTTGAAAAACGGCTATGGAGCGTTGTGAGTGGTCGTGTGCGTCGGCTAATTGCAAAATTAGGAGTTCCACCAAGGTTTAGAGGATCTCGATTAAAAAGAGGATCTGCGGAGGCAAAGGTGGTATAGGATGTTAGGGAAAGCATTGTGTCGGAAAAAAAAGAAGGAGAAGGGGGAGAAGAAATTCACACTGGTGGCTATAAGATCAATTCTGGTAGATGTTCAAAAAACCAAGGCAAATGATACTGAAATTTGGGATTTCTACAACACCGTGGCGACTCATTTTATTCTCGGGTGTCTCACTGAAGTAGTTGCTACACCTCAACTTCATGTGGACAGAGCGGACGAGTTGTAGGAGGCTTTTGTCAACATTTACAAAAGTGGTACAATTCAACAACAACAGCTGGCAGATCAAGAGGTAAAAGCATATGTGTACGAAAGGGGGAAGATGTTAAACTTTTGAAATGATTTGGTGGGGTTATTTATGGAGTTAGAGAATAGAGGAAATATAGAGTATAAGAAAAAAAAGGTGAATACTTTGTTGATGAAACTCCTAGATGATTATAAAAATATTTTTAGCAGGGTTCAAGATATACCAAATCATCGATGGATGTGGAACTCCGTTGTAGGGATGATTTGAGTTTGAGGAAGCACAATTAAGATTTGGAGAGGAGGAAAGAGCGTTTAAGCATTGGTTGTTGGAACTAACTAGGGGGACAAGGATTCCAAGAAACCTTATGGAAAATTTGTGTGCAAGAGGAATAGGATGTTGAAGAATGAGTTTAATGTATACTGATTTCTTTAACATTGATATGCCTCAACAGATCACAACAATACATGAAGAAATTCAGACTGAGAGTTGTTGTCCATAGCCTATTTTAGCCATGGATACTCACAAAAACACCCACAAACTACCTCAAAACCAACCGTGTTTCAGACAGCACAAATAAATCCACAATTAACAAAATCACCTCAAACTGCATTAATTTGCAGTATATCATAGACAATCCAAACTCCCAAAGTAAAAACTAAATCCAACAAGGAATCTAGAAGATATAGGCTCCAGAGTTTCCCAAAAACAGCTGATAGCTTCTCAAACTAACCAGGTAGACTTCTCACAGAATTCTATGGAGATAAGAGAACAGACTGAAACTACACACTTAAATAGTTTCATAATTATTATATCTTCAAAAAGTTCCACATTAAAAAATCAATCAGAGTGATCACACTAACATGTCAAAATTGTAGAAGGAGAGTTTGCCATATTTTGATTAACTTAGCTGTGATACTCAAAATAATCTAAGTCCTACAAGTTATACTCAGTGAGTTCACTACTGATTCTACAGAGGCATACCAACCGTACGGTTTCTACCATCTACCTAAACTATTGTGAGTATACCCGAATAATTCGAGGTATGTCAAAGTGAACAAAACTACACTAGTAAATTAATTAGCAAAAAGACAAACCTCTATTGTACAGAATATTTACACCGACACCTTTGCAAAATCCGCATACTAGGCGTCAACTTGCTTAGTTAATTTAGATCTTCTTATGAATCTTCGTATGCCGACTTGATTTAAACCAATCTCTGTTGCGTTGTCCCGTACCAGATCATATCTATAATAACCGCAGCTGCATCGTCTTGTCTGTGTTGGAGAAGCGCTGTACCGGCGTCGCATATTTCAACATTTCTTTCATTCCACATCGGATCGCTTCACGATTCGCCGTCCATTTCTGAATGCTTATTCATGCCACTAACCGAGTCCTTTAAGTCACTTTAGTTTTATCCGTACGTTCGCTCCTCCAATCCGTGAATCTATTTGAACCTCCACATTAAATTTCATTACGCATGAACTGTCGCAAGCGCAAGAAATGTCGCGTACGCATGAAACAAACTTTTCAAAACAACACTCCACCGAAAATTTAGTTTCGTGCACCCAGAATGCAATATGCAGCGTGAACTACTACGTTGCTATGCTGCGCCAGTTTGACATCGCAGCCTAGTGTGAATACAATATGCATCGTGTACTGCAATGCTGCCATGCTGCGCTAGTTTGACATCGTAGCCCTAGCTGTTGCTCGATTCTACCCTCAACTTCAGATCACATCCTCATCTACTGAGAACTAAAGCTTTCAAATTCAACACTCCCTTAAAGCATTAGACTCAGTACTCCACTCTGTCTGTGGATCTTTCCACTCTCATGGAGGTACATACAAAAGCAATGACGTAAAAATTATTTAGAGATCGACGATTTTCTTTCGCAACCTCTACACTCAACATTGAAACACTTAGAACAACACATCACCACTATATCTGTTGACGTTGCCACTGCTCCTACTCCTTCTTGCCATTTCCCAACCTTCGGTTTTTTGAAAACTGCCCCCTTTCAAAATTCGTCCTGTAACAACTCCCCCTTTGCTTTAAACACTAAACTGTCCTTTCGCTAATGTTATAACACCTCTCTAGTAACTTCGTCTTCCAAACCCGTATTCGTCACTTAGCCATGTTATCAAATTTGTCGAAAAGCTATCTCCTACACAATTTCATAAAACAGTCGCTGCACCTTCTCCTCTATTAAATAATTCCACGCCTTCCACTTCTTTTTATTTATGTTACTGAAGTTAGTGCACCGAATTCTCTTAAAGGTTCCTGAAAAGTGGCTCACGTCCCTCCATTTTCCCGTCACACATCCTCTCAACGTAGCCGGTTGCCTTCTTCGGTGTGATCGATTTTGTAACATGTTTTTTTCTCCAACTTTTTTTTCCGCTATCTGTACCTTTTTTTTGTTTTCTTGTGACTTCTTGTGCTATTCATAGACTTTGTAGTTTTTCCATGGTTTGCCTTCCTATTACCTCCAAAAAGTGTGGTTTTTCTCACAAATTTTTGGTCATTTTCCATAAATCTGCCACTTCCCTTAAGCGTATGCATTCTTATTGTATTCATTTTGATTCCCTTTCCATTTAGTTTTTCTTTCCTCTTCCTAGTATTCTTTCTTATTTTCCATATTCCTCCAAATTTATGACCTTTCCCGCTCTCATAAACCTCCTTTCTTAGCCTCATTTTCTTAATAGTTTCTTCCGGTGTTTCACTGAGTTCAATAATTTTTAATTCAGCACTATTTGCCACTTCTGATGTTAGTTCCCCATTTTGTGTGAATTCACTATTTTCTATCTCATTATTTTCTCTTATCTTTTCTCTAAGTTATGTTTTCAATTCAGTGTTCTCTATATCTAAAGATTATAATTCAGCCAATTTTAAATTTACTTTTTTGGCTCCCTTTTCTTTAAGAATCTCTTCTCCTTGTAAAACATTCTCACACACCAATTTAGTACGAAAAGGAGGCACACAAGCCGAGTCTTTTTCACTCTCTTCTCTCTACTCACTATCTTTGGTGAAAATAATTATTCTAGTCTTTTCCATTTCTATCTGCCCATCACTTCTTTCAACTTTTCTTATTTTAGTTACCTCTTCTTTTAATGAGTTTGTGTCACTCACCAATCTGTCTTAGCAAATATTCATCGCAACCGAATCCATTTCTGTCACCTCTTTCTCCTCATTCCGAACAACATGGAAGGCCGGTAAGTAAGTAAATTCGTCAACAAAAGGTGTATGCCTTTTGTCATCGGTAGAGTTTTGTCTCTAACTCACTAAAGCATTTGATTCACTTCTTGTTAAGGGTTGAACTAGGTTGTTGTCCCATCTATCTTTGAAGTTCCCTTTAACACGTGCACTTTATATGACGGACATACCCTGATGCTATGTCCTAAATCATTACAATAAAAACAATTCTTTGGTTGATCACCTAACTCACTATTACTTTTAATTTTCTGAAACTGAAACTTAGATTCCTTTATATTCCTCTCACTTGATAAGACCTTTCTATTAGCCTCTTCATCTATAACAACTCGTCTAGCTACAGTTAAGTTCCAATCCTTTTTATCAATTAAAGTCAATCGATCTAATGCACTCTTATATTCTTTAGGTAGGCTTCTCATTGACAAGAAAGATTGTTGAGCATCTGTAAAGTTTCCACTTGCCAAATAATTTTCTACACATACTACTTATAAGTCAATACTGTGTTTCTCCATACTGCCTCATACATACTTGTATTCAACTATTTTGGTAACACTACTAAGCCAATGATATAAAGTCGTCTTTGCATACATACATTCTTAGTACTTCTATAATTCATCTGCCTTTTTCAAACTTATGTATGTCATTACAAAATTCTCAGTCAAAGAGTTCTTGATAACCTTTAGAGGCTATTGATTTTCTTTCTCCATCCATTTGTAGTTTCAGCCAAAGTACCATCCACCACATCCATTAGCTCCATCATCTCAAAGTAGCTTTCATGCACACTCTTGCAGTAGTGATATTTAGATCTATCGAATATGGGTAGCCATGGGCGTGGGCCCATAACCTCTTGTCCATAGCCTATTTCAGCCATGGATACTCATAGAAACACCCACAGACTACCTCAAAACCAATTGTGTTTCAGACGGCATAGATTACTCCACAATAAACGAAATCACCACAAACTGTATTAATATGTAGTATATTATAGACAATCCAAAGTCCCAAAGTTATAACTAAATCCAACAAGGAATCTAGAAGATATAAGCTCCAGAGTTTCCCAAAAACAATTGACAACTTCTCAAACTTACCAGGTAGACTTCTCACAGAATTCTATGGAGATAACAGAACAGAGTGAAACTACACACTTAAATAGTTTCCAAATCGTAGAATATCTTCACAAAGTTTCACATCAAAAAATCAATCATAGGGATCACACTAACACGTCAAAGTTGCAAAAAAGCAGTTTGCCATGTCTTTGATTAACTTAGCCGTGATACTCAAAATAATTGAAGTCCTACAAGTTATACTCAGAGAGTTCACTACTGATTGTACGGAGGCATACCAGCCGTACGGTTCTACCTTAACTATTGTGAGTATACCCGAATAATTCGAGGTATGTCAAAGTGAACAAAACTACACTAATAAATAAATTAGCAAAAAGACAAACCTCTGTTGTACAAAATATTTACATCGATACCTCCGCAAAATCCGCATACTAGGCGTCAACTTGCTTAGTAACTTTAGATCTTCTTATGAATCTTCGTCCACCGACTTGATTGATACCAATCGCAGTTGCGTTGTTCCGTACCAAATCATATCCAAAATAACCGCAGCTGCGTGGTCTTATCTGGTTTGTAGCTGCGCCGTACCGGCGACGTATATTTCAAAATTTCGTTCATTCCACATCGGATCGTTTTGCGATCCGCCGTCCATTTCTCAATTTTTATTCACGCCAATCACCAATCCCTTACGTCACTTTAATTTTATCCGTATGTTTGCTCCCCAATCTGTGAATCTATTCGAACATCCACATTAACTTTCAATACGCACGAACTGCCGTAGGAGCATAAAATGTCACGTATTCACGAAATAAATTTTCAAAACAACAAGAGTGAGCTACTTGGGGATTCACAGTTTCCATCTCACCACGAGAAAATGGAGGAAGAGAGATCAGAGCCAATATCTATAGACAGAAGAGCACGTGATAACAGTCAAAAGAATCCGAGACTTCCCTCCATCCCACCTTCAAAATTCAAAAGAGAAGAAAAGAGCAGCAAAAGACTAGAAGAAAAACAAACATTCTACAAGGAAACAAAATTGTCACATCATGATGAGCCTCAAACTTATTTAGAGGTGGTGAATAGTCCAAAAAAAGACAGATAGACCAGGGCTATCAATGATCAAATGGCTTCCATTATGGAAGCCAATGCACGGGATTTAGTGGACTGTCCTCCATACAAAAAGCTAATTGGGTGCAAATTGTTGTTTAAGTTGAAACTGAACCCTGATAATACCATTGAGAGGTACAAAGCTAGATTGGTATCAAAGGGTTTTACCCAAAAAGAGGGGATTGACTATGAAAAGACCTTTGCACCTGTTATATGTTTCCCCTCAGTAAGGATTCTCTTTAGTCTAGCGGCAGCAGAAAACATGAAGATCCGTGAGATGGACATTAAATCGGCCTTCCTCAATGGTGAGTTAGAAAAAGAAATTTTTATGAGACAACCGAAATGCTTTGTGGAAAAAGGCGACGAGAGTTAAGTCTGCAGACTGATTAAGTCTTTGTATAGACTCAAGCAGGCTCTCAGGCAATGGAATAAGAAATTGGATGATTTCTAACCAATCAAGGTTATGTCAAATTAGTCCTGACCACTCTATTTAAATGTTTGAGGATGAGGATGGAATTATTTTAATTGTCATCTATGTGGATGACTTGTTGGTACTAAGTAAGCCAATGGAAAAGATAAATAAGCTTAGAAAGATTTGAGAAGCATACTTGATATAGAGGACTTTGGGGAGGGTAGATATATTCTAGGAATTCAAACTGGAAAGAGATAGAGAGAAAAGATTAATCAGATTAACTCAAAAAGAGGCCATTAGAAATATGTTAGAAAAATTCAAGATAGATAAAGTAAACAGGTGTACCACTCCCATGGACTTGAAGAAAGTAAGTGATAGGAGTGTAGAAGGAGGTGTAATCATTTTCGATGAAGTAATGAGCTTAGAAGGGAGACCTTTTTTGAAGTCTATACCTTTAAGACAGGTCGTGGGAAGTCTGATATATTTTATAGTTGTTGAAAAAGGTATTTTAGAACTTTATTTTATTGACAGTCTATTATGCTAGTGAGTCCTCACATTTGTTGTATTCACTGAGGACTCAAGAGCTGTCATGGGTGTCTTAGGCACACAGAGAGGCAGGCAGACAAAAAGATTAGTCTCCTGAAAAAGCTAAGCAGTTCGACCAGAATTTGATCCTAGGTCCTACAGGATACAGCCGTACGGAGTAGGCGTCCGCTGTATCCGCTGAGTCTTACATAAATCGTTATACACATGGGGTGCGATTGCTATTTAAATTTTATCATAACGACTCATTCATTTAACGGACGACGATGTACATATAAGTGTGAAAGCAAACGGACATAAATCAGACCGCACAAATTAGCGCGATCGGATGACCGACATTGACGCCGCCAACAAAAAAAAAACCTTTGGCGACTATAGGAGACAATGTCACGCAGATGCCACGTGGTGGCATATCATTGGCCGCTAGAATACACGGGATGAGGATCCATAACTACGAAAGTGACAGGTGTCAACCGTAAGGTGATTTTGTACAATGGCTGTAGAATAAGTACATCAACAACTGTACCTTTTTTACACTCTTTCTATTGGTCCAAAGTTTTGTAGTAGATAGCTATTAGTAAGTTTAAGACTTAGACATTTTTCTTTGGAGAGCCTCTCTTCCACAGCTGTTCTATATTTATTTGCAAACTTTGGCCAACCATAACTTACTGCTCACGGGAACAAATTTAATGATTTATTTTGCGTGTTGCTCAAGGGAGTTAGGCCTTCACAAGAATTAAGTTGGTCAAAATACTTGCGTATCAGGGCAATACTTATTTTTTGGGAAAGTGAGAAGGGCAAATATTATCCTATGGGCTTCTAGTTGGCTGTCTACTCATGTTGAAGGTCATGGGCATTAAGACTCGGCTGTGATCCACTCCCACTAGGAGTCACACTTGCACCAGCAAGAGCAGGTGGAGCACTAGGGCTAATAGGAGCACTTGCAATAGGAGCTGAACCACTATCACACATATTAGCGGAAGCAAACCCAAAGAGAAATGCCTAGAAGACTAGATCTATAGTGTAAGATATGTAACTCCAAACGAAAGAGGTCTTTCAACGAAACAAACATGTACTACAAGCAAATTAGAGACAATAGAGTATAAAACAACTTAAACTGTACTCAGTGCTCTCATTTCCTTCATTCTTGTGTACAATGTACATTCTGTATTGAAATGATCAATCCTAATTGAACTAAATACTCAAAAGATCTAGAAAACATCTAAAAGATCTAGAAAACATCTAAAACGTATGTACATGGTTCACCAGACACTGTACAAACAAAAATCTAAGTGTTTGGACCAAAATTGTCCACTAACAATATCTATACCCTAAAAATCCGGATAATTCTTATCACGTCTACATTCATTGGCGGCCCTACACACTAATTAACTTAAAGATATTAATTCGTGTAGATACTATAAAAAATCCACACTAAATTTGGTCAATGTTGAACAGTTGGTATTCCAAAAATATTCTAAGTCATAGACTCAAATTTCTAAGACTTACTAAAGCTTACTTTTCAATACTCCCCTTAAGCTTTAGAAGGCTTACTCACTTAGACCACATGCTTTTCTGCTGTACTCCAATTTAGGAGCGGGAAGGGCTTTTGTCAACATGTCCGCAACCATTTTCTCATCAGGCAAATAACAAAGTTTTACCACTTTTGCAAAGACTTTCTCACGTACCAAATGTAGCCGAATGTCTATATGTTTACTCTTAAAATGGTGACTTGGGTTTGTAGCCACAGAACAGGCTGCTTGATTGTCACACCACATTATTTGTGTCTCGTGTTGCGTAAAACCCAATTCTTGAAGAAATGCCTTAATCCACAGCAACTCTTTCAAGGCTGCGCTCGTAGCCATGTATTCAGCTTCCATAGTAGATTGAGCCGTGACCTTTTGAATTTTACTACTCCAACTACAAGTACCACTTCCAATCTGAATGACATACCCAGTTGTAGACTTCCTACTAGGCACATCGCCATAGCTAGCATCACTCCAAGTATTAATGCTAACCTTGTCCCCTCCCAAAGTAAGCCAAAAATTTCTCGTCCCAACAAGATACCTTAACACCCTTTTTGCACCCTCCCAGTCTCTTTTTCGTGGATTTTGTAGACTTCTGCTCAATACACCAATAGCTGCAGCTATATCGGGCCTAGTACAATTCATGAAGTAAATTAGACTTCCTACTACTTGTCTGTAGGGTACTTGGGACATAAATTTTTGCTCTTCTGCACTGAGTTCCTCATCTATTATGACTCCAAACTCATGCTCCATTCCTTCAAGTTTTTGCTTATACTCCATAGCACTTGCACAACCTTTGGTATCAGCCAAGTCAAATTTTTCCAACATGTTTCCTATTGCTTCTTTTTGTGTTAGCGCAATGATTTTCTTTTTTCTATCTCTTTCAACTTGTATTCGAAGAATGTATTTAGCCTCACCCAAATCCTTCATTTCAAATTTTGAATTAAGAGCTTGTTTTACTCTAACAATTCCTTCTTTGTTCCTACTAATTAGCAGCAAGTCATCAACATACACAGCAATGAATATCACCTCGTCAGGATTATCACCACACATCACATATACTGAATGATCTGAGCTAATTCTTATAAATCCTAATCGTGTGAAGAACTCATCTAACTTTCTGTTCCATTGCCTAGGGGCATGTTTTAGGCCATACAAAGATTTTATAAGTCTGCACACAAGATTTTCTTTTCCTGCTTCCTCATAACCCTCTGGATGCTTCATATAGATGACCTCATCTAAATCACCATGCAAATATTCAGTTTTGACATCCATTTGGTGGATGTCAAAATCCTCTATGGCAGCTAATGTAAGTAAGATGCGGACAGATGGAAACCTTACAACCAGTGAAAAAGTTTCTTTATAATCTAACATAATTCACATGTCCTAAACGTTTATGCCATAAATCACAATCACTGATTACACTTGAGTACATAACATTATTGTCATTATCATTTGCAAGACTCAACCGATAGAAATTGTCAGCAAATCCCTCTGCAACTATTTTCCCATTCTTACTCACTGTTTTCTTTCCATTCTCAGATATAGTTTTAAAACCTTTCTTTTCTACCATTGACGTAGAGAAAAAGTTTCTTTTAAAAGCTGGGACATGCAACACATCTTCCAAAACCCTTTTCACAGGTTTTCCCACTACGTTCAACATTAGTGACACCCTCCCCTTTGCTTTTGACTCAACAAAGGTATCATCACTAAAATAAATTTTGATGGGTGAAATAGATTGAATGCTCTCATATAGATGGCGATTGCGGCACATGTCGGCAGATGCACCGGAGTCCATTATCCATTCGTCTTCCTCCACGCCTTTGGTTGCTTGTGCCATCGCAAAGTATTTCTTTTCGCTGTTGATGGGATAGCTTCTCACATCCTCCTCCTTTAGTTCGTTGAATAGAGAAGTTGATCGTCCACCGAATTCAGAAGGAACCCGGCTTTCGTCCCAACCAGAGCGAAAATTTCCTGTAGCTTTCGCTCTCTTGTAGGCATTACACAATCTGAAAACATGGCCTTTTTCAACACAATAATAGCATGTCAAAGGTGTCCTTCGAGGACTACTACCTCTGCCACTGCCATTGCCAATCTTAGAGTCTAAAAACTGGTTAGCTAGTGCCTAAACATACTTACTACTACCTCTTTGTGGTATTTGGTTAGCTTCTTCACTCAAAATAAGTTGAATTGCTAATGCTATGTTCCATTGACGTTGTGGAATTGCCCTAAGCCTATCCATGGCTCCCTTATATTCATCGGACAAAGTTCTCATCAACAACATAGCCTGTTGAGGTGGTGAAAAGTCCCCACCTGCACTAGTACTCTGAAGAAAAACAACCATTTTATAGCATGACAATGATCTGACATACTACCTCCAGAATACTTAAATTCAAAAATCTGAGTGGCTATGTTTGTTTGGACGGTAACATCTAGCTGAACATACATAGCACGTACACCAAACCAAACATCAGATGCTTTCTTCATCTCAAGATACGACATTACCAAATCTATTGTCATAGACTGCTTCAAGACGTTGAGGCAATGGAGATTGTTCTTTCTCCAATCCGGCGCAGTCACATTCGTTGTTCCTTCCACAATGGGTGACAAGTCCCTCTCCTCCAAATATGAGCTCAACATATCTTCCCAGTATAAATAGTCAGTTCTGTCAAAAATAGGCAATTTGGGCGGTGGGCCCATAATCTGTTGAAGGTCATGGGCATTAAGACTCGGCTGTGATCCACTCCCACTAGGAGTCACACTTGACTAGCAAGAGCAGGTGGAGCACTAGGGCTAATAGGAGCACTTGCAATAGGAGCTGAGCCATTATCAGACATGTTAGCGGAAGCAAACCCAAAGAGAAATGCCTAGAAGACTAGATCTATAGTGTAAGATATGTAACTCCAAACGAAAGAGGTCTTTCAACCAAAAAAACATGTACTACAAGCAAATTAGAGACAATAGAGCATAAAACACCTTAAACTGTACTCAGTGCTCTCATTTCCTTCATTTTTGTGTAGAATGTACATTTTGTATTGAAATGATCAATCCTAATTGTACTAAATACTCAAAAGATCTATAAAACATCCAAAAGATCTAGAAAACATCTAAAACGTATGTACATGGTTCACTAGACACTGTACAAACAAAAATCTAAGTGTTTGGACCAGAATTGTCCACTAACAATATCTATACCCTTAAAATCCGGATTATTCTTATCACGTCTACATTCATTGGCGGCCCTACACACTAATTAACTTAAAGATATCAATTCGTGTAGATACTACAAAAAATCCACACTAAATTTGGTCAATATTGAACAGTTGTTATTCCAAAAATATTCTAAGTCCTAGACTCAAATTTCTAAGACTTACTAAAGCTTACTTTTCAATAACTCTAAGGACCTATGGAGGTCTCAGAGTTACAGGTTATGGGCCCACCCTCTAGGGTGCCTAATTTTAATGGAAAAAGGTTCATATACTAGGAAACCATGATGATGGGTGCACTTTTTGAAAAACGGCTATGGGGCATTGTGAGTAGTCGTGTGCTGCTGCCATCTTCAAATCTAAGAGTTCCACCAGGTTTTGGAGGAGCTAGATTCTTAAGAAGATATGCGGAGGCAGAAGGGGAAGTTGATGATGGAGCAAGTATTGTGTCGAATAAGGAGAAGGAAAAGAGGAAGGCAAACTAACACCAATAGCTACTGGATTAGTGCCAAAAGCAGCTGTTTAGAAAACTGAGGCGAATGAAACTAAAATATAGGAGTTCAGCAAAACTGTGGCCACTCATTTTATTCTCGCACGCCTCACTCAAGTAGGTGCTACTCCTCACCTACATGTGGAGAAGGCGACCGAGTTATGGGAGACTCTTGTCAATATATACAAAAGCGGCACAATTCAGCAAAAGCAGTTAGCTGGTCAGAAAGTCTAAGTATATGTTTACAAAGGAGGGAAGATACTTCATTTTTGCAATGACTTGTCCGGACTATTTATAGAGTTGGAGAGTGCCGGAAAACGAGAGACCGAGAAAAAAAAGGTGAACACTTTGTTAATGAAACTCGCGGATGAGTACGAAAACATTGTTAACAAGGTTCAAGATTTACAGGATCATCGATGGATTTGATGGAATGATTTTGGTTCGGAAAAATACTATAGAGATCCAAAAAGGAGGAAATAATGGTCAAGCCTTGGCTGCTGGGACTAACTTGAGGAATGTGGATTCTAAGAAACCGTATAGAAAATTTGGAGGAGGAGGGAGAGAAAAACAATCGGATGACTCCAGATCTCGTCCCCCAAAGGGGCTCTGTTATTTTTGTAAGAAGTCGGGGCACTACATGGACGAGTTTACTAGATTGACCGAGATGAGGCTTAAGGAGGGAAAGATCAGTGGATCAGCCAGAGGAAAGAATAAGAAATGTGTGGCAACACAAGTAACGGAGGAGGACTCCGACGACAATGACGGGGAGTTTCTCCTCAACAAGGAGTTGGATGTGAAAAACGAGCCAGAGATCCGAGGAAGCAAAAAGGTGCCTTCGGTGGAGTGAAAAAAAAACACGAAGAAGGTTCGACCATTGATTCCACAGCCTCCATGCATATGTGTAGAGAGAAGCATATGTTTACCAAAATGAGAAAGATCTCTATGGTAGAGATAAAGTATGGGGATGGGAGGATAGTGACCACTATTCTAGTGGGGCCTATAGATCTAAAGGTTTCAGTTGAAGGTAAGACATCCATAGTCACTTTCTTAGATATGTTTTTTATTCAAGAATTAAATAAAAATCTTATCTCTATGTACTAAGATTGATTTGAGACTAGTACTAAGAAATGAGTCTTTGTTGCTAACTATGAGGATGAGGTATATTTCACAACTGAAAAGGGTAGCCAATGAATGTTTAGGTTGAAATTGAGTAATGGAAAGACGAAAGTTTACTATGTTGGTGTAAGTGATTTGATGATTTGGCATAAAAAATTGGGGCATGTGCATCTAGATAGATTGTAAGAAATAAAATTAATGGGAGTAGTTGAGGGAATTCAGTTTGGAGATAATGAGACTTTAGATGGCTGTAGTAGATGTGCTCACGGTAAGGCTCACAGATTACCTTTCCCAAAAACCGCAACCTATAAAGGTGAAAAAGTCATAAATCTAATTCACACTGTCATATGGGGACCGGCCAAAGTACAATGGGTTGAAGAGAAAAGGTTTATGCTCACTATTACCGATGACTGGTCTAGGTATTATAGAGTTTATTTTTTGAAATAAAAAATTGAGGCATCGGCTTATGTTAGAGAGTATAAAGTATAGAGTGAGAAGCTCCATGAGACACCTATATAAGAGAGTGGGAAGTGATAATGGGGGGGAATTCACCTCTAATAAGTTTGAGGATTATTTGAAGGAGGAAAGGGTTCAACACCAAAAGACCGTCCCAAAAAACCCGGCATAAAACAGTGTAGCCCAAAGACTAAATCACACTTTAAGTGATAGTGCCCGTAGTATACTATTGGATAAAAAAATAAGAAAAGCTTTTGGGCAGATGCAATGAATTGTTCTAATTATCTTAAGAACAGGGTCCTTACCTTAATAGTAAAAGGTCAAACACCGTATGAAAGATGGATCGAGAGAAAACCAGATATTTCACACTTAAAGGTGTTTGGAAGTAAAGTCTTTAGTCTAAATGCAAAAAAATCTGATTAGAAGTTAGATAAAAGGGGAAAGTCGGGGTACTTACTTGGGTATGATGAAAATGTAAAGGGATATACAGTTTATGATCTCGGGAAAAAAGATATCATCTTAGTAGAATACTTGGTAATGATGGATGAAGGAAAGTCCGTAGATCCCTTTAAATACACTAAACCGATCAGATTAGAATTGAATCTGAGAGTACTTTTGATTCGGATTATTCTAACTAAATTTTGGTTCAGCCAAACCTTGCACATAATGAGGAAATATTGACCGAGAATGACTCTCTTTTGGAGCCAAAGTTTGTGGTTTAAACAAAGGAGGACAACGAGGAAAGACCGGAAATGAATTCCACAGATAAGGAAAAAAGTCCGAGAATGGATTCCACGGAAAGGGAAAAATATGAAGTCATTCGGAGGAATCCAAGATTACCATCTATTCCAACATCGGAATTTGAAGGAAGAAGGAGAAGCATTAAAAGACTTCAAGAGAGACAAGTGAATAATAAGGTAACCAAGCTATCACATTTGAATGAATTGGTGGACTGTGCACCTGACAGAAAAACGATCGGATGTAAATGGGTTTTTAAGCTAAAACTCAACTCGGATAACACTATTGAGCGGTACATAGCAAGGTTAGTGGCAAAAGGGTTCACACAAAAAAAAAGAATCGACTATGACAAGAATTTTGCTCCGGTTGTAAGATTTCCATCCGCCCAGATTCTACTTAGTCAGGCGGCAGCGAAAGACATCGAAGTGCATCAAATGGATATCAAAACAACTTTCTTACACGGAGAATTGGAGGAAGAGAACTTCATGCGA
This sequence comes from Zygnema cylindricum, assembly GCA_037447655.1. Classification (NCBI taxonomy): domain Eukaryota; kingdom Viridiplantae; phylum Streptophyta; class Zygnematophyceae; order Zygnematales; family Zygnemataceae; genus Zygnema; species Zygnema cylindricum. Next base: position 51,935 of record JBBHKE010002811.1, read on the forward strand.
CAGCCGAAACGATTTGGTTAGAAACGAGAGGAAAGCAAGATGTGCAAATTCATAATGTCTTTTTATGGACTGAAGCAAGCACCTCCCCAATGGAACAAGAAACAGGATGAGTTTTTGACAAGTTTGGGATACATTCGAATCAGCTCGGATAATTCCATTTATCTATTTGAGGACGTGGAAGGTATAATTTTCATTGCCATCTATGTTGATGATTTACTTTTCTTGAGTAAATCAATGGAGAAAATTTATGCTTTAAAGAAAAAAATTAATAGTAGGTTTGAAATTAAGAATTTTGGGAAAGAAAAGTGTATTTTGGGAATTCAAATGAAAAGGGATAGAGGAAAAAATTAATTAGACTAAGTCAAAAGAGGCAATCGGAAACATGCTTGAAAAAATCCAAATAGATAAGGCAATGAGTTGTATCACTCCAATGGATTTAAAGAAAGGAAATAAGGGGAGTACAGAAAGACAGGTAGTGGTCTTGGATGATGAGTTAGGACCGAAAGAAAGAGTTCATGCAAAATATTCCGTACAGGTAGGTTGTTGGTAGTTTGATAAAATTTATGAATTATACTCGTCCTGATATAGCAGGTGTAGGAATATTGAGTAGGATTTTGAATGAACCTAAGAAGAGAGACAAATAAGCTGCTAAGAGGGTAATGCGGTACTTAGTAAGAATAAGAAATTTGTGGTTGCATTTGAGGGGGGATAATACTGACATCACCACTTGAAAGACCTCTTTCATTTATAGTTACATATCTTACTGTATTGATCTAGTCTGATAATTATTCCTATTTGGGTTTGCTTTTGCTAACATGTCTCATAATGGCTCAGCTCCTGCTGCAATTGCTTCTATTAGCCTTAGTGCTCCATCTGCTCCTCCAAGTACGAATATCCCAGCTGGTGCAAGTGTGACTCCTAGTGGGAGTAGATCATAGCCGAGTCTAAATGCCCATGACCTGCCCATGATCTTCAACAGAGGGAGGGCATATTGGGAGGGAGGGAAAGAGGGCTGATTAAGAGAGAGGGAGGAAGGGCATATTGGGAGGGAGGGAGGGTAGATTGGGAAAGAGGGAGTAAAGGCAGATAGAGAGGGAGGGAGGGAGGGGAGATTAACAAGGAGGGAGGGAGTACAAATTGGGAGGGAGGGAGGGAAGGCAAATTGGGAGGGAGGGAGGGAGGGAGGGAGGGAGGGAGTGAGGGCAGATGCGGAGGGAGAGAGGGAGGAAAAATTGGGAGGGAGAGAGTGAGGGTAGATTCGGGGGGAGGGAGGAAAGGTAGATTGGGAGGGAGGGAGGGAGGGCAGATTGGGAGGAAGGGAGTGAGGCCGAATTAGGAGGGAGGGATGGAGGGCGGATTAGGAGGGAGGGAGAGAGGGTAGATTGGGAGGGAGGGAGGGAAAGCAGATTGGGAGGGAGGGAGCGAGGGAGGGAGGGAGAGCAGATTTAGAGCGAGGGCAGATTGGGAGGGGGGGAGGGATTGTAGATTGGGAGGGAGGGAGGGAGGGCAGATTGAGAGGGAGGAAGGGAGGGAGGGCAAATTGGGAGGGAGGGAGGGAAGGCATGTTGGTTTGAAAAGTTAGTTTTGTGCGTACGTGTCGTTTCGTGCACACACAATGTTTCGTAACCGATTCTAATCCTATCTTGATTTATTGTGGAGGTTCAAATGGATTTGCGAATTGGGGGAGTAATGGTATTTGAACGTACGATCTTGGACTTAAGTGACGCGAAGAAACATAGGCGAAAGTACGGTTTGCGTTAAGCGAAATGGACAACAGATCGCGAAGCAATCCGACGTTAAATGATCGACGAGGGTTGAATTGCACGTCGCACGTACTAAACGTAATGCGAAGTGCGACATTTGATAGATTCATTACGCCGACGGAGCTGCGGACGGCGGCGCCTTCAGTTTGGTGATTTTGGTGAGGGACGCGAAATTGCGTCCATCTCAAGATATTTATTATGGACGGCCAAGATTCGTTTGACAAAATTCGTAAGGATTGTAAATATTAACAACAATGTTTTGTCCTATATGTATTAATTATTAGTGTAGATCTATTCATTCTGACATATCACGAAGTATTTGGGTATACTCAAATTAATAGAGGTAGTTGATAGATGACGTACGGCTAGAATGCCTCCGTATAGTCAGTAGTGAGCTCTAGTGTATATCTGTAGGACTTAGTCATTTTTGGACTCAGGGGAATATTTTGGGCTTGTTTTACTCATTTTTGGTAAGTTTCAACTAAGGATTGCTCTCAAGTGAACTGGCAGAATTATTTGAAATTTTTCATGTGTGGTCCCCTTTTTCATTGGCAATATTGTGGGAAATTTTCAGATCTATTGTATTTCTGGTTTGCTTGGGATTTTGAAGTTGGTCAGATTTATCAAAGTTCTGGCAGACTGTTTTTCTGCAACTTTGATTGAGTGGTGTGATGAGTATGTTTCGTATTTTTATTTGATATTATGTGGAAATACTAAGTGGCCTAAATAATATCAGATCTTTAATTTTTAGCCTATTTTGGTGTTTTTGTAGAATTATGAGTGGACTCAAAGTAGGCTATTTTTTTGGTAGTCTGTGTTGCCTTCGAGGGTTAATCCATGGCTGAAAATGGCTATGGACAGGCGGTGGGAAGGGAGGAGGAGAGCAAATTGGGAGGAGGAGAACATAGAATCCGCTTAAAGGCATCATCATCAATCAGGCAGATCAGATCAGACAGATCCGCGTCAGATCGAGATCAGGCAGATCGAAGTCAGGCTTGCGTCAAATCTTGCGCGCGCTCGATCAGGCAAAATAATCTGCGCTGGCACTCGTGCGCGCAAACTTTAAAACCGCCGATCCGCTTCCAAAACATCAATCGATCAGGCAAAATCCATCAGGTCAGGGTCGATCTCTAGGGAAAGAAGGAGGGAGAAAGGGAATAAAGTCCAGATTAGAAAGGAGAAGTGAGGGGCAATTAGAGATGAGGAGTATGAGAACAAGATGGGAGGATAAGTGAAAGCAATTGGAAAGGGAGGAGGAGTAAGAACATGTTAGAGGAGTAAAACTGATTAGAGGTAAAATTAGAAAAGGATTAGAAGAGTTCATGGGAGGTCGTCGAGGATATACAAAATTAGTTAAAGAAACCAAATCAGCAAAGGAAAATGAAAAGTCGAAAACACAAAAAATGCGTTCGTTACATTTATAATTTGGTGCTGTCGTTCTCGGTCTTAAAAAAATTGTTACAGTACAGATCATTTATTTGGGATAGGACTTCATGTTTTTTCAAAGTTGGATTTTTGCATTTCGAAAAGCGATTCCAGAAAAGAAGATGACATACTACAGTTGTTAAGTTTTAACGCATTTGACCGTATGTTTTGTCTGTCGCTGCGCTCCAAAAAGGTTGACAACCGAGCAGTCGGCCAGTTTGGCGCCTCTGTTTTTGTATTTTTGCGAAACTGAATGGTACAAGATCATTCGTTTGCTCATCTCATTCATCATTCATTTCTAGTTTGAATGCAGCATATGTGTTTACTCGAAATTGTTTTTTAACTTTGTGACGATTGTAGAAAGGTAACGTTCCATCATTCAAAAAGTGAGGTAGTTTACAGAAATTAGCGACTTTTCGTATCGATTTGTATCGCTTATTTTATTTTTATAGGAAAAACAACATTACAAAGAATCTTCCCAATACTCTCCGAAAGTTTTGGAGGTAACATTGACTGTCGGATGAATTGTTACTTAACTTTGTGACGATTGTATTATGGTAACGTTCTATCAACTGAAAAGTGAGGTAGTTTACGGAAATTCTTGACTATCCGTACCAAACTGTACCGCTTATTTTGTTGTGATACAAAAAACAACATTGCACACAATCTTGTCAATACTCTTCGAAAGTTTGGGAGGTAATACTGACCGTCAGAAGTTCATACGTAAGGTGTTTGCATCATTTTTTCTTTGTAACCGTCAACCTACCTCTAGAAGGTGGGTGTAGGAGGCGATTGTATAAAGGTAATGTTCCATCAGCTGAAAAGTGAGGTAGTTTACAAAAATCTGTGACTATCCGTACCAAACTATGCTACTTATTTTGTTTTTATACAAAAAACAACATTAAAGACAATCTTGCCAACACTCTCCTAAGGTCATGGAGTTAATACAGACCGTTGGATGTTCATCTGCGAGGCGTCCACATCATTTTTATCTGTAAATGTCAACTTACCTCTAGAAGGTGGGTCTAACAGGTGGGGTGGCAGATATAAAAAAATGAATTGTGACACGCTAGTCGATTAAGCTACAAATCATGATGTAAAACTAACGAAAATTGACGAAATTTTCACATGACACGCGCTTTCGAAAATAAAACCGAAAATAAATAAAATGTAATTTCGTAACTCTTCTTTGTCACTCTTTTTTCAGTACCTTTTGGTTGTAGCACTATTCCTGTCAAAAGACTTTCGTTATGTTCGAAAATAGGAACCCTAAAATATGAGATGTCGTAAAAGACTAGCGTCTCCAAAAAGAATAACAACCTTCTGGAGTCATGCGATACTTGATAGGAATGAGAGATCTGTAGTTGCATTTTGGAGGGGATAATACTAACATCACCACTTAGAGTGATGCCTATTATGGGGATGCTCCGATGAGGAGGTGTCCTTCTAGGTATGTGTTGATGTTGGGAATGGGCCTTCCTATTGCAACAATAAGCAACAAGAGGTGATTGCTCAGTCCACCATGGAGGCTGAGTATATGGCCTCTTGTTCGGCTGTGAAAGAATTAATGTGGGTGAAATCCTTGCTTCAAGAACTTAGATATATGAAGAATGGAGTGCAAAAGATATTTTGTGACAATCAAGCTGCGATTGCAATTGCTGCAAACCCTAAGCATCACTTTAAAGCAAAACATATGGATATTCGTTTGAGCTTTGTTAGAGAAAAGGTTGAGAAAAAAATAATTAGCTTGGAATATAGACCAGATGGAGAGATGGTAGCAGATATCATGACTAAACCGGTTCCTTCTCCCAAATTAATATTTTGTAGGGAGAAATGTGGGCTGAAGAAAAAGCTAGACTATAAAATAAGGGGAGTGTTGAAAAAGGTATTTTATAGTCTTGTCCTTTTTTGTCTTCCAACAGCCCTCATACTTAACGTAGTCACCGAGGACTTGCAGGCAACCATGGCAGTCTCATGCAGGTAAAGAGACAAATTAGAAGCTTTAGTTTCATACAAAAGTTAGGCGGTCACTAGCAAGACTTGATCCGGTGACTTCCGGATAATAGCCGTACGGCGCAACCATCAGCCTTATCCGGCAGGTCTTAACGAAACGATATACGAATTGGGTTTGGTACAAATTTATATTGTAACACGTCGGCATATTTCATTTAACATATTACGCAACGAAGTGAACACGAAATGTGCAGGACCGCACGAAATAAAGTAGCGCACGAAACGACATCAAATTTTGACGGACGAAATTGAAAGTTGTTTGCGATCGACAGCTCGCGGAGGAGCCAGAATTCCGGAGTGGTTTTTGGCGGTTTGCTGAGCATATGTCGGCGGGTGACACGTGGCAAGGTATGATTGAACAACGGATATTACGGAGGGAACAACTTTGGTTCAGGAACTGACACGCGTCAGCGGAGCGGCCATGCCGAACTATGGTCGTACAAGAAGTAGAGCGGTACTTGTACCTTATTGTACCTTACAGTCTTTTGATTGGATAGGTACACTAGTAGTAGGCTTAGAGAGGTAGTTTAGGACTTAAAATATTTCTTGGGTTTCAGCCTCTCTCCTAGAGAGCACTTGTATTTATAGGCCAACTTTGGTTAGCCATAACTTAATGCTCGGGTGAGCAATTTCAGTGATTCTTTTTGCTGCGGACTCAAGGGAGTCCAAGCTACACAAAGGTGTAGTCGGTCAAAGTTTGTGCGTCCCAGGGTGGGATTTATTCTATGCCAAAGTCAAAAGTCAAATACTATCATAGAGGCATTTCATAAGCTGGACATTCTGTCTACCAATAGAGGTCACAGAATTACAACCAAAAGCTCACTTTGGTCGGTCCCTAAATATCTGTGAGTACTAAATCTAGAATTTTTTTTCCCTATAGGTGGTTGTTCTGGGAAAGGGCAATTTGTGTGCTTTACCTTGAGCACATCCACTAAAATCACTTAGATTCTCACTCTCACTGAACTGAATTCCTTCCACCACTCCCATCCTTTTCATCTCTCTTAGCTTATCTAGATTCACATGCCCAAGCCTCTTATGCCACATCATTATATCATGAACACCACCATAATAAAGTTTATTCATTTCATTACTTAAAATCAGCCTAAACATCCTTTCGCTACCTTTTTCAGCGGTGAAATAAACTTCCTCCTCAAAACTAGCAGTAAAGACTCCTTTCCTAGTGATAGTATCAAAACCCTTATCATCTAATACAGACGTAGAGATGAGGTTTTTTTTCATCTCCGGAATAAACAATACATTGGAGAATGTAATTATGGATGCCTTTCCTTCTACCAATACTTTCAGATCTACCGATCTTACGAGAGTAGTAGTGACTATCTTCCCATCTCGTACTCTATCTCTACGGTGGGAATCTTTCTTATTGTAGTGAACAGGTGTTTATCCTTACACATGTGCATCGAGGCACGTGAATCTACAATCCAACCTGCTTCACCTTTCAATCCACTGAAAGCACATTTCTGCCTTCGTGGAATTTCTACCTCGTTTGTCGCTTCCAACTCCTCATCAACTAGGAGCTCATCGTTCTCGTCTTTGGATTCCACCTCATGTACTTGTGTCACAAGGGCCTTTTTCTTTCCTCTCGTGGTTCCACCAGTCTGCCCCTCCTTTATCTGAAGCTCGGTTAGCTTAGTGCACTCCGCCATATAGTGCCCTGGTTTCTTATAAAAATGACATAAACCCTTGGGAGCCCTTGCTCCGAACTCGTCGGTCTGATTTTTCTGCTCCCCCCCTCCGTAATTTCCGATCGGTCTTTAGGAATCCTTGTTCCTACAGTCGGTCCCAGCTGCCAAGGCTTGCCCACTCTTTCCTCCCCTTCGGATCTCTATTCTATTCTCCCGAACGAGAATCATTCCTACCACTGAGTTCCATATCCACATTGAGTCCAACAAGTCCTGCACACGGTTGACTATGTTCTCGAACTCATTGGGTAACTTCATCAGTAGACAGTTAACCTTTTCTTTTTCACTAAAATATTTTCCAGCATTCTCTAGCTCCATGAAAAGTGTAGCAAGCTCATTGCAAAAATCGAACATCTTCCCCCCTTTGTATACATACTCCTTAACTTTATGATCAGCCAACTGTTGTTGCTGAATCGTACCACTTCGGTACATCTTTATAAGAGCCATCCAAAGTTCGGATGCCCTTTCTACCTGCAAATGAGGACATACAAGTCCTTGAGTAAGAGATCGGAGGATGAAGTGCTTTGCCGCCATGTTGTTGAAGTCCCAGGTATTAGTATCATTCTCCTCGTTCCTCGGAATAGGTGACATGAATGCCGAACCAGTTGCTATTGCTCATCTCCTTCTCCTTTCCTTTGACCACCACCTCTTCTTCCTTTGTCTCCTCCGTTGAAGATGGATCTGCATCTCTAGTAAATCTGCCTCTTGTAAACCCTCAAGGTATCCGAAGACTGGATGGGTGCCTCTCCCGTCCACTCACTATTCCCCAAATCATTGGACGTTGGAAGAGATGGGAGGAAGAACCATGGGTTCCGATTTGACAAGCATCACCTTGTAGGCCTTGTCGTACAATGGTCGTACAAGAAGTACATTGCTCCTTGTACCTTCTGTTGGATTATTGTCGTTTCGCGGTATTTCCACGAAGCGTCATACCAACATTTAATTGTTGACGTGAAGTACCACGTCATCATACGAAACGTACGATGTAAGTTTCGTGGTACTAATTTTGAAGCGTCCGCGAACAAAACATACTATTTCGTTTCGCGTGACTTTTGTCTTCATGTACAGATGTTTGATTTTGCATGCAGGTGTACTTGTGAAGTGACACGTGTTAAGTCAACGTTTGGAGTTTGTTGTTTCGAAGGAAGAAAGCGCGTGCGCCTTCCTTCGTGGAATTTTCATTGAAGAGTGCACAGTCAGCTAGGGACAGACTTCGTCGCTACGC
>JBBHKE010002811.1:60070-87583 GCA_037447655.1 Zygnema cylindricum
GGTATTCTATACTACAGATCAGTAGATACACAATGTGAGTATATAACTTAGAACTTAGACAATTTTGTAGTATCCAGTTTTGGGAATATGATTTTCTAAGGGCAGTTTTTGGGAAACTTCTAGACATCATATCTTATGGTTTACTGAGTCATTTTGGCTGCAATTTTGGGAATTGTCAGTTTACTGTATTGTGTATCACTGTGGTAAATTTGAAGCATATTGGCTTTCTGAGTTATATTTTGTGTCAGATCTAAGTTGGCTGTTGAGTAGGTACTTTGATAGTTTCTGTTGTTTTTCATGTCTACTTCCACTACTACTGCTGGTTCACCGCCTGCAACGGTGGTTGTAGAACAACATGAAGTACTTGCTACTTCTCCCCATGAGTGTCGATCTCGCACTGTTTTTTACTTGTTTCTCTATGTTTTGCCCTATGAGTTGGTGCTGCAATCTCCATAATGTTTTTTCGAGTTTGCTCCTTTAATGCCATTATGAATGTTGCTCTTAATTATCGTGGTCTTGTCACTTCGTCTTATGTAACTGTTACGATGAAGGCAAATGGGGGGATTCTTACTATTTGGTGGCTTATGCCTTTTTTATATTGCTTTAAGCCACATTTCATGTTTTTTTTCGCGTCATAAGTTGGGGATGGACACACACGGGGGTTATGAGGTTTTGTTTTACGGTGTTTAACGTTTGTTTAATCTTTCTTTGGATTGGGTTGACCTTTTGATAAAAGTTTTGAATGCCTTTAATATGGTGGATTGAAAAGTTTTTTTTTTTGAGTTTATTGATGCCCTTTCTTCGATTTTTCAAATCTTCCCAATTGTGTGAGTCTTGTAGCTTTGAGTAATATCGTCACTTTTCCAACAAATAGTGGATTGGTTCCCCTTTCCTTTACAACTGCCACTCGTTAAGGCGATTCTTTTGGCGTTTATCCGTCTTTGCTCATTACTGCGCCCTACTTCCTCTTCCTCTCTCCCCTTGTAACCTCTTCCCTTTTGTGGTTGTCGACGCACATTTCACCGACTATGTGGACCATGTTTTGTTGACCTAAAGTTATTTTGAAGATCGCCTTGCAAAAGCTAACTTTTCTCTCCAACCAACGAAGTAATTACTTCGTCACTTTTGGATATCCCTCTTTCTTCACTCCCCCCTATAGTTTTCAGAGCCCCACTTCACCTAAGGGCATTCATCTAGTCGCTTTGCTTGATTACTTTGGGGAGTTATTGATTTTGCTCTTCAGACTGATTTATCCGACATGGACGACCCCCCGAACCTTCTTGAACCCCTCAGGTGGCTTTTGCCCTTTTGATAAGGTGTCTCACCCACGGTCCCTCCTCCTCACCCACGTTTCCCATCCCACCCATTTTTTGTCTCATCTCTTTTTGCCTTTGATGATTGTCACCTGACTATCCTTTACAATTAGATAAGTCGTGGGGATTTGGTTTACGGGCCTGACTCGTATCCAGGTATCCCCTATCATTTTTGCAAGAGGGTTAAGTTTAGCATGTACGGCTGACTTCTTAACTAGAGAGTTGGTGCCTTATTGCCTCCATGCTTGTCTCTTGTTTTTGTTTGGTGATCTTCTTGTTTTTGCAACCATTATCCCTTATGCTTCAAACAATGTCGTCATTCCAATAAACACTTCGTAGGCGACCTGATTTATTCCTCTTGCTTTAACGAATGTAACGGTTTTCTCCACCCTTATTGCGAGCTTGGACCTACTCGAACTTGGGCCCAACTTTCCACTCCTCTTCATTTTGATTAGGTCGTCGGCACCATTCGATATGGGCTTCTCTAGGCTCTTCCTTCTGATTTTTCACGTGCTCATTTTCTCTCTCGAAAGGGCCTTAAATCTAGAGTGAGGCTTTGACCTATCCTTAATGTTTCACGCCTATCACTGTCAAATTCAAGCTTTGCCTCCCTCATCCAACTTTACCCGGATCTCTCATTTGCTCGTAGGGTTGAGTCCTTCAACCCGATGTCCATTAATTTCGTCGCTCCTATAGGGAATGTTGACTTAGGGACACGACGCTTCGTAACACTGTTTCGACTGTTACAGATTGCATATGAGAGCAGCCATTCTGTGTGTTGGGAGGTTTCACATGTTATTCCACGGTGGCTGGTTAATGAAGGTTTATTTGTTAGTTTCCGACGAATTCTGGTGACCTTGTTTTGGCAAACTTTGCCTTGCTTTGATTGCAATCACTTGTGAGGTGGCTACAACTTGTTGGAATATTTGAGCATTACACTTTTAAGGAGGAGCAATAATGCATACTGTTATCCTATATATGATTTTGTTTTGATGGTAGTTGCGACATATGGTTGTTCACTACACCTTGAATCGTTATTAGCGTCAATGTTTTATAACCACTTAAAACATATTTTCTCCGTACACACATGTTGGGTTTTCAATTTGAGACCGCCTATCGGAAGCTGAGAATGTTACCTTTCAATCACAACCGTCAGATCCACAATCCTACAAGTATGTACGTAGAAAAGATGTTTTAAGTGGCGAAAAATCCATTGACGCTAATAACGATTCACTGGGTAGTTTCTACGGATGATATCCTCGGTATTTGTGATCGACAACCTCTAGAGAAGGGAGGCCATGTGAGACCTTTAGGTTATGTCCTTACTTCTTTTTATTGTAAGTGTCTATCAATGGTCTCAGCGAGTGCAAGCTTCTATGCTCCTTTGACCTACTATTGCTGTTATGGATCGTCGACATGTTTCCAAAATCCCTCAGAATGCTCTGCCAAACCTAGGGAATTAAAAGGTTGCTAATAGTCGTTTTGTTAGCCATGTTGAAGTTCTATTCACTACTTCTGTTGTTGTTTTGCAAATGTTGTGTCTTTCCATGTCTTTTGTCGGCTTGCCCTTGTTCACATGTAGTCTCTTTCTTTCTTCCAACCCATTTTCCCATTTTGTTAGCTTCCGCTCGCTTTCGGTTCTTCAGTTTCGTTTTTGCCTTCCCTTTATTTTTATTGGTCCCATGTACTCAGGTTTACCATAGTCCTTCCTTAATAAAAGTGTTATATGTAAACACGAATAAAGCGAACAATATCGATTCTTCTATTTTTGTTGCATTTTCCTGTTTAACAGCCGTGATATAAATAAAATACTCAGCAGTAAAACGGTGCTCAAGCGGACCATTTCTCTACTCTAACAACGATTCACATTTACCATTTTCCAATAATAAGTTTTACATGACTCCCTTTCCCTTGCCCCCATCTCCCTTTAACCATTAAAAGCAATACAAGCTGGCAGGGTCAGAAATGCTTTGTAATTTTGTGCCATAAATAGTATGACATACAACCGTATTAAATCCGGTAACGCATTAAATACTTAACATCTTACACCGGTTTGTATCTGTTCTAAGGTGAATTAATTACTGAAGGACCTGTAGCGCCAAAATGAAGAAAGAGAAGATGGAATCAAAGAGAATAGATGAAAGCTTCGTTAAAAACAACAACAAAGGGACAACATTCATTAAGGCAGGTAAATCGATACAAACTATACAGAAAAAAGTCATGTTATTGATTGCAATATTCATTACAGTAGCCCAACATTACCCAATTCCTGTTCGTTTCGCGGTCTAGTATTACAAAAAACAAGGCATTCGAACCAATCAAATATGACGTTTCGGCCTCAATGTACTCTACCCAAGATTGAATACCAAAACTGACTAACACAATAGTCCCAAAAGTTGTTTTCTATACTTGTACTTCTGTACGAAAGAACGAGAAGAACTTGTATCTCAAAGACATTTCACCGATTGTGTTCAAAATGAGTATTAAGATAGAGTACTAAAAACTACACAAAAAACTCCAAACTGGACATAGTCTGAGCTGTTTCCAGAAAAGTGTTGGCAGTGAGACGTCAATTTTTTAAAAAGAGGGAGAAAGAATCTCAAAACTACTTAGTCCAAAGTCTTACAAAGTCTTACATGAGTGTGGTCGTGGTTGTTTAAGCACTCTTGACAGTGGCAGCTTTGATAATGTCAATGAATTCAGGCTGCAATTGAAAAACAACACCAGCCTTTTATAAAAAGTTTGAAACAACATATTTATTTGATGTATACAATTGTCTGGTTTTGACATTGACATTCCAGTTCAGTCACTTTCACCTTGAAAGTAAAACCACGCTTTTACTTTCCTAGAGTTTGTTGAGTCTAATAGGGTAATCATACAAGCGGAAATTACTGGAATTACTGCCAGTAACTTTAGTAACGTACGTATTTTGGGTGACCGTTGACGTACGACAAACGATAACAACTGTATAACACTGGCTTTACTCACAGCATTCCGAGAAGAATGCTTCAAACAAATAGTAAAATTATTAACGCTTAGGCCAGTATCGCGAGTCAAGTGACCAGAGTGTCATTAGGATTTTTTCTTCTACCATACTGTACGCTGTCAGCTGAATACGGATAGCAAGATAACACGTGTAATCCGTGTTTCAACTAATCACTGTACCATCTGTAATATATTGATATTACTTTACTGGAATTGGCAGTACCTCTAGCAATTATTTTACGTAAAACTACCCTAAAATACAGAAACTATTAGACCCCTGTAAATGGAGTTACTGGTTAGTAATCACAGTAATCGTACACAAATGTACAAATTGTACAGTTTTCTTACAGTGATTACTGGCCAGTAACGCCAGCAATGGAGCTTGTATAGTTACCCCTATAATAGGGTCAATATACACGTGCGATTGCTGGCGTTACTAGCCAGCAATTGTAATGTTCGTTAACTTCGTTGACCCATTACTGCGATTATTGACCAGTAATATCAGTAATTGCATGTGTAACTGCCGTATGAGCTATCAATTAAGTTGTTATTTTATATTGAACCAATTATAATACAGCCTTTTACTTTCAGGTACCTGATAGTTAATGAAGGCCAGAAACACCTTGAAGTCCAAAACATGGATTGCTCTATCTAAACTGTACCCAGTTGATCTCCAAGAGTTGGGTTCAAAATGCCGCTTTTTTACAGAATTCAAGTTTTCAATCGACCCAAAAAATACCCAGAGTAGTTGAGATTTGTTCGTACTGTTCTCTCTCTTCCTCTCTTACTATGCTAAATTCGAAGGAATTAGAGCCCACCTTGAGAGATGCACCTCCAACCAAGAAGCCATCAACATCTGGTTGGCTCGCAAGCTCTTGGCAGTTACCTCCATTCACAGATCCTGTGGAAATACCATTTGTCAGCATAGCATTGCAAAACCGGAAATAAACAGCCTTAAAATGTGCGATAGTTCAAATGTGCCAAACGATGGAAATCGCTACGTCTTTGCCAAAACAATTGGAAACGCTATATGCGGTAGCTGATCATATACACGTATTATAATCTATAATACACATACATTATGAAGCTACTGCATAGAGCATCTAAATAGCTTTCGCACATTTGAACCATCCTTAAAATGCAAATAGAAAAGAAAAGACGCAGGGAAAACTAAATGCCTGACAAAATTGAACAACCCTGTATTTAATGAGCACAGTTTTTCATTAAAATAAGATCGCCAATGTGCCTTGGTGACATCTTCTTCTCAATAGTCAAACAAAGCTTATGTTGTGCTAATTATCTGATGATGGAAAAAATCTTTTGGATCAGGTTGGACTTCGGGTTGAAGATACAGTTCGTTTAATAGCAAAAAAAATGACAGGATCAACAATCTTTGGTTTTTTGTTGTTATTATTCATATGCTTATAGAACTTGAAGGACATAATTTTCAAAACTTGCTAAAAAAATCTCCCTTTCTTCATCACCTTCTAGTATAGAGTCAACATTCTCAGACGCCCTCACCTCCATACTTCAGTCTTTAGGATCAAGTCGGACCTCAGTTTGAAGGTACAAAAATTTGAATGAAAGAGACAGGCGCAGCAATCTTTACTTTATTTTTTGTTTTATTATTCACATTAAGGATGAAACTCGCTAAAAAAATCTTTCCTTCTTCATCACCCACTAGCAAAAGTCAAAATTCTCAGACATCACTCACCTCCATACTGGATACGAACAGCAGAAGCAACATCAGGACTAACATTTTCAGCTATCCACTTCCTGATATCGGCATGTGTCTGTACCGTTTTCATTCCCTCCCTTGGAACAAATGAGACCGGGTGATGACAAAAACCGGCCAACACTTTGTTAAAAAAGCTACGACGAATCATTCACAAAAAAGGAACAGTAAAACATGCAACGACCCAGCCGTTTAATTGTTGTCCATTAGTTGGCATCACTATTAAGTAGGTACTACAGCTTAGTTCATGGAAATTTGTAGTGCAAACACAGCATTGACCTCATTAGTGTGGAATAAAAATGTGAGCCTTAAGTACATTTCAGCAGAGTACGTTGGTCAGCATCCCCTGTGAACTTTTGGATACCGCAGACTTATGTGCTTCATAATTTTAAAATTGTATGAACAAATATAATGAAGGAGACTGAGGACTCAACAGGTGACACTTAATTTTGATTGAATCGGTTTACAGTGGCCCAAACTAGTTTAGTATTACACATAATGGTGCAAAGCAAAAAAAAACTGAGCCAAACAACTTAGGCACACAACAAGGTCAAAGCAACCCACACATACACTTACAAGTGCTTATCAGAACAACTACTTTAATCTGAGAAAAAGAAAACATTTTCTTTGAGAGGTGAAAGCACATGTCTGGCACATGTTCTGACATAGATCACAGCCAGCAAACCATGGTATTTTAGTTTAAGCGTAATAAACATCTCCAAAAACCTTCGAATTTATTTTCAGAAGTTGATGACAAGAAACAGATATTGCCAAACATCCCGAAGATCAAATCAATTAGAATAAAAATACAAGTGAGGTTTTTTAAAGAGAATAAATAAACAAATATATAATAATAAATAGAATAAATAAACAAATAAATAAAGAAATTATTATAAATAGAGTACAAGCTATTAGATGTGTCCTCATTTTTTTATGCTAACATCACACCTAAGAATTTTTTTGATTGATTACATCTGCTCATAATTACATGGTCTAATATTGGGGAGTACGTGGATACTATCTCCATAAACTTTCTCCATGTGGTATTGACCGAACAGTAATGCTCTGAAAACATCTACTTCATCTAAATTTAATTGAAGATGAAAATAGTTCAAATGTTAAAAACTTTGATTGCTAGCACATCACGGTGTTGATTTTTTGTAAAATTAAATTCCCAGTTCAGATACCCTAGTGGTGCGTATCGTATCGCATGATCGTCCAACATATCTTGTGCCATATCCTTAAAAAAGCATATCATCAACCATATCCACTTTTTGCGATATATAGCGTGGCGTATCGAAGCGTAGTGTATCATGTTATTTTCACTATCTAAGATGTGAAGGACGTTTTGGCATAAACTTACACGTCACTTTGCACTAACACACGATCATTCTGTGCTGACAATGAAAATACAGTAAGTGGCAAAGATGGCTTGTCAAGGGCCACGCTACAATAAATTTCAAAATTATTGCACCGTGAATTGACATCCCACCAACAAAACGTATTCAGTTTTAACATACGACGACATTCATGTCGCCAAATAAGACATACTAAATATTGTTACGTTGCAAAAATATCTCTATATTGCAATGCTGTACATTTTACGTAATATTGTCAGATATCGAGGAAATTTCAGGCCATCCGTATAAAATGTCTCAAATAGGCTGCTAATACGCAACACTAGATGCAGACGTTTGATAAAAAAACTGACTTTTTCAACACTAAACCACAACCAAATTTTTCAAAAATGTCGCCATCAAAGTAGGCACACAAACAATTGACAGGCCACATTCACAAGCACAAGTCCCTCAATTTAAAACTTTTACGGCTAAAACCATTTCGCTATCACATCCTCAAAGTTATCCTCCTTATTGAGACGTAACATCTAATTGTCAGCTACAGAGCATGTTAATACTAATTATCATTCATCTTGAAATAAGCTTCCCCAAAGTCCACCAAAAATTATGATAAAAGAGTTACACACAAGATTACTGCTGCCAGAAAAGTGATCAATAGCTCACCTCCTGTGCTTGTGCAGGTGTGGCCACCTTGCCAGTTCCGATGGCCCAAACGGGCTCATACGCCAAGACCACATCGTCCCAAGACTTGATTTTTTCTGCAAAAGAATTTGCAATATAAGACCTCAGCCTCTCATCAAGTTACCACTTCTGCTATAATTCTAACGGTTCACCACATTTCTTATGCACAATTCGCCTCACCCCCACCGGTTGTCTGTTCCAAAATCTTACTGACACTGCATTCTCTCTGTGAGCGTTAATTTCTCTGCCCTCTACTTCTGGAAGTGCATATTGTAGGAAAGCTCTTTACAACTACTTTGGAGATTTTTATTTCAAAATGGCCAGTCGCTAACAAGCAACATATGTAAAGCACAATGTGCCTACAATTTATTTATTATCATTGTTCTTTTCTTGCATTTGCCTGCAATTTTTTTTGTAACAAATGCAACAAAACAACAACAATAATAACATTCATCAACGTTCTGCCGACATTATTCAAATATGCAGGCCCTATATGAATAGCATAGCACCTGCAATTGCCTTGAGTTGTGATGCCACAACTTCCAAAGTTGCTCCTGACTCTCTTTGCTCCAACGTTTCTCCAATGCAAGCAATAACTTTCAAGCCCAAGCTGAGGGCATAAGCAACCTTGTCAGCGACAAACTGCATTGCACACAAGTAAATAGAAGAATGAGTAACGACAAGAAACTAGATTGCTCAGGGCAGTAGCAACTTCCGTGTAACACTAAATGACCTCATTTGCAACAAAAGAGGTCAGTAACACTAATTCCAGACTTTCTGCTGCAGTCCAATCATGTGGTCTTTGAATTCCAAGTAGGTACAAATTGTCCATGCAAGCGACTGAAAACTTAAAGTAAGACTTTCAAAATCCACCACGCAACATAAGAAAAATGCTTTTCACAAAGAGGCAGCTAAAATTAGCAACAACCACTTGTTCCTCATGCCAAATAGCCAAACAAACGTCCAACTCTAGTGTCATCAGACGCCCCCAGTCATTCTTTGAGGCAGCAATAAAAAGCACTGCTACAAAAATCAAAACTCCTAAATAGTAAAATACTGCTGCACACAAATTTTTTTTTTCAAAGACAAAAATCATCCCAATCAAATGAGAGTCCAACTCAAGGAATCACTTTGGGACCGTGAGAAGGCCAGGCACATTGTCAAACCAAAACCAAGACAATTCTGGAACCAGGGACAGCAGTCTGGTGGTTGTATAGATAAGACATCGCAGCATTGCACACCATTCTTGTCCAATCATCCTCTTCTCTGACTCCAACAACCTCCAATAAGAATTTTAAAATTGCTTACTCACCTCATTAGACTCCTTGATCAGTGCCCTTCGTTCAGAGTGGCCCAGAATGACCCATGGAATGCTAAGATTCACCAGCATCTCAGCACTGCACCACAAAGAAAACGAGATTAAATTACATGTGAGAGTGAATGCTGTCAAATAAAAACAGATCTTTTGCGAAACACGGCCAGAAGTTCATTGGCCATTTTCCCATTCAATAGCATGATTTACAACCGTATTGAATCCTATAGAGCAATGAATACACCGGAATACTTATTATTTTACACCAGCCTGTATCCATTTGAATGAGAAATGATTGTTGAAATACCCATAGCTCGAAAATGAACCAAGCGTTGGTGAAGGCTTTATCAAAAACGACAATGACAAACAAGCAATCTACATTTCGGTAAGCAGTTCAATTAAAACCACACCCAAGGCTTGCAAAAGCTACACCGATCTCAGTTAAGCACTGAAAGCCATATTTGAAGCTACAGTTAAATACTCTAGCTCCTCACCTGACCTCCCCAGTGTAGGCTCCCCCCTTGTGCACCCAGCAGTTTTGGGCAGCAATTGCAAAGTCCTTCCGAAGAATTTTTTGTGTGATAGGGAGAAACACAAAAGGAGGGGCAACCACCACCTCTGCAAGAAATCATCAGAAAACGTGTCAGCAGGCTAAGATGAATCACAGCTCTGGTTATATGTTGACAGGATAGTAAAACAACCTTTTGAAATTAACACAAAATATAAAAGAAAGCACAATCTAGCAAGGAATATAACAAAAAATATTACTCTCTTAAAATTTCTTTTGCACGAACTGTGAGACATTTATAGATGTCTGCATCTCACAGCTAGTCTATAACAAGTTACTACCTGCAACAGCTTGGTTAGATTCTCTAAAAAGGAATACACAATAATACTAGTTCCCATTTGTTCAGGAGAGCTACACCGTGTATCGTTACTAATGTTACTTTTCTCCATATACACATGTCCGATTCTCATTAGAGACACCAATCAGAAGGTAAGAATCTTGCCTTACCATCGCACCGTTCCGTTTAAAATCAGAGCACAGAGAAAATAAGTTTTACGGACACAAACAGCATTAATACTAGTAGCCATATACACTCTAGTGGCACCAGTATTACATACCAACAACATCTTCTGATGGCACTTCACCGGCATTAAGAATTTCGATCAACTTCTCCACAGACTGGAGGGTTCCATTCTGCAAAATAAAACAGAAGATGATCAAATGACTGATCGAGGAGAAACCATCAACGAGTTTGACAATGTAGTCACTTGCGTAAAAAAAATGAAACAGACTGCATACAGGCCGAGGATATATGCATTGACTGACCAGAAAAGACAAGGGCGGATAACCAGAGAGCTTACACATTTCCAGTTTCCTCCGACAATGAACTTCCTTGCCATGGTTCCAAAAAATTGTGATTGAAAAAAAATGTGGGCAATATCTCAGCAGCAAGTGATTTGCAATACAGCCGGAGACTCTGAAACAGACTATATACACTTCAGCTTGTAGCCCTCACATAAGGCACGAAACCAAATTGCCTTCCGTACGTCCATTCCATTATTCATTTTGCATCACAGTTCTAGGTGCGAAAAACGATGCCATATTATACGGTTCTAATTCGAATTTACCGACGAAATGACCGCACGAAACGTTTAGAACTTTAGACACGCCTATAGCACGCGTGGAATCCTTTATAGAGTGGACTTTTTTCGCACTTTGGAACTTTTTCGCACGGTTCAAAAGCTACGAGCTCCAACTAGACATTCTCCATCGAAGTTGACCACATAGTACAATTCGTACATTCTAAGATTATGTACCCCAATGTACTTTTTAAGGACGCTAACTACAGTACAGTTCTGTAGTCCGCGGATTACGAAGAAAATGTCTTTAGCGCTGCCCAAACAAACCTCCAGAAACATTTTTGTGGGCCGAATTTTAAAATTCGGTGCAACTCGATTTGCTGAGTTGATAAATTATGGTGACATAAAAGTTTCATCCTGCCCGAACGTCCTCGTCGTCTGTCGTGCGTTCTGCTCGTGACAACTGATGAGACGATGATGGATCTTGAAGACTTTTGAAATTTGAACTCGTGACTTGTGGCGTCACTTCTATTATTGGCACATTAGGCCCATCCGGTCAAGATTTTGCCATGATCCGCAAACGGAATATGCTCCCTGACTTTCTCCAGGTGTCACTCCCATTACATTACATGATTACAGTGCCGTGGCAGTCAGTATGGTACAGAAATGTGCAGCTCGTACTGTATGCATGAATTCTACTGTACTGTACAGTACACCGCGAATCGTAATTAGAGTAAATTACTCTAATTCGGTCGCTCGAAATTTCGACTCTATGACATCAAATAGAGTAAATGATTCTAATTTTTTCATTATTCTAATTTAGGTAAGTTTAATTAGCGTAACAGAATTGTAATATAGGTTCATTTTAAATAGTGTGGAGTACGGACGACGTTCGACCGTGCAAAACTGTACTTTTTTAAGTAAAAAAGTACAAATAATGATTTAATACAATCGCGCTCGCACGTGAAATCGGACTAAGCGAAAAATCAATCACATCAAAAAAAAGCCGTTCGCATAACTCTCGTCCGTCGACAGCATCGTCGTCAGTGTGAACATTAACTGACACTCAGCACGACAAATAATACTAGCGTCATAATGACGTCAAAACTATACGGACTGACATATTTTGTACGTCTACGTAATTTAGAGCTCCTAATTTCAGCGCGGATATTTATTGCCGATTTAACCCAATATAGAGTGCTTAAATAAATTAGAGTAAACTTCCTCTGTGAAAAAGTTATATCACATAAATTAGAGTTCATTACTCTAATTGTTTTTTTTGGGTTTTTTACTCTAATTTTTTCATTACTCTAATTACGATTCGCGGTGTACTGTACTGTATTTTACCGTACCGTAGACGTCAACCGGTCAACGTTTCAAACTTTCAACTTTTGAAGTTCAGCGCCCGTAACATACAACGGGCAGTTGAACAAATTGTGTGTTTTTTTTGCTGTGCTAGAATCAATGCTTGTTGACGTTACATGGTTCAAATTTCCAATCAATGCCTGCCTTTCCTGGCAATATTTGCAGGAAGGCAGCCATGGCTGGGATGCTACCGTTCTCTGAACTCTTTCTTCACCTCTTCTTGATTTTATCGTTTCCTTTCTTTTGTGTCGATGGCTTGCCAAACACAGAGGTTAATATGAAAATTCAGCAAAAGACATGGAGGAAAGTCTCACCTTCAGACTGTAGTAAAGACAACAATCAAGGAGAAAACTTTTTGTTATGTATCATTGCAATGCCATGTGAGTTATCTTATCTACATTAATTCTGGATATTTGGTTTAACAGTGGAACTTTTAGGGTTTTCGTGAATGGTATGGCTTGAAACTAACTAAATAGGTTTCTATTTGTGAAGAAAGTTGCAGAGTGAAGTGAACAAAGGGATCTCCTCCATCTAGGTATATATTTTCCTACCATGATGTGTTTATATATCCCAGGAACATGAAATGAAATTCAATTTAAGATGGAAACCAAACAATGAAGATTTAGAACATATGCTATTGTGAATTGTGATCAAATAATTTTGCAGGCTACACTGTTCACCCCTATTAAAGTTAGTCACTCTAATTCGAGTGAGTGGGTGTTACTTGGACCCAGGATCACAAATTAATGTTCATACCACTATTTAGTTAAGTGGTTCATAACGAGCCATGTGGCAAAATGCATTTTAGTGTAGTTACTTCTAATAAAGTGTCAACGTTGATAATTCGCTAACTCTAATAGCGATAGGCGCTGTAGTTGAATGAGCCAGTTTCTTTCAAATAATTTTAAAGACATTAACTTATTTCATGTTTTCTGGAGGTTTGAGAATTGCTGAGTAGTGATAGTGTTTAAGCATGACAGGCCACAGAGACAAAAAATTGGAAGTCATCAAGACCAACAAGGTCTACAATGGAAATGGTTCATGATGAATATTGCATTTATTTGCCTATTATTGTTACCCCTCGCCCTTTCCCTCCCCCCCCCCCCCCCCCCCCCCTCCCTCCCTCCTCTCCCTCTCCCTCTCCCTCTCCCTCTCCCTTATTTTTACTAGTAGATCTGAAATCGCACTTATCTGCAAGAGTTGTGGAACATCTTAGTTTGGATGGTGGCCATCAATTCAAACAATCTTTAACTCTATTATAACACTTTTTAGACTCTTGTTCGGATGGCATGAAAGGTTGCTCTTTGACATTCCAACAAAAAAGTTGTGTGCCTTTTTTACGAGCATTGCATGTTTTTTCTGTACCCTTTCTGTATTTCATTAAATGTAGTCACCCATTCAATCAATCAACAAAGCTGTTAGTTTACCGTTCTAGATACTTAATTCCGTTGGCTTAATCGGTGGCTCTTTGACTTTCCGACAGAAAAGTTATGCATGTCTTTTACAAGCATTGCTTGTTTTCGCTGTACCCTTTCTGTATTTTCTTAAAGTAGCTATTCATTCAATCAATCTATAACTTTGTTATTGTTTATTCCAGACTCTTATTCAGTCGGCATGAAAGGTGGTTCTTTGACTTCTTCACAGAAGAATTATGTGTTTTACGAGTAAAAGGCAGATATAGCTTTCTGTTTTTTGTTTGTCATAACTTCGTTGATTTATGACCAAATTCAATTTAACTGCTGCATTCTCTTTCTCTCCGTAATTTCAATATATGAGTTATCGGGTTTCATTTACCGTAATGTTTCCTCATAACAAGTTTTGGTCGGTTTTTAAAGATTTTCCCCAGTCATTTGTGCAATTTTCTCCGACTCCAATGTTCTTTCAATGCATTTGGTTTTTGCTGTCTTCGCTTATGTTCAGATTCATAACTCCACTACCATCATTTCACTGCCCATCGCTATTAGAGTAAAGGAATTATTTGTGTAAATGCGAATTTCGGGGAGACGGGCCTGATTGTAGTCCACTCCCTTAAATAGTCTTCTTAACACTATTAATCATTTTCGGCCAGAAAAAGTGACGATTGAAGTAGTGTTATTAACTCTATTAGCGATGGGTCTCCGTGCACACGTGTTCGTTTTCTTTTTGGAGACCGCCAAAACGGAAGGTAAGATCCTGACTTTTCCATCAAAACTGTTTCCATAAAAACCGTCGGATTAATAACCCGACATACGTACACGGATAAACGGCATTTTAAGTGGCTAATAAAACATTGACGCTAATAGCGATTTATGGTGTACTCTCCTCCTTATATTCTTCCTACTGTCCAATCTTGCTCATCTTCTCAGCCTTTTGTCAGTTTCTTGTTTAACTTTATGGTGTATCTTGTTATGTCTGTTTTTGGTCCAGGGTGTGGCACCTCTCAACGATTTATGCACGATGTTGAAAAATTAATCAACACAGGAAATACCGGTATCAGGAATTTAGACCTTTGTTGGGTTGATTCTCATAAAGAAAAGGAGCACTTGAAACTGAATGATAATGATGTACTTCCCATTTTAAATTTTGTAGGGAAAGGTTCAGAATGGAAATATGACTCCGTACTTTCAGCGAATGCAGTCCTTCAGGCTGCGAGATACTTATTTAAGTTAAAGGACCAGGAATTTCCTTTACGTGAATATAAAACGTTGGAGGATATCCGTTCTATGATAGAACCTGCAATTCGTGCCTTTGTGATTGTAGACAATTGTGGATGGTCAAAAGAGATTTTGAATCGAGAAACCGATATTCGTAAAGATTCTTGCTTAGAGACACAATTGACAATTAACGAGAGCCTTCCAGAAAATGGAGGACAAGGGACTGGAGTAGCGGAGGAGATAAAGGTGGATATTGGAGAACGAAGAGAAGAAGGGAGTAATTTGGCGAGAAAAAATATGCAGGATGGTGGTTTGGAGGGAGAGAGAGAATTGATTGGCCAGAAATGTATGGTTGGGCATAAAAATTGCAATGATTTTTTGGGACAGACAGCAAGTTTTTTGCCAAAAGTGACTTCTAACAAAGACAAGGAAGGCTATGAAGGAGAATGCAAGGACGTGCAAGAGAGAGAGGGGAGTTTGGACATAAGGGTTGATGCAAATAAGGGTAGAGATGTGGAAGAATTACCATTTGTAGGAAACGACCCAGGTCAGAGAGAGTGTCAGAAAATAGAGGAGATTGATAATCACAAAGGTAGAAAGGAATATGAGATTGAAAATGAGATTGAAAGTAGAAGTGTTGATACAGTATTTGTTACTGATAGTTTGGAGGCAGGTGATAAAGGTGTTTATGGAAAGGTAACTGCTGCGAGTTCGGTAATAGAGGAAGTAAGAAAAGATAGAGATCTTGTAGGGGAAAAAAATGTGATGGGAAACCACATTGAAGACGTGAAAGTTGGAGAAACTGAACAGTCTAAGGCTGGAAAAATCAAATCTGGGGAAATAAACTCTGGAGAAAGTACCGTGGATAGTAATGTTTTAGCTTCAGGTGTTCAAATTGAGCAAGATCTCAGTATAGGAACCGACTGTCAGTCTGGAAACGAGGCTGAGAAGGGAAAACCAGAAAGCAATGGGACAGAGGAAAGGGCCAAAGACAAGGAATATGTTGACCCATCACCAAAAATTGAGCAAGTTTCCAACACTTTTCGGATATTTAATAGGAGGACTGGTAAAGGTGACCCAAAAGGGCGATATTCTTGTACTCGTTTACAGAAGTCGAAATTTATGAAGGCATTCGAGTCATTAAGACAAGATGCAATTACCAGTATCTTCACTCCTTGGCTTGCCTCTTATGGTATTGTAAGAAACGGGTCTATTCTCGTCGATATCGATTCTCGACTAAAGGATTTACCTTGGGCCTTTCTGGTACATTCTATGGATGTAGAACCTGAGTTTTTTGTTCTTCCGGGAGGGGAAGCAAATGTATGGGACTGGAGTCATAAGTTACCACGCCCTCCATTGGGATTGGTGAGAATTCTTTACCTTTGAACCTTTTTACCTTTACCTTAAGCATTCTGGCTCTCTGTCAGCTCACCTCCCTTCCTTTGCTCTTCTCTTGAAAGCTAAATTATTTCTCATCTACCCTCTCTCAAACGTTTTCTTTGCTTCTGTATATTTGCTCCATTTCCTGTCTTTTTCAACCTCTGTTTCCTAGGTTTGTTTACAAAATCCTTTTTCCTCCCTCTGCTCAGATATTTTCCTCTCCTTCCCTGTCAACTCCCACAAATAACCGATACACCTTTCCTTTTTAATTAATATGAACCATATTATTTTAGGTGCTGATTTTCTAAGCCTAAATATGCTTTAATGTGGACCACATATTTTTCTTTTAATCGATCCACAGAAACTATGGCAAGTAGTGTGGTTTTTTTCGGCAATCAACTTGAGAGTCTTGTACCAAGCACAAATTTGTGAATTTTCTGAGGTTCGGTCTGAGCAAACAAGTTCTTTTATATATCATTCTTTTCCCTCTTCAAATTGTTAAGAATTTTTTTTTCTGGTCTACCTTGTCAAGAGTCTTTCACCAAGCACAAATATTTGAATTGTAAGGTTCGATCTGAACAAACCAGTACTTCCAGATATTGTTCTTTTTCTGCCTCAAATTAATTAAGAAACCTTTGGCCAATGATTGGCTCTCGTCTGGTGCAGCTTATTCCAGAGGACTACATTACTGTTTTCCAAGAAGAGAAACCTACAGTTATCCTGTTTCTCGACAAAACCAGTCCCTTACCTATGGCAAATCAGGAGTTAGTTTTCAGTGAATTTCGAAAAGTTGCTCGTCATTATGCAGATATCGCTCGAATAGAAGATCGGGCAGCAAAATTGAAGTATGATTTCGAACAGAGAAAGAAGTCCAGATCGAAAACTACAGGGAATAGTGTTGATATGACGAGGCTTATATCTAAAATTGAAAAACCAGGTAAGAAAATTGTGTTAGCGAAAGAGAAACGGGCTCCAATAGAAATGGAAAGGCAAGTATTATCACCAGCACTGGCATTGGCTGGACAATTAGGTTTAGAAATGCAGTTACTTAATATAGATTTAAGCCTCGGACAAAATGCAGTAGTTAGTCTTTTACAAACTTTACTTAATTCTGGACAGTTACGTTCTATAGAAATAGATAATAATCTGAAAACTACAATTGAGGCTTCTGAGGGAAGAAACCAGCAACTTCTCGCTCTCGCACAAAAACAAACAACGTTTGACAAAAATAGCAAAAAACTTGAGGAAATTGAGGAAATTGAGGAATATCGGGGAAATTCTTTAGCAGAAACGTCTAAAAATGATGTCATGGAGATGAAAGCTGATGGTTCTGACGAGGAGGATGCATCTAAATTCCATGAGGGAGTGGAATCTACACTAAATATCGCTGGAAAAATAGATCAAAGCAATGTTTTGGACAAGAGAGGAGATAAGGTGAGGGAGGAAAGGGAAAAGGTTACTAATCCCATGGAAGAAGGTGAACCAGAAGCTTCCATTCACAGAACTGAAGTCAAAGAGGAGACAGATTTTATGGAAGTAAAGAGTTTAGAAGAGGTGGGAAATTTTGTGGAGGGACAGGGTCAAGAAGAGGTTAAGGAAGCCCAGATGAGACCGGATGAAGAAAAGGGAGAGGATAACAAAAAGGGTGGAGAGAGAGGGCTAATGGATGGTAAAGATGAAAGCGAGAGAGAAGCACAAAGAAGAATCTCTATGGATGGAAATGGGGAAGGAGAAGATGAACATGAGAGTCAAAGAAATACAGAAAGAGGCAAAGAAGAAGAAGAAGAGACCCAAGAACCTCCAAATGATTCATCCACAGGGGCTATCAACTTCTTTTTCATGGCTGGAGAGACAATTTTACCAGAAAAACTGCTTCTTGGAAATGATTTTCCAAGTTTATCGCTTATTCATCCTGTGAAAAAGGAACATTTTGCATTTCCCCAAAACTTGAAGATGACAAAAGAGACAATTATCGGTTTTATTGAGGCCGTTTTGTCAGGAAAAGTGGTAAAAACTATGCGGTCATCTTCTCCTCCAAAGCCGCCTCCTCCTCCTCCTCCAACACCCTTAATCACTAAAACTTTTCAAAGACCAGGAAGAGTTGCTTCAGTCAGTTTATTTTTTTTTGCAGAATTGGTTCTTGGACGAACTTGTGGAAAAAAAGCAGAAATAATAACAAATAATGATACCGAAAGTGACACCGGATCGAATGTAGGTTTAGATTCACAGAAGCTCACGGAATTGGACATAGAAAGAGAAGACATAGAAAGGGAAGGCATTCATGGAGATGAAAATGGAAAAATTCCCAGTTCAACAGCAATTATGAGGGAAGAAGGAGAGACCAATAGTGTTCCTGATGTGGGTCTGACGGAGAAAAATTTGAGGCCCATTTCCACCTCAGAGAAGTCGAAAAATTGTGTCAATTTTTCCGGTGCTATGTCCGGAAACAACGTGGAAACTTGTTCGTGGGAAAATGAGAATAAGACGAAATGGGAGAATGAAAATAAGACGAAATGGGAAAACGAGGTGTTTTGTGAGGACAATGGGGCAGAGGGAAGGGATGTTGTGGTTCTCTATACCACTTCATGGTGTGGATTCTGTCTGAGAATGGAGCTGGTTTATGAGGAAGTTCAGAAAGTTTTGACTCACTACTCAGTTAAATTCCTATCTGGTGACCCATCCTCCCTTCTTCTACCCTCTCGTTTTCCCTCTCTTTGTCTGTCAGTTTTCCTCTTTCTATCCCTCTCCCTCTATTGCTGTTTGCTTCGTCTCTGTGCCCTTCAGTCTCCATCTCTATCTCTCTCTTTCTTTCTCCCTCACCCTCTTTTTCCTCCCTCTCTGTCCGTCACTTTTTTCCTTTTCCACTCTCCATCCTATCTTTGCAAATTGGTTTTAGGGGTAGTTCTAGTTATTTTTGAAAAGTTGATCTTATTTTCAAATGACCCCTGAAAAAACCATTTGGGAAACAAAGCAATAAGCCTATATCCCATTCCTGCTCCCATTTCATCTCCCTGTTTTTTTTTTTTTCCTACTTCTGACCAGTCTTCACTTTTTTGGTTGTCATTTTTTTTTTTGTCCTGACTGTTGTCCTCCTAAACCTCACCTCTTTTAGTGTGGATTGTGTTAGCACTTAAATAATATAACTATTGTTTCTAATTTGCTTTATGGTAACAACCACCCTGTTCAACTCGAAGCCGGTTTAATATCTATTTTTATACGTTCTGGATGTTGAACTTCTGGTTACGAGTTTTTAAGAAATTTGAACTTTGCGTAATGTTGTTTACAAAAAGTACAGGTCAGAAGCTTTCTAGTGACCGGGAATTTATTGTCGTTGTAGGGCAAAGTGACGAGTATTTTTTGAATATTTGAACTTTTGTCACAGAAATGTACGAAAAAAGTTCAACTCGATTATATCCTATTTATATGTAGTTCGTAGGGGTGGTTGTGAAGATAATGTCAGTAAATTCTACTGGGTTAGGCTGATTATGAACTGACTCATGTTCTGGTCTAACATTGTTTGTTTTTGACCTTAGAAAACAGTAAATAAACCCAGTTTTAAAACAGTGTGGACCACACTAATAGTGGCGAAAAGGTGTCACTTTAGTGTCTAAACATCTAGGTTTTAGTGTTCTAAAATTGATTACAAAACTTGTAAAAAGACTGTAGTGGATAAATATGGAGCCTTACAACAAAACAGTCTTAGATCCCAAAATATGTATAACTTCTAGAGTTGTTTGAATGGTCATTTTGGATATTCAAGCTTTTTGAATGTCAAATTTTATAAAAAAAGGCGAATAAGTGAACATTTCAAGACGTATTGTTATTAGAGCTAATAACACTAACCTAATATCGATCATATATACATATATATATGTATATATATATGTATATTATGTATGTATATATATGTATGTTATATATGTATATATCTATATATATATATATGTATATATCATATATATTATATATTAATATTATATGAGATCTATATATTGTGGGGAGTATTGTGTTGTGCATATTATGTATTGTATGTATATATGTATATATATAAATATATATAATATAGATATGTTATTTTCTTAACATTTCACCATAAAGCAGTATTAATAATACTAACAGCCAAAATAATCCGCGTCAACTGTACTTTAAAGTATAATCATTTATACTAATTTTGCATCAACAGTGATTATTGATTTTCGTCAATTGTAATGCATGGTATACTTATCAGTACTACTTATATGAGACTGCTTCAGCATAAGGAGTTTGTCAAAAAAGAGGGAAAGAGAGAGAGAGAGACATTGCGATTTTGTCGGGGAAATATGATTGAAAGAAGACAGTGATAATTGATTTTGTCAATTGTGATAAATAGTTTACTTGTCAGTATTTTCTTGTATCGCTGATGAGGCTTCTTACCAATTCTGGACCGCCAGTTGGCATATGGTGTTCCTCTTACAGAACATAAGGATGTGTCTCCTAGGAACACAAAAGAAACCCAAAAATCTTATCAAAAAAGAGGGAACAAGAGAGCGAGACATTGCAATTTTGTGGATGAGTTTAAAGAGAAGGGAAATGACGGAAGAAGAGGGAAAAGCAAACAGAAGGAAGTTCCTTTACTCTTTCGCATGGACTGTACCGCAAATGATTGCTCAGGAACAGGAGAAGGACGCTTCCAGGTACGTCGTGCTAAAGACCGTTTGTTTGGATTATGTTGTAAATTTAGTGGTTGTCAATTTTGTTTTTTTCCCATGCAACAACTATTGTGTTGATCATTTATCTGAATTCTAATATTGCGTTCATGTAAATTATATAAAGCTTGTACTTTTCATGTGCAATGGCGATTTATAAATCTGACTGGCTGAGTCAGTCACCCACAATAAATTCAGTTGTTTGGCAATCCTTCCTTAGGCAATCATTCATCTTTTAGGGATCAATATGTAGGTGTTCCCTTAAAGGTTATTTAATAGTCCATTTTTACAATCAAAATTTTCAAAGTATCTCTTCACTATCGAAAATTTAGAAGTACGTCTTTACTATCGAAATTTTAAGATTACTTCTTCACTATTGAATTTTTAAAATTAAATCCTCACTATCAGAAATTTCAAAGTGCATCTTAACTATTGGTATTTTATGGACCGTTTTTGAGCTTTCCGATTTCTTGTTTTTTGTTGTGAAGGTAACTGAATATCCAACAGTGGTTCTATACCCGGCACATAGAAAAGATGAACCCGTATTTTATACCGGACCTCCAACGGTAAAGAGGCTTTTGGCCTTTCTTGGGTGGCGTTCCGATAAACATCGTCAGAATGGGAAGGAAGATGGTGAGTGGAAGAGATAGTCCCTTTGATGTTAACCAGAAAGGTTTTGGAGTTTTTGGAGTTTTTGGAGTTTTTGAAGTTTTTGGAGTTTTTGGAGTTTTTGGAGTTTTTGGAGTTTTTGGAGTTTTTGGAGTTTTTGGAGTTTTTGGAGTTTTAAGGGAAATTTGAATGATCACTTAGTATTTAAAAGTACCGACCATTGATGTTTCTTACCACCTAGTTTCTTTTTTTTTGAATGTCGTCAACGGGAAACTTTTTGGAGTTTTTGGAGTTTTCAGAAATTTGATGGTCAAGTTAGTTTGTAAAAAAGACAGGTCAACCTCTAGTTTTTTTTTTCTATAGACCTATTTTATATGAATGACAATCAGGGCAATCTACGTTTGTCGTCTGGATTTGTTAATTTATTGTTTATTACTGTTGACAAAAGGTTTTGGATCTTAAATAACACCTTTGAGGCACATTATGTTATTAGCGTTAATAACACTACTTCGGTACTTGTTTCATTTTGGCCCCTGGACATTTTTTAACGCTAATTTGGTAACGTCCAGGTTTCTTAAACCTAAATTAGAAGTCATAACACTAAAATAAACCACGCGCTGTATGTTTTTTAATGCTAGTGTAATTTAATATTAGTATATAATTATATTTAATCTATAATATATCATTTTTATCATTAGTTTCTTAACGCTGTATGTTTCTTAACGATTCACGATGTAGCCTCCAAAGCTGATGCCTTGTTATGTAACAATTCTGTCATGAAGTCAAAATAGTTAATTTTGGAAATTGTAATTAATTAGTTAGCTCATTAATTAATTTTTCAGATCGGTTTTCCCCTCTTCAGTCTTACGTTATAACTATAATAATAGTTTCACCGCAGCTTTTTGTTAATTAACTATTGCATTGTCCTTAGTTTTTGTAATCTTCCAATACAATTTGTCGGGTTCATATGGTTCCCATGGTTCCCGTGGTTCCCATTTATATATGGATATTATGGTTCGTATGTTTCCTATGGTTTCTGGGGATCCTACAATATGGTTCCTTTGATTCCTATGATCCCGATGGTTCCTATGTTCCGATGGTATCAATGGTTTCTTATGGTTTCTATGGTTCCTATGGTTCCCTGGTTCTTATGGTTTTTATGGTTCCTATAGTCTTTAACTGAAATGGAAACGGAAAGTTCCTTTTGTTTGTACTGTTTCTACCTGTTGCCCTCCAGAAAGCGTAGTCAAGAAAATCATTACTTTGTTTGGTGGTCTCTCTCTCTGCTTTTGAACTGCAGTTTCAAAGAAGGGTCAAAAGGGACAAAGTCTACGGCCTTATGGAAACAAAAAACTAAGTAAAAGTGGGCATCAAAGGTCACATCAATCGGCAACATTTTCCTCAGAGGGAGATAAAATTAGTGTTGCTACCTCTCCAGTACTATATGGCAAAGAAACACCAAACAAAAATGAGGAGTTAAGGACATTTGAGAACTCCGGAGGTAAAAACCGATGCAAAATTTTGACGACATTAATGCCGGGTTCTTTACTTGTTGCGAGTGAGCAATTGGATAACTCGGAGTTATTCGGAAAATCGGTTATTTTGGTTTTAGAAGCTGTCGATAATCCGTTGGGAGTGATACTTAATCATAGACTCGAGTGGAATCAGATCGCGGGATTAAAGGAAGATGTAAAAAGGTTTCTTAAAGGTTCTTTTATCGGTTTGGGAGGTCCAATAATGGCCGAAGTTGCCGTACCGTCGGTAATCTTGACAAGAAGAATGGCACTACCTGGTTTTTCGAAAATATTGGGTCCTTCGGCCTTATATTGGGGAAGTAATTTGGACGCTTTTAAAGTTGTTTTGGATTTGATTACTAGAAAAGTAGCGAAACCAGAGGAGTTTTGGTTCTTTATCGGTTTTTCGTCGTGGACCAATTCACAATTAATAGCGGAGGTAGCAATGGGAACGTGGTATCCTACCGAATGTAGTTTTGATTTGTCGGGTTTTCTCGGAAACATGCATATTGGGAAGGATTATGACTTATGGGATAATATTTTGAAACATTTGGGAAAAAACCCGGAATCGCTTTTGTAGATAGTGTTTGTAAATCACAATAATGTTTGTAATTTGAAGTTAATCTGATTCGAGGTTCAATTTTATTTAAAGTTAAATGTCATTTGAGGTCAAACGTTTTGAGGCGTTTAAAGAAAGGTTATAGATTTCATCTCCGTTCACAAAACTGCTCACTCTGACTCTCTTAAACTTGTTTTGTGAATTTGTTTCTTTAGAGCTTTAGATAATAAGCTTTAACCTATCTGAGGACATGGTAAAGAAAGAAGAAAGCAAAAACGCAACTGAAAAAATTCACAACTGCATCGGAACTGAAATGATTCACGGAACTGAAAAGACTCACCGAGTATCAGATGCCTTGAATAGTCCAGATGCAGTTTTAATGCACTAGGGTTTTATAAGACTGCGACAAGACAGGCTAATTGGGTCGTCAAGACTTCTCGGTCTCTTGGTTGGGTTGGGTTTTACAGAAATTGCATCTTTGGTTGTTAAATTGACATGTACGTCCCATTATTTATTGTGCGCAAAGTTTCTTACTTTTTTATAGTATTTATAGGGTTTAATAGGTAATGAAACTCTTTCGTCACTAAAGACTCCAATGGTATTGTCTCGCTTCACATCCTTGCATACTTTTGTGAACGAAAAACTCAAAATTGAATTGATGTCTCTTTTCATTTTAATTCCAATTTACATCCAAGATATGACACAGACCCAAGCATGTATTTTGATTTCTTAGGCTCGGACTGTTCCTTAAAGACTTGCAAGTCACACAATATGCACCAAAACAATTGATATAATTACCCACACTTTACATGTAATATACAAATGTAGTACACAAGGTTGCTTTTCGTAGTTATTTAATTGGGTTGGGGTTGGGGTTGTAGTTCTGGCTTTGTCAATTGTTGTGCTTTTCATTTTTGAGTTTGGGTGCTTTTATTTTCCTTGTTGTTGTTTTCTTTTTGTTTTTGTTGTGCTGTTATTTTATTCCCCTGCTGGTAGTTTTTCAGTTTCGGCCATGCCACCCCTTTTGTACCCCCGGACTCAGATGGTTACCATCGTGCTTTTTAATTTATCCTGCGTTTATTTTATGTTATGATTCTTGTAGAAATGACACAAGAAGAGAAACATGATACTCCAAACGAACCAACTGTAAAACAATCAAGATTTATAACATAAGCGAATAAATAAAAATAACAACAAGACTTTATTAAAAAGCGCGATTGTGAACCATGTATAAAATAAGAATTAAAATTTATAACACTTCGTGAAGAAATGGATCAACATGACATCGGTATAATTGTGAGTAAAGATACTCAACAATTGTATAAACGTCTAATTAAATAAACTTTCTAAATGATTAAAGATCTATTTAAAAAACCTTCCAAATAAGTAAACACCTGTTTCCCACAAACCGATGTTTCCCAAATGTTTCACAATATTAAAAACCTACTGTAACAATCTCGGTCAGGCTTTGAAATCATCCAATTAAGATTTTTTGGGCTGCCCTATTTTTAGCGCTTCAAATCACTATCTTACTGCTCATGGGCTCCTTTCGCTTGAGAAACAACAACTACAAAAACATATTAAAACTATCTTATTTTTCCCATCACAGAACTTCCTCAATATGTCAATAGGGACTCCCCGGGTTTGTAGTAATTAATTAGTGTTTTCAGCAAATTCACAATGTGTAATTATGCCAAAGAAACAGACCACTTCCTAGTTTTGTCAATTTATGAGAGAAGCATAAAAACATACAGTTTTTCTTTAGCAAAAAACACCAATCTCAGTTTATTATACGTTAACCCCGAAAAAACATGAAAATATACACCTGTCGTACCAAAATACAAGAATTCCACTCAATTTTCATTTTCATGTGTGAGGAACATGAAGATACGATTATCCTTAACATCGACAAGGCCGAGTCTCTTGGAAATTTACAGACTACAAATGCTTGTGTACATAGCAAAACTAGGAAAAACCTCAAGATTGTGGCGATCGTAAAACATGCGATAAACGGCAAAAAACGACAGAAAACGGCAAAAAACGACAGAAAACGGCAAAAAATGACAAAAAACGACAAAAAACGTTAAAGTGCGGGTAAAAACGAGCTATAAACGATTGTAGGCAATTTGCCAAAATCTAACTTGTGCATCAAAATTTCTGCAATCCTCGTAAAAGAGAAACCACCAAACTTGCATTCCCTTCCCTGCAAACAACACTAATAATTGTGAATGTTGCAAGCTGATAACTTTATGCTGTGTTTTATAAACCATCAACTTTTTATAAACCATCATCTTTCGAGGTCGTATTCGGGATTAAACTTGCATCAACAAACAAAGTTAATCGTCAGTCAACGTTGTCAAAATAAAGGGGAGGAGAAAAAGAACAAAAAATAAACAAAGAAGATGGAAAGGAGAAAGGAGAATGAAGAAAGGAAAAAGAAAAAAGGAGAAAGGGGAAAGGAGACAGAAGAAAGAAGAAAGAAGAGAGAAGCATGAAGACAAAAGCAAGAAGGAGAAAGAAAGTAGAAGGAACAAGGAAGGAAGAAGAAAGTCAAAAGTAGAGAGACGAAAGAAGCAAGAAGCAAGAAGGAAGAAAGAAGAAGAAGGAAAAATAAAGAAAGAAGGAAGAAGAAAGAAGGAAGAAGAAACAAGAAAGAAGAAAGTAGAAAGTAGAAGGAAGACGAAGAAGCAATAAGGAAGAAAGACGACGGAAAAAAGAAAAAA
Organism: Zygnema cylindricum; assembly: GCA_037447655.1. Taxonomy (NCBI): domain Eukaryota; kingdom Viridiplantae; phylum Streptophyta; class Zygnematophyceae; order Zygnematales; family Zygnemataceae; genus Zygnema; species Zygnema cylindricum. Next base: position 86,510 of record JBBHKE010002811.1, read on the forward strand.
GGAGAATGAAGAAAGAAGAAATAAAAAGAGACGAAAAAAAGAAAAATGAGAAAGAAGAACAGAGAAGGAAGAAGAAATAAAATAGAAAGCAGAAGGAAGAAGGAAGAAGGAAGAAGCAAGAAGGAAGAGGGAAGAAGGAAGAAGGAAGAAGGAAGAAGGAAGAAGGAAAAAGAATGGAGAAAGAGAAAAAAGAAAGAAGATGGATGAAGAACAGAGAAGGAAGAAAGAAAAAAAAGAAAGAAGATAGAAGGAAGAAGGAAAAAAAAAAGAAAGAAGATAGAAGGAAGGAAGAAGGAAGGAAAAAGATGAAAGAAGAAAGAAGAAGAAGGAAGAAGGAAGAAGAAGGAGAAAGGAGAAAGAAGAAAGGAGAACAGTGAAGGAAGAAGGAAGAAAAAAAATAGAAAGACGGAAGAAGAAGAAGAAGGAAGAAGGAAGAAAGACAACAGAAAAAAAAAGGAGAATGAAGAAAGAGAAAAACGAAAAAAAAAAAAAAGAGAAAAAAAAGAAAAAAGACGAAGAAAGGGAAGAAGGAAGAGAAAAGAAAGAAGAAAGAAGTAAGACGAAAGTAGAAAAAAAAAACTTCCCATAATTTCTTGCTCAAATAGCTCTTTCATAGCCCCCCTGACATAATAAAGCTTTTGGAAAGTAGAGAGGTAAGACTAAAGACAAATATTCACATGCATATACTTCGGATATTACGCTTTTGAGAAAAAATAAAGTATGAAAGAGTTTAATCACAAGCAGATATCTTGCAATGTGATAACTATCCAGAGAAGATAAGCTAAAAAATATCGAGTGAGAAGGCGAGGGAGAGGGATAGAGGGAGGTAAGAGAGAGAAAGGGAGGGAATGTGAACAACAAAAAATATACAAAAAACTTCACTTGATTCAGATGATGGACTGACAAACAGCATAAAAATAAATGATGAAACAGTCATCCTAAACAAAAAAAAAAAAAAAAAAAAAAAAAAAAACAAAAAAAAAAAAAAAAAAAAAAAAAAAAAAAAAAAAAAAAAAAAAAAAAAAAAAAAAAAAAAAAAAAAAAAAAAAAAAAAAAAAAAAAAAAAAAAAAAAA